>CP050235.2:407500-940000 GCA_012066045.3 Morus alba
TTTTTTTCAATGGTCCATAATTCCATATAGATGGAAGAGACATTGAAAATATCAACTCGTAGCGTGATGTGTCAAATAACAATCACATCAAAGAGATGGTCCCATGTATAGCAAACCACGTGCATCCATGCCTCAAAGTTAGTAGAGATTTCAGGATGGGAGAGAAGCAAAAAAAAAAAAAAAAAGGCGTGGCAACTAATTATAAAACAAAGATTTTATAGTCCTAAAATTCTCATACTCACTGTGAGCCACAGAGCTCAAAAGAAACATTAAATTAAAAAACAAAAGAAAGAAAGAAAGAAAAATATTAGAGAGATCTCAGTTTGTCAAGTATTTCTCGTTTGTTTGTGTGTTTGTGTTGAGTCTTTCAACCCCTCCTATTCTCTCTCCTGGCGAAGGATCCGATGCATTATAAACTGCCTCTCCTATCTCTCTCTATATATTTGTGTATATATATCTCTATATATTTACTCACTCTCTTAAAACTACCGCTTCAATCTCTATCTCTTTTCATTGACTACATAAGCCAGCTTAGGGCAAAAAGAAATTAATAGCCATCATTGTTCTTGAACCTATATATATATATATATATATATATATATATACATATGTAATATTCATTACCGTCATATTCTTGGTCTTGTTGTTTTTTATTTTATTTTTCATATATTAGAAAGTATATTCCTTTGATGAACTCCTCAGAATTCCACCAAATTCCCATCCTAAACAATATGTCCAATTCAGATCTGTTATACGTCCAAGATCATGATGAAGAAGATGATCAAAACGTCCCTTTGAGTTTTCTACACGAGTGTCGCGCCTCGCCGTCAGATCATGAAGATGACAATTCTGATTTTTCCCATGATCAGGAGTTTGATGTCGATCAAGATGATCATGATCAGGTGTTTGGTCAGCGTGATGAACAAGATTCTGATGATGATGATCAACAAGAAACTATGAACAAAGATGAAGCCAAGATCAAGAAGGAAGAAAAAGAAGAAGTACTAGTTCTAATTACTGATCATGATGAGGAAAGTACCCGCAAAACAGCGTCATCTTCTTTAAGAGAATTGGACGTCAAGGTGGAAGACGACGACGACGGGTTCAAAACTCCGACGTCTTTGGATCACAAGATTCCTGTGATACAGCAGTGCCCTTCGGCTCCGCGAAAACCGAAAGTTTCTTCCAAAAGAAAAGCAGCACCTCCGTCGAGTCGTACTGCTTGTAGAAGCCTACAGTTTAATTTTTCGGAACAAATTGAGTCGATGTTTCCCGATTTGCAGTGCCTCCGCAAGATCAAGAAAGCTCGACGAGCTGATCATCATGCTGAGTAAATTTAATTATCTCTATACAATTTCTTATAATTTGTTGGATTAATTAACTACTAGCTAGGTTGCCGGCCATGATAATTAGTGCTGGCTTTTGGAAATAATATTTGTCAACATTATTGATAATAGCAATTTAATTCTTAAATGTTAAAAATTTTGGTTGTGACACCGTGTATTATTACAATTAGATCCTAGATCTCTTCATCGTTCTCTTCTTTTCTTGGTTAAGATCTTGAATTTTTTTTTTATTTTTTTAATTTTACCCAAATGATGTTTTTGTGAAGTTGTGAGAGATAAAAGTGAAGTACATCCAATCAAAAAAGAAAAAAGAAAAAAAAAAAAAACAGATGAGGTACAATTAATTGCAACTTTATATGTTGGTCTGCAGTTAGATATGTTGTTCATGAAAAGAGAGATGCATACTTTTCTTTTTCTGAAAATATATACTTAAGAGAAGGGAAATTGCATATTGATTTTCCTTTCTTTAGTGAGCAGATAATTTATTTCGCTTTACGCTTAGAATTTCAAAGTTTCCTTTGGATTCCAAGGTATAGAGAGAAAGAGAGAGAGGTTGGTGGAAGCAAGTACAAGTTAAGCAAATAGTTATTTTGTGGTAGGCTGTCTATTTCTTGATGGGTATAGTTTTGGTATGGATTAGCCCGTTCATTTCGTTGATTTGAGTTTGTAATTCGAGTTGAGATATGATTTTATGTAAGAGTTTTTTACTGTAACAAAAAAATTAGATGTGACTATTTCTAATAACTTTTTACTGTTGTAAAACTCAAATTCTAAACTCAAATCGGTGAAGTAAACGGGACACCATCTTAACTATAACTCTTGAAAAAATGTGTTGCTCCTCCTGATTTATAAACTATATAAAACTCCTTATGTTATGATTTTAATAGAAAAATTGACACGTGATAATTATATATCATGGTGTACATAATTTAGGGGTATTTATAACTCTATTAAATGAAATTGAATTTAAAAATTGATTTAATTAAAAAAATAGAATACTAAATAAAATAAAAAACTTCAAAAATTAAAAAAACAATAATAATTTCTCTTCACTTAATTTGTGATTGCGTAGGAGTGGCTAGTTGAATAATTGTTCAACGACCCCTGATCTAATTTATGCCACAGATGTTATTTTGTTAAAGACTCCAAAGGAATGAATTTTTTTTATTAATGTTGTATAGATCGGGAAGAACAAATGTTATGTTTTGAAGATCGTAGACCGCATTGTGTCAAGGATAATTATTGAAGAGAGTTTTTGTAATTAACCAATAGATGAAATTACTAAAAGCTCCTTCTCGAAGTACCATAATTAATTTGTTTAACAGTAAGGCATTATGGTAGCCACGTTGCCATTAAAAAGGTTGGTGATTTTTAATTTGTTAGGGGCTTTATTTGACAATATTAGGAGTGCCCAGATCCCTATTACACATAATATCTGTGCGGTGTTTATAAAATTTGAGGCCTTTAGATAAATATTCACTAATATATTTCAAATTTAATTGATGTTTTGTAATTAGTTTTCCAAGAGAGGCAAACATCCTACCTTCTCTCAAACGAGCTAGGAATATGAAGAATTTATTTATTTATTTATTTATTCTGATGAAGGACATAACTAATTACGATGAGGTATTGGAACTGCTATCCTCTTCTCTGCATGCGTATTGTATTGAAATATATATAGACGGCATTGCATGAGTTTTTCATCATTATGTTTCTGATCAAGATCATAAAGATTTTGTTTTCAAAAAGAAATAAAGAAACAAATAGTTAATGTGAAATGGCCGCTTCATTTTTTTGTGCGTAAAATGTATCAGAGCGGGAGGTCATGAGCTCAAACCCTCATAATTGTACTCTTTATCCCCATTTAAATTATCATCATGTATCTTTAATATATATCGAGTTTAAATATTCATGTGTTGGACTTTTTAATTAATCTACCCACACGATTGCCCATTGTCCAGTCCACACGTGAGGGAGAATGTTAAAGTATAAAACTATTGTTGACCTATCTCCCAAAAATTTAAACTTTTGGGATGAATTGGTAAACTAACAGTTTTTATCTAGCTTATAAACAACGGAAATCCTCATAAGCTTCTTAGCCTCACTACTTGTAAGCTTCTTAATTGTATTTATTATTATAGTCTAGCTACCTAGCTAGAGAGCATCAATCAAATATCTCATAAAACAAGGGGGAGATTTGTGTAAATTGGCACCGTCATAACACTCTCAAACACCGATCCACCCGCACCTTAATAGTTATATAAGACCTATTTATGATTATTAATCCTCTATAGTTGTAATGAATGGTACTTTTTACATGATATTATTGTAATCAAAATAAAAAATGGTTACTCTAGCCAAGTTTAAACTAGTTTAGATACGTGCGATAATCATATTGAGTTGTGATTGAAATTTTTATAATGTAAAATACGAACAACAATACATAGAAAAATAGATTATTATTACTGACGCTCTTAAATTTTAGTGTCATTCTTAGTTTATCATTTGAACTTTAAAAACTCTCACTTTACCCCTGAATTTTAAATTATTTCCACTTAACCCCTTCTGTTGCAATTTCGCTTAAAAACAGATAGAAAAAAGAGAATAACACAGTCACAAAGTCTTTTTGTTTAAAAAAAATAGATAAAAACTACATGGCCAAACTTAATCTCCTCTTTTTTCTATATGATTTTATCAAAAATTATAATAAAAACGGGTTAAGTGAGAACAATTCAAAATTTATGAGGCAAAGTGAAAATTTTTAAAATTCAGGGAGTAAACTGGAAATGACCTTAAAGTTTAGGGGTACTAGTTAGAATAATCCTAAAAAAATAAAAAAAAATTCAAAAGAATTAAAGAAAAAAGAATACAAATAGTAGAATAAGTTAAAAGCTTATATGATTAAATATTTGAAATATTGTGAATTATAAATAATAAAATAAAAAATAAAGAAGTTAAAACTTAAAAACGAAAGGGAAAACAAGTATCATATAAATATAGTAAGGCATTATTTCTATTTCAAAATTGATAGATAAATAGAGTTTAAAAATGAATAAAAAAACGTAAAACACGTACGAAAATGGAGTTAAAAAAAGAATTAAAGATGTAAGCGGTTTTAAGGGATAAAAACTGCAGTAGATAAATGGAGCAAAAGAAAAGTGAAGTAAAGGAAAGAAAGAATGGGAAAAAAGATTTAAAGAAAAAAAAATAGTAAAAATAAAGAAAAGGAAAAAAAAGGCATCACACCGGTGCGTTTTGAATGACAAAAAAAAGGAATAGTGAGCCTTTATTTTGAATGACAAAAAAACAAAAAGTAAGCCTTTATGGTTTTTTATGAAATAATTACATAAAATGTCTAATTTTAAGTCTATATTTATAAAAGTTCGATTATTATACAATAACGATGCGGATTTGTTGACTATAAGGCCTTTTTTTATGGCATTGTCCTTATTGAGTAACTTCGGTAATGTTCTTTATGCGGTTATGTTTTATTTATTTGTAGGCTGATTTTTAATTTTAAATTCGAGTTGATATGTGATTTTATGTGAGAATTTTTTATTATAACAAAAAAATTAAGTGTGATTGTTTTTAAAACTTTTTAATGTAGTAAAATTTGAATTCTAAACTTAAATCGGTGAAATAAACGGTCCTTTATGTGTTTTATTTTCCCGGTTTTAATTTTTTTTCTTTTTTTTTTCATTTTTCAATTCAGCCGTTTGTGTGCATTTTTTTTTTTTTTTTCCACGTTTTTTCAACTCATATTTCCTGTTTTGTATTTTACTGCTAATCTCTTTGGGTTGATTTGCTTGCGTTTCCGTGGTTGGATATCTTTGTTATTGTTGTTTACGGATGTCTTTGTTATTATTGTTTATTTTATTACTATTACTTATTGTTTTATTTGTTGTTTATTCATTCTTTTTACGTTTGCATTAATGAAAATTGTGGCATCTGTTCATCTTTTCGAGTCGGTTCATTGTTGGAATCATATTGTTTTGTTTTTTTTTTTTGCATCATATTTTCTTTTTCTTAATGATTTGTTATACATGAAATTTATCTTCTAATGAAATCATTTTTATTTTTATCTATAAATACATTCACTTGTTTTATATGTAATGATTTTAGTTATTCATTTCATAATGATCTCTGATTTTTATTGAATGGAGTTATGTAATTTAATATTCGATTTTCATATTCATTTTTATAATGATGACTGATTTTTATCATTATAATAATGTTTTCATCTTTTCTTTGTGTCTGCATACATTTTACTTATTTTATATTTAATGATATTGGTTATTTATTTTTATAATGATTTTTTATTTTCATTTCATTTTCATAATGATAACTGATTTTCATTAAGCACTGGGAGAAGATTCTTTTGAGTTTTCTTGAGCAGGTCGTTATTTCAGAGATAGGACTTTTTTAGATGAAAATATGGAACCGGTTTTTAAAATATGCAGTGATTCCTTTTTCTTTCATTTTGTAAGAAGAGAAAGTTTCCTTTTCTTAATTATTTTCAATTATAATTATTGATTTCATTTGGGTTTATTAATTGTTGACCTTTTTCTAATCATTGATTTGTTGATTTCTTACCCATTTTGTTCTAATAATTTTTTTTTTTTTTTCATTATACGAGGATATAATGGTCTTTATATATACGAGAGTTGATAGTTTTATAAATAAATAAAAAGTCGGCCTTTTTTAGCAAAAAGTGCTCCAAATTGGTATTTTTATAATTAAAATTAGTATTAGGTTTGCAAATAAAACTTAAAAAACAAAAAGGCTTGGACATGTTTCAATCCAAACGAAAAATGAGGAGATTTTTAGACAAATCAATGCTTCAAGCGGACCATGTGGAAAAGAACCTTTTCGTAATAAATGCAACATCGGAAAACCCATTATTCTAAGTTTTGCCGTTTACTAGTATTCATAGTATCATACCAGGTAACCGGCAATAACCCACCGCTTACTTCCGCACTTGTGTTGTATCATTGAAGGAATTGAGTTTTGATAGTATTAGGGCTGACTCTTTTTCTCCTTAATTAGGGTTAATTATCATTCTTAACATCTTTCGTTATCTTTCTTTCACAGGTGGCAGAATTCTAAACAATATAACTTAACCAACTAAAGTTGTCTACTCTATTACAATAAGGGCTTAAGCTATTAAGGCCTCGTTCTTTTCATAACTCAGTCACAACTCAAGTTTTATTATTACAATATTTTTTTCTATAAAAATTTAAATTTTATTTTTTTATTATAATATTTTCCTCTCACAAACACAACTCCAATTGTAAAACAAATACCCTCTTAGTGATCCAGCTCCATCTATATTAGCATCAATTTCGTCTTTGAAACTCCTAAAAGAATTTACAAGTCTAGCTCAATGAAAATGCTTTAACGAGACATTTACGGGTTAACTTGGTGAAAGAAAGAAACTTTTTCGATAAATGTGGGAGCAAAAAACCCAAAACAGCAAAAATACCCTATGCGAGTACTAATAGTATCATACCAGGTTACCAGGAGTACCGCACTGTTTACTTTTTTTTACGTGTGGCTGGTGGCAATCAAATTGACATAGCAATAGTGGCGAGGGGATTCTTATCGCAGCGCGTCGTGCTAGATTGTCGCCAACCTTGTGCACATGTCGCCATGCGGCCATCTACCGGGGTAGAATATCCAAACAATCTCAATATTTCAAAGAAATAGGGCACTAAATGGAAGAAAACTACAGGGCCCTTGTTTTTGAAATGGTTTTGTTATAAGTATGAAAATAGAAATAGAATTTTTCGGGAGTAATACAAGACCGTTTGAAATTACATTTGGTTATTTTTCTTAAAGAAAAATATAAGGCCCATTTAGTAGTGTTTTTGAAATGGTTTTGTTATAAGTATAGAAATAGAAACGAGAATTTTTGGAGAATGATACGGAGATTGTTTGAAATTACATTTGATTATTTTTTTTAAACATTGTTTCAAATATTAAAAAAGTGAAATTATTGAGTATATTTTTAAAAACATGTATTAAGTACTTATAGTCTTAGAAAATGAATAAGAACAAACACTAGATTTATGGTTGTTTACTTTTAATGTGAGAACTACATCTGTTTTCTGTCGTTGTAGTATAATTGACGATGATGAAAAAAACTATTACAAGAAAATTGCACACCTTTTAAACTTGTTGTCTTTTCTCTAATCTTTCTCATAACCCTAAAAACTACCCTTCCTCAATAGAAAGAAAACAAGTGTGAAACTCCAAGGTCAATCTGTCCAGTTTAGGTAATTCCACAGTTAATTAACACAGTTGTGGTTTAAATAGGACATCGGTTAAAATAATTTTGTATTTTTTTTTATTTAAACTTCGGATGAAGGATTTTGAAGTACTGTTGTACCCCAGCAAGCCAACATTAGATAAAATGGTAAACATATGTTAGATAGACGTGTGTCTATATGCACACAAGTATGTAGATATGATAGTGGGAAGAACACAATGTTGAGTACTGAACAAGTTATTAGTGGTATAATTTTGTTCACCAATTGGACTAGCTATAAAGACCAACTGAGGATGAAAGGAAGACCAATTAAGCATCTCTTAAGGGTTAGGGAAGCTTCCACCAGCTCCAGCCCCTACATTGAAACCAAATTCAAAGTTACCAACAGCACCGGATCCGCCCCGAGCTGCGCCTCCTACTTCGAAACCCGCTCCAAATCCAGTACCATTGAAATTGTCTCCAACGTCCACCAGCTCCCTTGCATTGCAGCCACATATCATGAAAACAATGACAACCATGACCACACCAATATGATAATTTAGAGTGCGTTTAGAGTAAGGATTCGTACCATGATTTAGATTATGGTTCGTGACTCGCTACAGTATTTTATCTTATAAAAAACACACGTAAATCGAGAATAATTATGAATTATAGTTCTAAATTTATGAACCAAACGTCCTTTTATACTATTATGTCTCATGTATTTAGGTTCCTTTTATTAGTAGCAAATGCCCTTATTGTTACCAATTTCTTGTGAAGTGGAAAGGGGATTATATAGGCAAAATTAGCAGTGTCGTACAATTTTTTGGTAAGCCATTTTTCAACTCTTCCGTAGAGATTGCCTAAAAACCTAATTAACGTAATAAATGCAGTATGCGTAGCCGTGGTCCTCCATCACAAATTGAAGGATAATAATAATAATAATAATAATAATAATAATAATAATAATAATAATAATAATAATAATAATATAACCATAATTATGGTGGGCAATATGAGTCACTATACGATAACATGACTATAAAAGAACATGAATTTCATAGGTAATTAGGGTTAAAGAAAAAGAGGTTTAGCTCATATTTAGATTGACCTGAAATTGATATGAAAAACATGGGTCAAATTCGACGTAAACCCGCTAATCCGAACACGACATGAAACTCTTAAAAAAATTAAAAATATATGTTTTTCATTACATATTTTAGATATTGTTATTAACTTGTGATATCATGATGATTCATATTAAAATATTATATTATTACTTGCTTAATTTTGATGGATATTATTGTGTTTTATCGTGTTATGAATTTTAAGTTATTTCTTATGTGTTAAAAACTCATGAAAAACATGTAATTTTCTTGTTAATTCCGAGTTCACGGTCAATTTCGTGTCACATGTTTTTTTTTTATATTTTATCATTTCACTTCATAAAGTAGTTGTGTCATGTTCATGTTGTGATTTACAAAAAAAATTCGTATCATAGTTTATATTTGGGTTGAATGCAAATTCAGTAAGAAATGATAAAAACACGGCACATGATACAAATTGCCACCCCTAACTATCATTTTGTTTTTTATTTAAATTTTGATTGCCGATAGTATTTGACTATAATGTTTTGTATATTGATTGTTGTGACATTTAAGGAATATATATGAAAAGTCGTCTATATATACTAATTTAAACTATATGCGAGATTCTTAAAAAAAAAAAAAAAATTGATAGCATTATCTTTATCATAAATCGTATTAGATTTGTTTCAAACATTTTATCGTAAGTCTCCTAAATAATTTCTTCATATGTGACTCATATATTTTTTTAATAACATTAGGGGCATCAACAAAAAAGAAGCAAAAAAGTGAGAGGAAACAAAAAGAAAAAATGAAAAAAAAAAGACTTAAGACGAAGAATTTCGTTAGTAGGAGAAGAGTTTAAAAAAATTTAGACAGAGTTATATATAAAAAGAAATTATTTTAACGGGAAATTAGAGAGAAATATAGATTTGTAAGGGTCAATTTGAAAAAAAAAATGGCCAAAAGAGATAAAAATGAAAAAATAGTTGACAAAAAAAGAAAGGAAAGAAAAAAACAGAGGAAAGTATAAAAAGTGAGAAAGAAAAGTTAAAAAAAAAAAAAAAAAAAAAAAACTTGTAACGAAACATTTGTTGACTAACTCTAATCATGTTAATTATTTCGTATTTTATTTAAAATGACTGATAATTTAACTTTTTCTTAACATTTCTCCACTCCTATTAGCTAAATCATTAATTATTATAGAGAATGCCTTACATCCACACTAAAGGCTCTTTAGTTTGCTGATTCGAGTTGAGATGCGACTTTATATTAGAGTTTTTTACTGTAATAAAAAAAATTAGATATGACTATTTTTTTTAGAATTTTTTACTGTAGCAAAATTTGAATTCTAAATTCAAATCGGTAAAATAAACGAACCCTAACTTAATATAGCTAATTAGAGAGGCCAGCAATTTCATTTTTTTTATTATTTTATTATCTCAATTATAATAAATGTAAAGATTCTTTTGTAAATTTAAAAAATTATATATATATATATATTTAAATTTAATAAATATTAAAATTTATATTTAGCTAAAATAAGGAGTATAGTTAGGTGATTCATTAAAAAGTTACTAGTTAAAATGATTAGAAAGTCATTTTACTTAGAATTTAACTAAAACTTAAAGAATCCCCTCATAGATGCCTTTTTTGAGGTCTTTCAAGAGAGACTGTCACTCAGTCTAAACATATATACGTGAAAATGTAATGAGTAATACTATAAAACACCGATTATGCTTAGCATCACATACCAATAAAAAATGGGTCTAGTATAAGATCTACAAGTATTATGAGACATACAAATGGGGCCTACATTCTATTAATAATGGTGCTTAGTATCGACAACAATCTTAAACATTTTTCAAATGTAATATAATTATTTAATTAAAAAATAAGATTATTATCGTTAGTGCCTCTAAACTTTAGTGTCATTCTTATTTTTTCAGTTTGCTTTCTAAACTTTAAAGACTTTCATTTTACCCCATGAATTTTGAATTGTTTCAACTTAATTCCTTATCTTGCAATTTATGTCAAAAATAGATAGAAGAAAAGTGAATAACATAGACATAGTTACACGATTTTTTTGTTTAGATTTTTATTAAAAACAAACATATAAAAACTATATTATCACATTTAACCTCTATTTTTTGTTTAATTTTAACATGAATTACAATAAAATAAGTTCAATGAAAATAATTTAAAATTTAAGAAATAAAATAAGAGTGTTTAAAATTTAGGAGACAATGAGTGTGTTCGGCAGCCTCAAAAACTAAAAAAAAAAAAACAACTCGAGTTATAATTTTACTCAAGTCCATGTTCTTTTATGTTTGAACTCGAGTTTGAGACTAAAACTCGAGTTCAAGTTTCTCCTTCAACTCGAGTTCAGAAACTCGAACTCAAATTAATGAATAGTATTTTTTTATTTTTAAAAATACTATAACTTTTTCGTTTTAATCTTGATTGAGATAGTTTTTTTTTCTATGTGTCGACAACGAAATTACGCCATATACCCTATTAAAATTTTTTATTACCATTGAGTTTTTATTAAAATACTATTTAAATACAAATTTAAATTTTGACTCACTCAAACACAAACACAAAAAAATTCTTATACTCAAATGTACACAATTAAATACAAACTCAAGTTACAACTTTAATTTAAATTATAACTTAAATTCAACTCATAATCTTCACTAAAAAATATCTAACTCAAAAATGCAAAAAAAAAAAAAACAATCCCAATGACTCTAAAATTAAGTACAACAGCGAGAAGAATCCCAAAAAATATCTGTATCGGTTTCCTTTCCCCTTCCCTAATACAAGACCGACCTTTAACTGTATAGTGCTGCGCAACTTGCTCAAAAGTGGGCCAGGTGTCGTTGACTTTTTTTGGGAGTTGATCGGAGGAGCTCTCTCTATCTTCAACTTCAATGGCGACCAATCTCAGACTTCGCAGCCTGGTGTGGTGGAGAAGGTGGTCGAAGAAGGAATGGGCTGTCGCAATCTTTGTCTTCTTCACCCTCACCATCTTCGCTCTCACTCTCATCTCCAATTCTCGGACCGATCTCGCCGATAACTCTCCTGCCGCCGATGATCTCGTCGACTTGACCTTGTTGCACAATGCTAACCATAGAGGCGCACGTACTTGATTTATCCTTCCTTATGCATCATCTTCATTTCATTAGCTTTTGCCAAATTCTGATTTTTTTTTTTTTTTTTGTTGGTTTTGGAATTGCAGTTTGTTTAGATGGGACTGTTCCTGGGTACCATTTCCAGAAGGGTTTCGGATCCGGCTCCCATAATTGGCTTCTTCACATTGAGGTTTCATTTCTATCTCCTTCATTCAATTTCATCATCACTTTCTTTTATGCTTCCAATTAAAGTTTCAATTCGCAATTTTATTCAAAAGAGTTTTACTTTTTAAGTAAAGCCAATGTATTGTATTTCTTTGAATAGTAATGTACTACAAAATTATTTTCAGCAATAGTGATATGTACTATTTACAAGGAAATTTTAGTAGTTAAATCTTGAACAATTATAATCTTTATTCTAAAGTGAGTAAGCACATTTGAATTTCACTTTCTAATAGCTACAATAATACTACAAAGTGAATCATGAAAAGAGAATCATTATTGTTTCCCTTTCTTATTTCTTTTCCAAAAATATTTGTCTTTCTCATTAACATCCCATTGCCATTTGGTAAAAATGCCTTTAGTTCTAAAAATTAGGAACTAAAATTAGAACCCTTTCCTTCTTTTCTGCTTGTTTAGAGGATACCTTATCCTCTTTTCTTTTTCTTTGATCTAGCTATCAATAAAAGGAAGCTTTCTTATGAAAATAAAAAATAAAAAATTAGAACCTTTCCTTGTTAATATTTATTTTTTGGGTTTGTTTTTTGGTGCAGGGTGGAGGTTGGTGCAATACTATAGAGTCTTGTTCCTTGCGTAAGATGACTGCATTAGGTTCGTCCAACTATATGGAACGCCGTATTCACTTTTCGGGGATTTTGAGTCGTGACCCTTCGGAAAATCATGGTAGTTACATTTTGCTAGACCACTTTTAGTTTATTTCCTATTGTCAGATTCTTTGTTTCTATTGTTTCTCATCTTAACATCCACTTAACCTTATATGTGCTTGCTTCACTTTGTAGTGGAATTTAAGCATGTATGTAGAAAGAAGTATAGCATTCACTTTGTAGTCTTTATTGCTTGCCCTTTCTAGATTTCTTTAACTGGAACAAGGTCAAGATACGGTATTGTGATGGTGCATCTTTATCCGGCCACCCTGAGAGTGAGTCAAAAGTAAGTTTTTGGTTAATTAATAGTGCTTTTTATAAAACAGGAACTTTTTTTTTTCTTAATTTCGTTCAATGGAGGGAAAAAAAAAAATACTTTTTCAATACTAATGTTGTCTTCTTCCATAGCGTAGAATGGAGATAAGCTTTTCTTTAGAGGCCAGCTCATCTGGGAAGTTCTTATGGATGAACTCTTATCAATTGGCTTGTCTAAAGCAAAACAGGTAATTCCTTGGTATAAACTGTTATTGGTTTGAAAATCGTTGTAAAATCTAAATCTAATGCTTATGCCAAATCGGAGCTGTAAACTTTTAACTATGGGGCATCTAGATGATTTTTGCAATATATGTCATTCAACAATTCAACCATGCAACCTGCTTTGTTTTTAACTTGAAAATTTTGTGTGTGTATATATATACATTTTACGTGTAGTGACTTCATTAAATTTAATAGCTTACCAAATTAGATAATTTAGTTGATTTTACATTTACTTTGGATATTCTAGGCTCTTCTTTCAGGTTGTTCTGCCGGCGGGTTGGCAACTCTTATACATTGTGATGACTTTCGCAAACGTCTTCCAGAGAATGTAACTGCGAAGTGTCTTGCCGATGCAGGTTTTTTCCTTGATGAGTATGTTTATATTCATAGACTGATCCGTTTGAACTCTATGAATAATGTTTTTCTAGCTTATTGGTTATACAAGACACACGCACACACACATTTTGTTGTGGAATCCCAACAAATATATATATATATATATATATATATATATATATGTTGTTAGCAGTGGACAGAAAAAACAGTGACTCCGATACCAAGCGGGGAGGGTCATAGTGGTTACATGGTTAGCAATGGACAGAGCTGGATATAAAAAACTACTCTGAAAACATCAAAACAAGCTTTACTCTTGATAGTAATAAAACTCACAAATTATTCTGGAAATTTTTTTTGGGATTACACTACGGGAAGCTTACAATTGTTCTACATGTTTTTTATGGAAGTGGGAGAGTGATGAGTACCTACCTGCAATGAACAATTCCTAGCAGCTAACACACACCAAAACTAACCAAACACAAGAGAATAATTGAGAAAGGAGAGTTGAGAATGTCTCAGAGCTCTCAACTGATATTAGCTATGGAAGCAAAAGAATTACAAGTCCCACAGCTTTGAGGCGCTGCTATCTCCACCCACTAATTCCCTACCTCACTCCTAACATCTAGCCTTTTTATTCATGATTCGGTTAGGCCACTGACAGAATTTCCCATGTGACCAATCATCAAGTGACACCTGTAGCTTAGGTATTTGGGCCCTTCTTGGGCCTCCTGGAATACACATTACCAAACCGAACGTTCCTAGCAGAGAGCTTATAATTGTTCTACTATTTCTAGAAGTGGGAAACAGACATGACAAAAGAAAAGAAAAGAAAGAAAAGAGAAAAAAGGAAAGTGGGAGTCTACGAGAGTGGAGAGAAGTGGAGATAGGGGATGTTGTTCTTCTATTAATGTCTTGGCCTCCATTTATAGAGTGAAGAGTTCCACTGTTGCCATGTGACTAACTAGTATCTGTGTCAGTCTGAACAGTGAAATTTTGTTCTATTGGAGATGCCTTTTATTCTTTTCTTCTGAAACTGGGTCCACTTTGTCTGTCTCATTGATGCTCTTCAATAGGAGTCTTTTGCAACTTTATTTCTGTTATGGTTCGTTCAAAATCTATTAATTTCTTCTTTTATTTTTCTGGATCCAATTACTTGTAACATAAAACTGATTGCGGAAATATTTAAGAGCGGTATCCGTTCCCCGATCTCCATATCGTTCGTCCATTTGTCGTTAGTCCATCAAGTATTATACGCAGGTTGCTTACCTACAGTATAAATATTCTATGATGAGCTTTCGCTTAGCAAGTAGGAACTATCTCTCGCAAAAATAACTGTAAGTTCACATGAATAAATACACATGAGCTGATTAGGCTTAATTATGGTGTCTTATTATCTTATCTTATCTTATCTTGTCTTCTTTTATCTTTTTTATCTTATCTTATCTTTCTTATTGATGGGCCTAAGTGCTCGTACTACTTGCTCGCAATTATCGAGACTTGAGGGTTTGCAAGGTCCCCAACGACATCGTGATTATAAATTGAACTGAATGTCTCTCTCTCAGAGGACATTATTATTTTCTTTTTCTTTCTTCTCCCTTGAGAGCCTGAGTTACCTCCCTCTCAAAAGTTGGTACGACACTCAACTGAGTTTTTCTTACAAGTTTCTCTTGACTTATTAATGTGTATGCAATATGATATAGCATAGCATATTATAACATGGAATGTACTCAAACACATAATTCATGTGAAATGCTTAAGTGTATGCAGTATGACTTAGTATATCATATATACTTTAACTGTACTCAAACACATATAATTCATGTGTACTGTTTATTTTAAAAATCTATTTATACTGTAGGCGAGATTCCTACTTACCTGATTTTACAGAGTTGAAATTCTCTTTTCGTCAAACAGCTTATTACATTGAGAGTGTGAGATTAACTGTTGTTTGCTATTCTATTTTAGCAACTTGTGAAGGAAAATCTAACCTTTTCCTTAAGGCATATATTCCTCTCATTTACTAAAAGATAAAAAGGATTAATTTATTGAATCATCAAAATCTTATTTTCCTTAATTACCATTAACATCTACTTGCTTAGATTTGAAAATCAATTACCCAATCTAGTAATTTATTCTCCATAATCTTCTTCATTGGACTTGTTATGACATTAAGGTCCATTTCGGCCTTGAACTTATTTACGGCGTTCTAGCTCTTAGGCCGTTGAAATTTAAACTCAAATGGGGTGTCTTGAATTAAATGCGGGCGTTGGACCCACCTCCAATCTTTGAAATTCTAAGGGCCTATTGTATTGGGCTCGTAGGTATCCGTCAGGATGATTTGCTCGGTAAACTACTAGGTTCTTTAAAAGAAATCATTTTTTTCCTTGAAAACTTTCTTTGAATACTTTCGTTAAAACGAGGTTTAACACCATAGTATTTTACTGAAATCAAATCTTGGGTTATTTGATAACTTTTTGTTAAAAACTAACACAATGTGTTTGTTTTGTTTAGTTAAAACTGTGCAGATTTTTAAATCTGTTTTACTGTATCTTAGAGTCAGATTTCGAAAATCTGTTCTTCGCGAAAATTCTTCGTCTCGTCAATATATAAAATTATCGTTTTTGGGAAAAATTGAAATTCAGCCTCTAAAAGTCTCGTTTGGCTGAAAATAGTGGCTGCTTTTTTTTTTCCAAAATGGGGTTGGACAGCCTGATTTGTTTTTGAAAAATGGCTTTAAACTTGTTTTTAGAGTTAAAATTGGGTTTTGTCATTGTCACAGAAAACGTTCAAAATATCGAGAACTATAAGTTTAAGCTTAGAAATATTAAAAAATATCGCTCCAGAGTCCTCATTTTCGCGCTCAAAATAACTGAAATTTTTTTCCTCCAACCCAAAATAAGCAACTTAAACCAAATATAAGCATACCATATAATACTAATAAAAATAACCTCAAAACACACAAAATCAACATAAAACTCACACCCTTATTACAACTTATCTCCTCAAGAATCACAAATTACATCCATAAATTCAAGCTTAGAGTTGGCTAGAAAAATAATGGAGAAGAGTTTAAGAAATTATCCTTGAAGAACTCTCTCTTGAAAACCTTTGAACTTCTCTTCTTCTCTTTAAGCTAAGATTTATGGTGAGATGTATGAAAATTTTTGAGTGTATGTGGACTAGAGGAATGGTCGGAGGGTGGAGAAAATTTTGGGGGCTTGGAATTGGGGTGGAGAGATAAAAGAAAAAAATGAGGCATAGCTTATGATGGCTCCTTTTATAGACATGTTGGTAATTATTGTTTTTACACCAATCAACTCCATTAATTCAACTAAATTTTGGGTTCAAATCCCTTAAGCATGACCGGTCTTAGTGGAGAAAAGAAAGAGTAAGTATACCATGATTTTCCCTTCAACTACTACTATCACATCACACCTTATCATGAAATCCTCTAACACACTCAACTAGTCAAGATTTTGTTATGATTTTTCCTATGCATGGCCGGCCAAGTGGAGAGAGAGAGGAAAAATATAACCTACCCTTTGTACTTTTGGCCACTCTCCTAAGTTTCTCTTTAAAACTGTTCAAAATTATACTGACTGTAATTTTCTCATGTATACGTACTGGATACTAGTTCGTATTATGCTTGGAGATTCTTAGAATTAAGATTCTCAAACTGTATCTATACTGAAAATTCTTCCGCCTTAAAGTACGGTGAGAATTTAATCGATCAAATTTACTTAATCGCAAAACATGAACTTAACATGAAATCTGCTACAGAATTTAGAAATACAAATGTTAATTCCGTAAATTCTTCAGTCACAAAATATAATCTAATATATATATTTTTTAGGAAAAATCTTTGACTTAAATACATAAATTGCATTATTTAAATTATGAGATTTTCTCGGTCATTACAATCTACCCTCCTTAAGAATTTTCGTATCGAAAATTAGAATAATTCGGGATAGCTTTTCCTCATATCCTCTTCGTGTTCCGAAGTAGCTTTATAAGTCATGGAATTCCAAAACCCATTATTTCATATCGAGACGGTCGTTTCACGTCAAGATTTTAAAAAAGTGTACATGACATAATAGGATCTAACTAAAGTTCAGTACGGCTTTCAACCCACAGACAGATGGTCAATCCAAGAGGACCATCCAGACCTTAGAAGATATGTTGAGAGTATGCGTCATGGATTTCAAGAGAAACTGGGAAAATAAGTTACCTTTGATAGAGTTACCTATAGGCATAACACCTTTCAAAGCTCTATACGGAAGAAAATGCAGGTCCCCAATTCATTAGTATGAACCTTGGGAGAAGCACATAGAAATAATATACTTTATCAGGAGAACCATAGAGGATGTGAGACTTATCACAAAGAGGTTCGATACAGCTCACAGCCGCCAGAAAGGCTATGCGGATAAACGCCATAGACCTATAGAGTTTTAGGTAGGAGACTTAGTTTTCCTGAAGGTGGCATCGATGAAAGGAGTAATAAGATTCGGTAAGAAAGGGAAACTCAACCCAAGATACATTGGACCGTTTGAGATCCTCGAAAGGATTAGTAAAGTTGCATATAGACTAGCATTGTCTCCAAAATTGGCTTATGTACACAACGTCTTTCACGTATTGAGGTTGAAGAAGTATGCGATAGATCCATCGCATGTCTTGTACCAAGAACCCGTCAAAGTGCACGCAGACCTTACTTACAAGGAGAAATCAGTCTAGATCCTAGCTCGCGAGAAGAAAACTTTAAGGAATAAAGTAATTCTTCTGGTTAAAGTCTTGTGGTGAAATCATAATATTGAGAAAACTACTTAGAAATGCGAAGAAGATACGAGGAAAAACTATCCCGAGTTCTAATTTTCGGGACGAAAATTCTTAAGGGGGGTAGATTGTAATGACTGAGAAAATCCTAGATTTTAAATAATACAATTTATGTATTGAAGCCAAGGATTTTTCTAGAAAATATTGTGTTATATTTTCTGACTGAAGGATTTATAGAATTAACATTTGTATTTCTAAATTCTGTAGTAGATTTCATGCTAAGTTCATGTTTTACGATCAAGTAAATTCGATCGATAAATTCTTGCCGTACTTTAAGGCGGAAGAATTTTCAGTACATATGTAGTTTGAGAATCTTAATTTGAAGAATTTCTAAGCACAACAAGAATTTCCAAACAGCTAGCTTGAAGTCACAAGATAAATACCTGTAGTAGAAGGGTGCGATGTGAGCTCGGGAATTGACACCGTTAGAAACAATGTCATTCCCGGGATATAATGTAGAAATTTAAGTTTAGAATTTGTTTAGTCTAGAATAAATTTCAAGACTTGAAACAGTTTGAAATATTACGCGAGTAAGAATTTAACGTGATATCGAAGTAGTCAGGGATTGATATTGAACTGCAAATAAGCAGTGGAAAAGGAACCGTCAAAAATTGAAATTTTCTGTTGGCTAATTTTTATCTGATTAGACAAAAGTACAATGGGTAGGTTAGAGTTTGGTTGGATGAGATGTGATTTGATGGTGGAAGGTGAAGAGAAATCATGACAATCTTTTTCACTCTTTTCTCTCATCTTGGCCGGCCATGTTAGGAGGTTTTAGCAAAAGTTTTGGTTACTTGAGTGTGCTAGAAGATGTCATGATGAGAAGTGATGTGATAGTAGTGGTTGAAGAGAAATCATGACATACTTACCATTTCCTTTCTCCCACCTAGGCCGGCCTTGCTTAAGGGATTTTAACCCAAAATTTTAGTTGATTAATGGAGTTGATTTGGTGCTACAAATGATTACCAATTTGTCTATAAATAGAGTTATCATAAGCTAGGTCTCACTTTTACAATATTCTTTAATTCTCCACACCAAAACCGGATTCACTACAATTCCAAGCCTCTAAAATTTTCTCCATTCTCTCTCACCAAACTGAGCCTTCCTCTAGTTAACATACACTAAAAAATTTTCATATATCTCACCATAAATCTTAGCTTAAGTTGGAGGAGAAGATGAAGATTTCAAAGGTTTTCAAGAGAGTTCTTCAAGGGTAATTTCTTGAATTCTTCTTCATTATTTTTTTAGCCAACTTTAAGCTTGAAATTATGGGTGTAAATTGTGGTCCTTTGAGGCCATGGTTTGTAATAAGGGTGTGAGTTTTAAGTTGGTTTTGTGTATTTTGAGGTTAGTTGGATTAGTATTATGTTGTATACTTATGTTTGGTTTAAGTTGCTTATTTTGAGTTGGAGGAAAAAATTTTCGGTTACTTTGAACGTGAAAATGAGGACCCTAGAGCAAGATTTTTCAGTATTTCTAAATTTGAATTTATGGTTCTCGATGTTTTGAACGTTTTCCCTGACTGTGACAAAACTCAGTTTTGACTCGAAATGCAAGTTTTAAGCCATTTTTCAAAAACGGTACAGGCTGTCCAAAACAGTTTCGAGAAAAAAAAAACCTGGCAGTCACTTTTCAGCCAAACGAAATCTCTAGAGGCTGAATTTCAGTTTTCTCTAAAAACAACAATTTTAGATCTCGACGAGGAGAAGAATTGTTGTGAAGAACAATTTTTCAAAATCTGACCCTAAGATGTAGTAAAACGCAGATTTCAAAAATTGCATAGTTTTAACTAAACAGAACTAATACAGTGTTGGTTTTTAACAAAAAGAACCTGAGATATGATTTCAGTAAAATACTATGATTTTGGACCTGGCTTGAATAAGGAATAGCCGTGAAGAAAGATTTTAAAAAAAGGGTTTCTACAACATAGTTTCGCGGTGGTTTACAAATTAACCGTAAAATGACTTGGGGGATAGTTTCAAAAGTTGGTAGTCGAAAAGAGATTTTATAATGAGATTTAGTGTTTGTAACTAAATAAGTGAGTAATCGGTTTTATAAAAAAAAAAAAAAAAAAAAAAAAAAAAAAAAAAAATCGAATGATAGTTTCTTTTAAAAGCTTAATAGTTTTTTAGCAAAACATCCCGTTAGGCACTTGCGAACTAAATATGTTAGGCCCCTAGAATTTTAAAGTTAGATGCCGGTCCAATGTCCGTATTAGTTCAACAACCCGTTTGAGTTTAAATTTTAACGGCCTAAGAGTTAGAATGCCGTGAATAAGTTTTTAGGTCGAATTAGGCCTTAATATCATAATAAGTCCAATGAGGAAAATTATGGAGAATAAGTTATTAGATTGGGTAAATGATTTTCAATTTAGACATAAGTATGTTAAGGGCAATTAAAGAAAATAAGATTTTATGGATTTAATAAATTTATTTTTATAGTAAATTATCCTTCAATGAAGGAAAGAAATACATACCTTAAGTAAAAGGCTAGATTCCTTTATAAGCTGCTAAAATAGAATAGCAAACGACAGATAATCTTACTCTCAATGGGTGTTCATTTTCAGAAGTAAGCAAGTAAGAGAATAGGCTATTTGGCGAAAAGTGGATTCCAGCTCCGGAAATCAGGTAAGTAGGAATCTTACTTACAGCATGAATAGATTTTTAAAGAAAAAGTTACACATGCTATATACGCATGTTTATGTTTTAAGTATTATATGCGATGTCATGTCATACTGCATGCACCTTAATAAGTCAAGATAAACTTTTAAGAATAATTTCAGTTGAGTGCCGTATCAGCCTTTGAGAGGGAGGTGACTCAGGCTCCCAAGGAAGAAGAAAAACAATATAATAATGCCATCTGAGAGGGAGGAATTCAATTCTGTTATAATCACGGTATTATGAGGAGCCTTGCAAACCCTCACGTCTTGATGATTGTGCGCAAGTGGCACGAGCACTCGAGCCCGTCAGTAAGAAAGATAAGATAAGATAATAAGACTATGATAAGACATCATAATTAAGCATAATCAGCTTATGCATATTTATAAATGTGCTTACAGTCATTTTACGAGAGATAGTTCTTGCTGAGCGAAAGCTCAATCAAATATGTTCATGTTGTAGGTAAGAAACATATCAGCAATTCTTGAAGGACAATGGTGAGCGGCAGACGAATGGTGGAGATGAGAATGGATACCACTAGCAAATATTTCCGCAATCAGTTTTACGTTATAAATAGTTTTGGTAATTATAATTCGAAAACTATATGTTAAATGGTTTTGTGGATTATGATTGTTAGTAAGCAAACTTACGGAGTAAGTATATATATATATATATATATATATCCATATACTTTGATAAACAGATATGTTAACATTTGAATATTTAATCAAGAAAGTAATTCGTAACATATGTCGTATTAGTAAGTTTTTTTAAAAAAGAATGCTACAGTATTCCTATAGCATTTTAAAAAGAATGCTACAACATTTCTACAACATTTTAAAATGCTGCAGCATTCTAAGTAACATGTTAAAAAAAATGTTCCGTAAATTTTAAAAATTTCTAATAAGTACAAGTTAATTTCAGCTACAGTGACGGTCACCCAGGAGGGTCGTCATAGTTTAAGATAGTGCAAAGCACTAGACACTGTCTAGAAATATCATCCCCCCCTCTAGTAGCCACCCGACCCTTATTTATACTACTAAAAAGCAACTACTAACTATCAGGTTCCTAACATTACCCCCGCCTTAAAGAATCACCTTGTCCTCAAGGTGAAAATCAAGAAATAAAATTGAAAAATAACATCTAAATGATTAGGAACAAAAGGCTTTGTTAGTTCCTTGATTTGAGTCTCCAAATTGATGTTGTCCTTGTAAGTCACGTCTTTAAATTGGAGCCAATCAATTACTGTTGACGCCAACAACTTAGGGCACTATTATTTATTCTATTTTATTTATTACTTTTATGTTGAATAGATTCCGGATTATTAGGTTAGGAAGTTAGGTATTTTAAGTTTAAATAAACTCTGCTGTATCCAGAGTATCTAGCCACAAAATCAGGAGTTAGTTAGGGTTAGCTTTAGCCGGAGGCTTCCAAAGCCTATTTATACATGTAAAACGTTCATTAGAGATTTAATTCAGAGTTCATTCAAACCTGTTTTCATGGTATCAGAGCCAAAACTCTGAGACTCGTTCATGGTAAAAAACAGCCATGACGAGACCTGCACGAGGAAGCGCAGATGACTCCACATCAACCACCACCGATTCCCCTAGCCAGACACAGGCGGAACAAACTTCCAGCCCAACGTTTCAAGGAGATCATACGTCTCTCCAGATCACTGCACACAAACTCAATGGCAAGAATTACCTTCAATGGTCCCAATCCGTAAAAATCGTGATATGTGGCAGAGGGAAGTTAGGATACATCACTGGAGAGAAAAAGCCTCCGGCACCGACCGAACCAGCCTATCAAACATGGCTAGCAGAGAATTCCATTGTCCTAGCATGGCTGATTAACTCTATGGAGCCTAAGATAAGTCGTACCTACCTGTTTCTCCCGACCGCCAAAGCAGTCTGGGATGCTGTACAGAAAACCTATTCTGACTTAGGTAATGCATCTCAAGTATTTGAACTCCGCCTGAAGATGAAAGATATGAAACAAGGAACTCAAACTGTCACGCAATATTTCACGGAAAGAAATATTGAGACACCACAACAAAATGGTGTCTCAGAAAGAAAGAACCGGCACCTTCTAGAAGTGACTCGTGCCCTCATGTTCACCATGAATGTACCGAAGTATCTTTGGGGGGATGCTATTCTTACTGCCACCTTCCTCATAAACCGCGTCCCAAGCCGTACCTTAAAGTTTCAATCTCCAATTTCAGCCCTTACCAAGGCCTATCCACACCTTCATACTCTTAACAATCTACCCCTCAAAAACTTTGGATGTACAGCCTTTGTTCATGAACACTCTGTGAACCGCAGTAAGCTAGATCCCCGAGCAGTAAAAACCGTGTTTCTTGGCTACTCTCCAACCCAGAAAGGATACCGATGCTACTCTCCCATAACCAGGAAATTCTATGTGTCCAGGGATGTTACTTTCTTTGAAAACATTCCATACTTCTCACCCTCTTCGCTTCAGGGGGAGAATGGTGAAATGGAAGCTCGTTTCTGGGAAACAATTGCCTTACCAATTGAAGAAACTGCCCCAGCCCCATCTGAAAATCCATTGCCGTCACAACAGAAAAAACTGGTCTTAGGAACAGGGGGAGACTCGGACAGACACACTCACAAAGAACTCTTAGTCTACTCTCGGAAAAAACTGAACCAAGGAAATAAGGAAAGCATGAATTCTATCCACTACCAAGAAACTGAACCGGTGATAGAGACTCCTTCATCTCCGAGTCCTCAAGGTAACTCAGAAAAAACTCCAAATACATATTCAGGTCTTGATAATCTAGATGTTCCAATTGCTCACAGAAAAGGTGTTAGGTCATGTACATTACATCCCATTGCCAAGTTTGTGTCATATAACAATCTGTCCCCTTCATTCCGTGCCTTTACCACCAAAATGTCTAGTGTTGATATTCCCAGGTCCATAGAAGATGCTCTTGATGATCCAGCATGGAAGAAGGCAGTTATGGAAGAAATGCAAGCACTTGAGAAGAATGGTACTTGGGACTTGGTTGAGCTTCCTCATGGAAAAAATACCGTGGGATGCAAGTGGGTGTTCACCGTGAAATACAAACCAGATGGTGAAGTAGAAAGGTACAAAGCGCGCCTAGTAGCTAAAGGATTTACACAGACCTATGGAATAGACTACACAGAAACCTTCGCTCCAGTCGCTAAACTCAACTCAATCCGAGTATTGTTGTCCCTCGCAGCAAATTTAGAATGGCCACTATATCAACTCGATGTAAAGAACGCTTTCTTGAATGGTGAGTTGGAAGAAGAGGTATACATGGATTTACCACCAGGGTTTGATAACCACCAGAGAAGCCGAGCAGTGTGTAGGTTGAGGAAGTCACTGTATGGCCTAAAACAGTCACCTCGCGCGTGGTTTGATCGTTTCTCGAAGGTAATCAAGGGCCATGGATATACACAAGGACAAACGGATCATACTTTGTTTGTCAAACACACACTGGATGGAAAGACCACGGTTTTGATTGTTTATGTAGATGACATAATTCTTACTGGGGGATAATTCGGAGAAATTGAAGAGTGAAGAGAATGATGGCAAAAGAATTTGAGGTCAAAGATCTTGGACCACTCAGATATTTTTTGGGAATGGAGATTGCTAGGAATCAAACAGGGATTTCCGTGTCACAAAGAAAGTATGTACTGGATTTGTTAAAGGAGACAGGAATGCTGGGCTGCAAACCAGCAGAGACACCAGTAGACGCGGGAAATAAGGCAAAAATGGGTGAAGGAGATCCAGTGGACAAAGGAAGATACCAACGATTGGTTGGTAAGCTAATCTATCTCTCACACACTAGGTCGGATATCGCATTTGCAGTGAGTTTAGTCAGCCAATACATGCACTCACCTTGTAGAGGAAACCGGATGCTGTGTATAGAATACTCAAGTATCTAAAAAGAACACCTGGGAAAGGACTGTTTTTCGGAAAACACAGCCAGAGAAAACTGGAAGTGTTCACCGATGCTGACTGGGCGGGCTCAGTGGAAGACAGGAAGTCGACATCTGGTTACTGTACCCTGCTGTGGGGGAACTTAGTGACCTGGCGCAGCAAGAAGCAATCTGTTGTTGCAAGGAGCAGTGCAGAGGCCGAGTATAGAGCCATGGCACACGGAATATGTGAAACCATCTGGATAAAAAGGTTGTTAGAGGAGCTAAAAATCGAAGTTGAGTTTCCAGCACAGTTGTATTGTGACAACAAAGCCACCATAAGCATAGCACACAACCCGGTTCACCATGACAGGACTAAACATGTGGAGGTGGACAGACATTTTATTAAGGAGAAGCTAGAAACAGGAGTGATCAACATAGTGTATGTTCCCACGGGTCAACAAGTAGCAGATATTCTCACAAAAGGGCTATCAAGGCACACTTTCGAGCTCATGACAAACAAGCTTGGACTCATCAATATCTATAGCCAAGCTTGAGGGGGAGTGTTGACGCCAACAACTTAGGGCACTATTATTTATTACTTTTATGTTGAATAGATTCCGGATTATTAGGTTAGGAAGTTAGGTATTTTAAGTTTAAATAAACTCTGCTGTATCCAGAGTATCTAGCCACAAAATCAGGAGTTAGTTAGGGTTAGCTTTAGCCGGAGGCTTCCAAAGCCTATTTATACATGTAAAACGTTCATTAGAGATTTAATTCAGAGTTCATTCAAACCTGTTTTCAATTACTTTCTTCTCCATCTTCTTTGTATCTTGGCAAGCAACCACAAAGTCCACCAATTCAGTTGGAGCCCCCTGATCAAGCTTATCAATGACCATAATAGCTTTTGACAAATCCATCATTAACAAAGATGTTTCCTTCTCAGCTAACCAGCTCTGCATCCTTTTAGCCTTTCTGTCGCCACAGACTTAGTATACCCAGACCTAAATGTGTTGGAATTTTGAGGCCCAACCACCATTGCACCATAACTAGGCCTAATATTGTTGTAATTACGAGGTCCAACCCTAACCTTGCCAAAATCGACCTAGCTCACTCCTGAATCACGAGACTCAGTCCACACTTTTGGGGACACAGCCCCCAAATTGCAAACGGTGGTCCCAATAGTTCTGAAATTCCAAGACCCTGCCTTACCTTCGCTGGAATCAGCCCCAACCTTGCCGAAAACTTTGGCCAGAATTTTCGAAAACAACATCAATCTCACCGGGATCAGCCTTAATGGAGTCGGAATTGCGGGACTCCACTACAACCCTGTCGGAATCTGTCTCTGTAGCATCGGAATAATCCTTTTTCATGCCAAAATCGTGATAGGTCCCCACCTCTTAAGTGTATACGCTAAAAGGGGGAAGAGAGACGGGTAGGGACAGACTGGTAATTTTGGGTATTAATGAGCATCGGGAGGTGGAATTCTGTTAGTGAGGGTGAGGAGTTAGTTACTAGCAAAGAGAATAAATAGCCTAGCTAAGGGGGAGGGAAGGGATCTTGAATTCTGTGCATGAGCAACCACTAGGGAGTCTGGAGATTACACGAAAATCCACCATTATCTTATTTTCCTGTTTTCTTGTTTTCCTTCTGTTTTGTTCTTCTTCTTCTTCCATCTTGGATTCTAGGGGCCTGTTCTGAGCCTTGAGTTGTATTAATCAATTGAAAGCAATAAAAACACGTTGAGTTGGATCTAGGAAGTATCAATTTGTTGACCAGGTCTTAGTTAAACTCCTAGGATCTTAACAATGGTATCAGAGCACCGATCTATAGCACCTAAACCAGCGGATCCGGAGAGGGTGACTACGGTGGAAAAGGGACTGGTGGTGGTCCAGGAGGCAACCTCCCGCAAATCCATGAAGAAGTGGCTTGGGCTGTGTGGTGAACTGGGAAAGGTTCGGACTCAGTTGGAAGACGTGCAGGCGGCGCTGCGAAGGATGGAGGCATTGTTGGCGGCGCGGCCGTTGGCCGGGGAGGTCAAGTGGGGTCGCGACGACAAACGACGGGACTGGGAGAGGCGAGATCGCATGCCTCGGGGTGAGGAGAGCTCGGATCGTGGCCACCCAGGTTGAGTGAAGGTGCCAAATCGGGCGGATCTTTGTCGGGAAGCGCCGATTCACAAAGATTGAGGCCGTGAGAGGGTGTTCCGACGCCGGAGAGACGTGGTTCTCATGGAGGAGTGCGTAATTCATTGCGATATGAGGCTGGGTGGTTCGGATCTGCAGCGTGAGGGTTAGTTCGACGACGGGAGGAGGGTGGAAGGAGGTCGCGACCGTCGGGAGAGGGAGGCAGAGCTTGGTCAGCGACGGGAATTGGAGTGGGAGCCAGAGTTAGAGGAAGAGAGGCTTGCTCCGGGGCTGGGATAGCAGGGGTACCCTCGGAACAGGGAACCCAACCGTGATTCCGTCATGGTTGGGGCAGATTCCGGCCTGGTTAGGACTTGGTCACCTGATTCCGGCGAGATTCATGTGGATTCCGGCGAAGGCAAGACCAGATCTTCCAGTTTCGACTCCATTAAGGCTGATCCCGGTGAGATTGGTGTTGTTTTCGAAAATTCCGGCCAAATTTGGAGCGGGTCTCATGATTCTGACGCTGTTGAGGTTGTTTCCGGCAAGGTTGGGGCTGATTCCGGCCCGGTTTGGACTGGGCCTCGCAATTCCGGCGTGAAGGGGCTGGTTCCGGTGCTATGGAGGCAGATTCTGACGGAATTGGAGGGGGATCCATAAATTCCGATGCCCTTAAGGTTGGGTTTTGTGATTTTGATGCGATTAGGTCATATTCTGGCGAGCCAAGTGCTGGGTTTCTCAAATTCGGTGTGATTTGGGTTGGTTCCGATGCCGTTAAAGCTGCGCTGCACACCAATTCCAGTGACATTTGGACTGGGTCTTCTTATTTCAGTCCAATTGGGGTCGGCTCTACAGAGAGGGGTGGTAGAAGGGGGGTTGAAAGGAATTGGCGTGATAGAAATTGGAGTTGGAAATTTCACAAAGGGCAGACTTAGGATTGCCGTTACCTTTGACGTTCCAAGATCCAACCTCATCATCAAGATTGGGAGGTAGAGTCACACGGCTGTGATTACTTAACACCTTGAGGGCAAGGTGTTTCTTTGAGGCGAGGGTATTGATAGGTCCCCACCTCTTAAGTGTATACGCTAGAAAGGGGAAGAGAGACAGGCAAGGACAGACTGGTAATTTGGGGTAGTAATGAGCATTGGGAGATGGAATTCTGTTAGTGAGGGTGAGGAGTTAGTTACTAGCAAAGAGAATAAATAGCCTAGCTAAGGGGGAGGGAAGGGATCGTGAATTCTGTGCATGAGCAACCACTAGGGAGTCTGGAGGTTACTCGAAAATCCACCATTATCTTATTTTCTTGTTTTCTTGTTTTCCTTCTGTTTCGCTCTTCTTCTTCCATCTTGGATTCCAGGGGCCTATTCTGAGCCTCGAGTTGTATTAATCAATTGAAAGCAATAAAAACACGTTGAGTTGAATCCAAGAAGTATCAATTTGTTGACCAGATCTTAGTTAAACTCTTAGGATCCTAACAATATTGTTGTAACCCTTGGGTAGAACTCATCCCTAAAAGCTAGCTTATAGGGAGAGGGTGCCCAAATGGTTATAAACCCACATGCTAAGCCCATACTTTAGCAATGTGGGACTCAATCAGGATCCTAACATATCACCACGTTTCTGACACCATCGTCCATGGCGGCCCACTCTGGATGGCCCATTCTGACCTTTCCAAGTCGCCCATTCTGCAACGTGGTCCTGAGGAGAGGTATGCTTTGATACTAATTGTTATGACCCTTGGGTAGAACTCATCCCTAAAAGCTAGCTTGTAGGGAGAGGGTACCCAAATGGTTATAAACCCACTTGCTAAGCCCATACTTTAGCAATGTGGGACTCAACCAAGATCCTAACAAATCGTGAGGCCCGGTCCAAACCGCAGCCAAATCGCCGAGCCCAGCCTCCGCCGCGCCAGAACTCGCACCAAAATTCCCAGATCTAGCCTCAATCTTACTGGATCTTGAAATATCAATGCTAATCGCGTCGGTGTTGTCAGATTTCATTGCAAATCCACCACTGTTCGCCTCAGATTTGGCCGATCTAGCACCAGATCGCGAAAAATTGCTCAAGTCTTCGACATCACCTTGCGATTTAGGTTCTGGTAGCATTCCCTCCGGCGACGTTCGTTGACGTTGATGCTCCAGATCCTGTCACGTTGGCTTACCTCCAAACAACGAAGCCCTAAGTTTTTCTCTCAACTCAAATAGCGAAACGTTAGGTTCTGAACTCACGGGCTCACCTCCAGAAACCTTGAGATAGCTCTTAGAGTAGCCCTAAGTTTCTCTCTCAACTCAAAGAGCTCCATGGATCTTAGATTCTCTAATACTATTGTTAGGAATCCGAAAATCTGAGCTTCATTAAAACCACTAAAAATGGAAAATTACATGGGCGATTTTGAGCCAACCTCCAAGATAGTGCACAGCATTAGACACTCTCTACAAATCTCATCCTCCCCCCTCCTTAGCAACTAAACCCCCTATTTATACTACTATTAAGACTATGAAAAAAGACTAATAAATATTAGGTTCCTAACATTACCCCCGCTCCAAAGAACCACCTCGTCCTCAAGGTGAAAACTAAAAAATAAAATTGAAAAATAACATCTAAATGATCAAGAACAGAAGACTTTGCCAATTCCTTGATTGGAGAGTCTGAATTGTTGATGTCCCTGTAATTCACATCTTCCAATGGAGCCAATCAATTACTTTCTTCTCTATCTTCTTGGTATCTTGGAAAGCAACCACAAAGTCTATCAATTCATTTGAAACCCTATGCGCAAGCTCATCAATGGTCACAAAAACTATTGGCAAATCAATCCTCACTAAGGGAGTTTCTTTCTCAGCCAACCAGGACATCAACCTTCTAACTTCACTCTTACCAATTTCTTTGTACCCAGCTACAATCGTACCAGCCCCAAACGTGTTAAAGTTTTGAGGCCTCAAAGTTTTAAGGCTTAGATTATTCAATCGTTTTTTCCTAGAAAAGCTTAACTCAACTTTTCCCTCTGCGTGTTCAACAACACATTTAAGATTTGAACTTTTCAAAGTTTTTGTCGGGATAGCTTCAGGAATATCCCATTTTTCAGGAAGAGTGATTTCTTCCCACTTAAGCCTCTTTGGAACGTAACAATTGGCCCTAGACTAATCTGTTTGGAGCAGAATTGTCTCGCCTTTGTCACTAGTTCTTAGAGCACTTGTTTCAAAAGCGTAAACTGTAGTTTTATAATAGATCCTATAAAGGATTCCTATATTCATAGATCCAAATTAGATGTTTTTACATCTAAAGAAAGGCTTTTCTTGATATGCTGATGTTTTAAAGAAAACAAAATCTGGGTAGCAATCAAAATGCACTGGCCCATTACATAGACTGGTTTCCACGGTTCCAAGTAATGAATTCAGGTATCCTAAATGCCTTTTGTCCCTTAGAGAGAGAATGACTGAAGTGTTCAAACCTTCTCTAGTTAAGGGTTTGATTCCCACTTTCACAAGATCTATATGCAAATAGCTGTATTTTTTCTGATGATTCCGAATTGAATCTTTTGAAAATAGTTGAAAAGTTTCAGATTTTTGAACAAGTGGAACTACCTGCTCAACAGTTTTAACAGAGTAATCCATGCCAAAGTAGAATCTTCCTTGTTTATGATTACATTTGTTGGGGTTTTAGGAATTTTCTAATCACTAAGGCCTTTTTTGATGTTAGCAAAAGTTATTTCTTCCGAATTAACTATTTACTCTAAATGGTTTCTTGTAGATTTTGTTATGAAAAGATCCATATTAATTTTTTTTAATATATATGAATGCTAGGATGAAAGGCGTAGGTGCATAGGCAATTATAGTTGGTGTAGTAATAGTAGAAAGCAACTAAATGGATGGAGGAAGTGAAAGTGGGTGACAAGATGTAAGTGCTTTGTGCAGTGAGTGGATGCAAAAATAGGAGAGATAAAAACTATATATAGTGCAAAAATTGAAACGAAAAATCAATACAACTCTCTTAAAATGCTATCAAGTGTACTACAGAAAACTTGAAAAAACAATGCAACTTATAAACCTTAAAAGTGAAAGAAAAGACGTAATTTTCAAACAAGTTTTCAATATGATAAAGCTATCCAGCTAGTCCTGTCACCATGAACCATATCCTGATATGCCATCAAGGAATAAGAAGAGATAAACAGATAATAGTATTCTTAAGATGAATAATTAATAGTAAGTTAAGTGAGAACAATAAATAGTAGTAGTTCTTGCGTGATACGTCATATCTTCATATAAACATAGTTTAATTAATCCACATAAACATGCATTAGTTTTAGAAATGTCTAAACAACGGCTTTCCCATGCCTTCTACCTTTAATACATGCATATGATGATCACAAACCAAACTGCGTTTATACTATGTGCATATCATTTCTAGGAACAAACTGATACTAATACTATTCTCACGAAGTTTACTAATAAGATCATTTGAAGAATACTATTCAATATTATACAACATCCTTACCCTCCTCTAGCTTTGATACCAAGCGGGGAGGGTATGTAGTGGATTAATTAAACAGTTGTATATATTCACCATTGTACCAATGTTTGAACTCTCTCTCTCTCTCTCTCTCTCTCTCTCTCTCTCTCTCTCTCTCTCTCTATATATATATATATATATATATATATATATAGAGGAAGACTAGGATATATCTGGATCATGGCTTTTTTTGTATCTTGTAGTTATATGCATATGGGAGTTTGTGGAAGATGCATAGCATAATTTTTTCATGTTTACTACGATGGGAAGGAGGCTAACACGATAGAATATGCATCTAAACTGTTCTATTTTTTAGTAAGTTAGAAATCTTGTTGTATAGGAGATTTTCTTGATCAGCCTAACAAAATTAATCAGTCCTGAGTTTATAACAACCATTCGTTTGAATGCATAAAGACCTTCTCTTTTCTTTGCTCAAAATCTGGCCACACAGAAATAATTTGAGCCATATCCTGCATCTTACATTTCAGGAAAGATGTTCTTGGAAATCGCACCATGAGATCTTTCTATCATGATGTTGCCCTCCTTCAGGTTCTGTCCTGGTTTCACCTTTATATTATTGATATCTATTTAGCTTGGCGGTTTGAGGTTTATTTAGCTAGCTAGGTGACTCATGATCTTTTTCATCGTGACATTTATTTTCTCTTGTATGTTACATGTCGTACATGTTACATCAAACGCGACTTTATCTTTTACAGATGATAAGTCTGATAAAATTTCTTTGGGTAGCTTTCATAAGAATTGCCTTTTATTTATTTATTTTTTAAAATTAGAAACAAGAACTTTATTACTGTGGATGATTAAATGGATTCTATCAATTTAGGGGAAGACATGTTTTGATACATCTTGCTTATCGTATCTAAATTTACTTTTTATTTATCTTTGAAATGAAATGTTATTTCACTACATATGTAAATCTATGCTTCAGGGCGTAGCCAAAAGTTTGCACAAGGAATGTCTTGCAAAAGCAGAACCATCAGAGGCGGGTTATCTTTTCCTCTTTTGTTATTGTATCACTTATCATATTTAAGATGTACTTCTCCTATTGGTTCTCAATCTTTACTCCTGACATGAGGCCCCTTTCGTTTGTTCTAAATTGCAATGCCAGTGTCTATTTCCACAACAAATTATTAAAAACATAAAGACCCCAGTGTTCCTTGTCAACCCAGCTTATGATTTTTGGCAGGTAATTTAGATTTAGGTTTGTTGATTGTACTGATTCATCACTGTTCATCAATAAAGATTCAATCTTTTTCAGTTCAATTTCTCTATCTCTAGTTAGAGTCTTATCAGAATCCAAACTCCATTTTCTTGTGACGGATTTTGATTTTCCATGGGCGTCTTTTTATACTAACCGGGTACCATTAGATACAACATGTATTGGTGCCAAATGCATCAGACGGCTACTGGCGTAAATGCAGATTAAACATTCATAATTGCGATCCAAGCCAGATTCAGATACTTCAAGGTAATTGAATGTCCAATATCATGACCCAATACATGTTGCCTGGTGGTCCTGCAAATTGCGTTATTGTCATCGGTCCTACTTTTAAATTTACATTTTACACTATGCTAGAATCTATCATTGTGCTTTAAGTATAGGTGGCTAGTTAACATGATGAGAACTCGTTCCGCACAGGTTTCAGAGATTCTCTGCTGATGGCACTGAGCGATTTCCAGAAAAATAAAGAGGGGGGAATGTTTATAAATTCCTGCTTTGCTCATTGCCAGACATGGATGGCCGAGACATGGCATTCTCTAAATTCGACTCGAATAAACAATAAGGCAAGAAGAGTACTTTCATATGTGCTACTTATGGAGATCTAATGAAGCTTTTTTGAGTTCATTACAGAGTTTTTCTCAGGATTTATTCGAGTAAACAATATGTTGGACTTTCAAGATCGTTTTATTGCAATATATGTTTATATTTTTGTTTTGCGAGTGTGGCCACAGCCCACAGAGCTGAACTTTCCATGATTGTGGTTATTAATACAAAGCCTTGAGCGATACAACTTTAAGCTTATGGCTCTGTCTGCTCTTTTTATTTGGATTTTAATCTATTTCTAATATGCTAACGAGTTTTATCGTTCTTGGAACAGACCATTGCAGAATCCGTTGGTGATTGGTATTTCAATCGGAAAGAAGCGAAGCAAATTGATTGTGCATATCCATGCAATCCCACCTGCGTTCATATGAATTTCTTGTGAGCATAATGGAAATTTAGCACACTTAAAGATACCAAAGGGGTGGGTTATCATCTACTCTGATATCTTAATTCTCTGAATGTGGAAAAAGTTGCACCATTTCAGCTCCACAACCTGATCCTTGCCTAGAATGCGGAGAATTATGGTAAAAAACACTAACCATACTCGGCGTAATTTCCTTCACGTCATTCTTTAATTTGTTGCACTGCATTGTGTAATCCATGTTTAGAGGAGTTTTGGCACTGATACTTGCTGGGATATACGACTTTTCTTTGTTCTTTATATATGTTACTCTTCATAAAATGCAAAGGTCTGTGGTATGAATGTTTATTATTTGTGAATCTTATTTATATCTTTCATCGAAGAAAATGAGATTCCCATGGCATTCAGACTTCTCTATTCACTAATTTTTTAACCTGAGAAATGCTACGCGCAATCCTCACTAATGATTACTTAATCAACTATGGATATATCATATGCATTTTCTTTTTTAATGAAAAATTATGGATTTACATGTTAATTCTTGGACAAACATGAGAATAGCCAGTAATAAAATAAAAATAATAAAAAAAAAGCTATATAAAGAATTAAAAAAAAAAATCTGTAGTGATTGGTAATTCATATCGGTGATAACAATTCCCTTCTTTCAGTTGTGTTTTTTTTTTTTTTTTTTTTTTTTTTTTTTTTTTCTTTGAGAGAATCTTGTGACACGGGTAGTCCTGACCCAGCGTGCTGCCTGGCCGAGCATATATTGTAGACGGGCTGTGCTAGCCCAAATTAAGGTGACAGACGAAGCTTGCAAATGGTAGCCTCAACTGGGCCCAACATGGATATCTAAATCTGAGGGAAATTGTAGAGAATTAGTTAATATAAAAAGCTTAAGAAAGTATATAAATTATAAAATTTAATGGTCATAATTTTTGAATTTCTAAATTTATCCTTTTTTTTGTTTCCTTCTCTCTCTCTAATTATACTCGACAGATTATGATCATAACTTCACCATAACTTGATTTTTGAAGTTGTGTGGTGTAAATAAATGGATAGAGTCTTACTATATGACAGGTTCCAATTATAAGGAAACAAAAGGTAATGAGCTCATGTTCTTAATTTTTGAATAATTACATGTTTATACTCTTTTCATTCAAGCGTCAATTTCAAACATAAGCTAAAAGTCTGTCAATCAATATTAACATGTTCATTAATGAGTGGTTTACCAGTTAGTGATTAACAGATTTACCTTGTTCTTTTGTTAATTTTCGATGTCTGTGGTTCGTCTTCAATTTCTCGTCTAACGACACTAGCGAGGTTTCTGAGAGTGGTGGACAAAAGAGACAAAAACGGTAGTGGGCGAGAATCTGAGATTGGTGGAGGGATGAGAGAGAGAGATGCAGAAGGAAGAGAGACAGATCGCGTTAGAGGGCTGGAGGGAAGAGAGAGTGATCGTGGGAGAGCGGCGGAGGGATGAAACAGTTCGCCGGAGAGTGCTGAAGGGAAGAGAGAGAGAAAGAGAGGAGGTCGGTGAGAGAGAGAGAGGAGTTAGAGTTTTTGAGTGGAAATGACATTTTTAGAATCTTACATGTGAATAAATATGAATGTACCTTAATTTAGCCTATTTATTAACCTATGTAAATTATTAGCCTATTAATTTTAATTCATTTCAAGTCTTGGCCTATTTCATTCTCCCTAAATCTAATATAGGCTATTTAAAAAATAAGAGAAAATTACATACATTACATAGTATTTTATTTACCAAAAGTATTTTTATAAATTTTCCAAAAAAATACCTTAATGATCAGATCTTCTTTGTTTTTTTTTTTTTTTTTTTTTTTTTAGTAATTATAACAACTTTTTATAACTTGTGGAACCTATCACTCCCAATACTTTAAGGGCATATTTATTTTATATTAAGGGGAAAAGAAAAGTAAAGAGTGATTCTCTTTTTTTTTTTTTTTTAATAATGTGTTTATTTAGAAAATAGATAATAGAGATTTAGTAGGTCCACACAATGTAGAGAGGAAAGAGAATGTCAATCCTTATATCTCTCTTGATATTGATTTCTTATCAAAGGAAATGAATGCCTAATTTGCTTATCTACTATTAATGAATTACTATATAGTCAATGATTATTTAATTGTGTAAAAAGACTTTTTAGTGAATACATTGATAATATTGTTATTCCCTTCTTAATTTTAGTAGACACTATAAAGGAAATAAAATTGTTTCTCGTTACATCTCCTAATAGTTAAGTAAATACTTTAAAAGGAATCAATAATCCTCACACAACTTTTCTCATTACATTCCTTTACGGTTTGGTAAACGCACTCTAAAAATAAATTAAATTATTAGAATTCAAACCCGAAATCACGCACTTAGAACATCTCTAAAGGAACTCTATATTTTTTAGCTAAATTCCAGCTAAAATGGCTACAATGCTATTTTAGTTAGCAACTTTGTGGTGAGTCACTCCAACTATATCTCTATTTTAACTAAACATAAATTATTTTAATATTTATTGAATTTAAATATATATAACTTTATTTAATTTAAAAAAAGAACATTTGCATTTATTGAGTATGAAACAATAAAATAATATAATAAATCAAATAGCTAGTCACTTCTTATTAGCTATATTTAACTAGTGTGAAATGAATTCTCTAAAATAGCTAACCATTTAACTAATGGTTGGAGTAGAGAAAAGTTAAATTATTAGTTAAATTATTAGTTATTTTAGCTAAAAATATAAAATAATCAGCATGATTAAAGTTGCTCTTATAAACTTACTCATCCAACTAATCTCAAGTGGTTGGGACAAGAGAACTACTTTGTGAAGATCTGGGTTTAGAACTCTCCCAATCCAATATCTTACTACAATATTCTCACTTTTCTTACTAGTTGGAAACTTGTAAAGAAATCATAGAGACAAAAAGTCCTTGACTGGCTCATCCAAAAGAAGTTTTGACTTCCTTCTCATTTCTTTGTCAACGACGTGGATACACTTTTCAGTTTTTGGCTTTTTAACGTTTCTTGTGATCATGAAAATTTGAAACTTTCTTCGCCGGATTGGACATTCTTTTGGGCACGTCTAAGTTCTCAAGGTCACGACTCACAAACTCCCATACATGACCTTTAAAAACAAATCCTTCTTTCCCAGAACCGCACTCTTCGAACTGTTCAAATTTAGAAACGAGAAACATGTGTTTTTTGTTTTTTTGTTTTTTTTTTTTTAAGTCAAATCCCAGAAGTTTCAAAGTACTTCCAAGAACATGGGGAGCACGTGTTTCCTTTTGTTGAAATTTCATGATACAAAACCTTCGAAAATTTAGGTATTGGCTTTCTAGGTACCATTAGTGAATAGGTTCAAATGGTACGTAATAAGGGGATGCACAATTCTTTGAATGTTAAATAACGGGTTCACGACATGTTCTTAAAAAGAAAAATAATTATTAATAATAATAATTTTCAATGAATTTGACCTCTTTATATATAAGTTAGATGTATCTTATCTCTATGTGAACTTCTCCAGCAGTTTCATTTATTATAAACCTAACAACTATCTCTTTATCATACTCCAAGCAACACATCAAGGGGGAGAGTCAAATCACTTAAAATAAAACAAAAACAAACTTTTTTTTTTTTTTTTTTTTTTCTATTTCCCACTTTTAGGGCATGTTTACTTGGATATAATAGGGAAGATCAGAGTTAAAAAAAAATAAAATAAAATAAGAAAGAGGGTCCTTGATTTTTCATTTTTAGTATTTATTTACTAATTAGAAAGTAGTGGAAGTGAAAATTATCACAATTTCTAATATCTATTAACTGTGGAAATAAAAATCCTCACCATTAGTACTAAAATACCCTGGAGCTTACGGTTATTGGTTGAAATTTATTAACACTATAGAAGCAATTTCATATATCATTTATTTCATTTTGAAGGAAAACAAAACCATGGGTTTTTACCTTGCTTATTTTCTACATCATGTGGACCCACCCAGCAGCAATCAAATTGCTTAGCAGTCTTTGTTTTCAATCATGGCAAGTAAAAATGCCTCAGTTCATTGGTCATGTTTTGTTAAGCAACTTTATAAATTTGATGCTAAACACTATACATTGTACAATCAAATAACATCACCTTAGCTCAACTGATGTCTTTTTCTTAATGTTTGTATTGCTTGTCATTGTCATTATCAGCTTAATTTGTGAGAATAGAGATTTTGAGATTTTGAAAAAACCAGCCAAAGTCACAAATTGGTTGACTTTTTCTCTTTTTTTTTTTTTTTTTTTTTTTTTTTTTTTTTCCTTTTCTGGGGTTCCCTTTGCTGTATTTTGAAAAGGGTGGATTCAAAAAGTCTAAACTCTGAGCATTTAAATAGAAGAGAACGTGGATAGGGTAATTGATGGTATTGTATAATTAAAAAAAAAAAAAAAAAACGCGTCAAGAGATTAAGAACCCAAAAATGGGATTAATTTTTAAAAAAAATGATGAGATTAATTGACTATCACCATCATCTCCAACTGCACTACCTTCCAAATGTTAAGCATGCATTTCTTGTCATTAGTTGACACAATAAAACTGTAAAATTCTTCAATCTACTCATGTTCAAAAAATAAATAAATAAATAAATCATTAATCTACTCAAACCCTGCTCATTCTTTCTTACCTAACCCAATACCATCCTCTTACGTCCTTGGAATAGCTAAAAATATAGGGACGAAAGCAAAAGGATAGGTGTTTCTTCTGTTTTTTTTTGAAAATAAAGGATATGTGTTTCTAGTTTTCTAGATTTGGTAAGGAAAGAATTCGCAAGAAATTAATGTTAAATGTCAAGAATTGAACAAAACCAATATTAGATTTACCTACTCCATATTCCAAGTACTAAAATTTTTATTTTTTTAAAAAAATAATAATAATAAGGTGATGGGAATAGTACACCTTTATAGAGTTGTATACGTTCCACTTATTTATCATATGTTAAAGGCAGGTAGTAATTAGTAAACGTGTTTTCTACTACTTTGATTGATTAGTAAGAAGAGAAGAAAAACTAGTTTTTCTTCTCTTCTAGTGCCAAATTGTTAGAAAGAAAAGGGGGGAGAATGACGTCAACTAACAAAAGAACTCAACCCTTGGCGGGGCCTTCTTTTTTTCTTTTTTTTTTTAATTTTCCTTTCTGTATAACAACCTTTGATGGATTTGTAACATTTTGTAATTGTTTTTAAGTTTTTTATTTACACAGATGAACGCCATATTCTTCCCTCCAAAGAAATAACAATAATGGAAATGTCATCATGGTAACGCCGGCGTTCCCCTTGTGGGATATCAAGCAACTCATGGAAATCCATTCCTGCAATAACATCCCAAAGTTTGCATAAATTAGACTAAAAAAAAAAAAACTGCCCCATATTATACTATCTTTAATATAAATGTTGATAGCAATGTTATGGCTGGCAAAAAAAAAAAGTACAAAATAGTATAATACATAATGTCATCTTAAATGTTTTATATACTTTTCTTTATAATCACACATTTTCTGTTTAATTTTCAAACAATAATACTAATTTAGTGATTAAGTGCAAAGCTCACCATGTAACTAATGAAAAATAAAGTGTCAAAATTTAACGTATGATAATGCTTGGTGCTAAATATTCAGTGGTGCTAAATAAGCACCGAATATGACATATTGATAAATTTGATGTTAAAAATAACATATTATGTTGGAGAATGGTTTTTTTTTTTTTTTTTTTTTCCTACTCAAATGCTAGAATTTAATATCGATATTAGAATTTAGTATTGTATTAGAGATGTTCTTGTAATCTACGTGATTTGTGTGTGAATTTAGGGAGGAAGGAAAGGAGGGTTATTTTTTACCTGCTTTTCTTGCCGCTCTAAACAAAACTTGTTCAATCAAATGTTGAGCTGGATCTCCCTCAGGAAATGAAGCAATGAAGAGCTCAACTTCAGAAACTGCTTCTTCATTGGTGAAATACTGGTACAGCCCATCAGAAGAAAGTATCAAGAATCTGTCTCTTGAGCTCAGTTTGTGGTGGTAAAGTGAGGGTGAACATGTAATATATGGCCAACTCCCAACATAATCAATTCTGAACATCTCAAGTAGCGCATCATTCCACTTTGGCTGCCCCAAAAAAAAAAAAAAGAAGAAAGAAGAAAAGGCCTTTAGACTCTTCAAACACTTACCATATTGTGCATATACATGTTGATTTTTGAAAAAATTTCCATCCTTATGACATTCAAGAAAATACTAAGTTTATACTGAGTTTAGTATTTTGAGATTTTTTTTTTTTTAGAGTTAGGATCATGTACCTGTTTAAGAAAGCCAGCCCCAAAAGCCCTTGTGACCTTCAAGTAGCCTTTTACTCTGTCATTCATTACTGCATAAGCATCATCTGGATGTTCATTCTTAATTCTCTCAACTTCCTGAAAATAATCAAAAGGCCTCTTTAACTCATTAAAAATCGAAAAAAAGAGAAGGAAAAAAGGGAATAAGAATCAATTTTTTTTTTGTGTGGAACAAAATTTATTTACCTCTTCTACGTATGTGCTATGATCCATGGTGAGCTGAAAAGAAGTTAAATTGGACAATTCAAACTCATTATCATCATGATCACCATTAGAGAGTTCAAGCTCTTGTAATGTCTCCTCATTGATCGGATCCAAGTCCCTGCATTCCCTTCCTATCCCGAGGTCCGGTGCAGCCTTCCTAGCCAAAACGGCGCGGCTATCCCCGACATTCATCAAGTAAACATCTTCACCTTTCATCAACATCACCAAAACACAAGAGCCCATCAAGGCCAACTCTGGATTCTCCTTCACCATCTTATCCGCGGCATCCAAATACGCGTCTTCCGTCTTCTTCAATGCCACTGAGAGAGCTTTTAGGACATCAGAATGGTTGAAATTCTCCACGCCATTCGGGCGCGGACAATTGAAATTCTCTTTCAACTTCCTATCAAGTTCTAGCCTTTCCCTGTTCCATTCACACTTCCACCTCCTCTGACTCTCCACCCACTTCTTCCCACCAACTCTGCTCCTACCTTTACCCTGCTTCCTCTTGAAATTAGTCTCCAAATTCACACTCTCGTCGTAATTCATCTGGGGTTGCTCAATTCCCTCCGAATTCCTCTTCAAATCTGCGGATTCGAACTTGTCAATCCATAGTAACCCCTTGAGTTCCTTATGAACAGCAGGGTAGAGATTAGCCAAAAGATAATCAGGTGCATCAGGTCCATTGAAACCATCATAAATCCCTACAAAAACCCAACCATTCTCCTCCGAAATCACTAGTTGAACCCGATCCTCGCCGGCTTTCCCTTGTGCCCATTGAAGATTCTGGCTTTTCAGAGAATAATCTTCATCATCAGCATCAACATCAACATCAACATCATCTTCATCATCACCACCATTATAAGAACTACTCAAATTAGTAGTACTAGTACTACTTCCACCACCACTATTGGTCACATCATTCATCTTAACATTTTTCTCTTCCACAACATCCCCTTTACTTATTGGAGCCACAAATGACTTATTCTTCTTACTATTCCCACAAGAGAACATTATTATTTTCTCCAAAATCACTCTTTTAAAAATCTTCATGATCAATCTTTTTTCCTCCTCCTCCTCCTTGTTCTTCTTCTCCTTCTCATGATTACTCGGCTCAAACCCCATATTGGAAGTAGAGAAGCTCATATCAAGCTTATCCATCGGACACGAATACGACCCGTGATCGATCGGGCCCGAAGCGAACCCCCTCTCGATGGGGCCCGAAAGAAAGCCACCTCTCTCCAAAGGACCCGACCCGGAAACTCCATTGGAGAAGGAGAAGCGTGGGACCGGCTGCAGAGGAATGGAGGCGAAGAGAGTGGAGCTCTCGAAGGAGGCGGAGCCGTGAGGAGACGTGTCGTCGACGGCGATGGAGGTGGAGAGAGGAGTGGAGGCGTTGGCGCTCACGGAGGCGCCGGAGATCGACCGGAAGAACGCTGTCGTTTTGTTGGTTTTGGTGTCGTTTGCGTCGGGTTTGATGTAGCAGAAGGAGTGGCCGAGGCCTTCGACGTCGAGTGGGTCCGAGAGGACGACGGCGATGTCGTGCCGGCAGGAGAGGTCGCCGGCGCCTGAGAAACAACGGCTGAGATTACCTGCACCGTTACCCATTAATGAAATGAATAATTAGTTTTTTTTTTTTGTCGTCGTTTGAGTTTCTAACTGAATTTAGCTTTAAGGTTCATTGTTCATGAGCAAGCCTTATGGCATTGGCATGAGAATAACATGGAGAGAGAGAGAGAGAGGTTTTGACTTTTGGATGTTGTTTGTTGGTTTGCTTAATAAATATTCTTTGAAGAAACAAAATGTTTTTTCTGTCAAATTAATAGATTTTTTTTTAGTAGTAGTAGTAAAAAAATTACAATACTAGTTTAACATATGCAATTTCTTTTGCTAAGACAATTTCTTTTTGGCTCTCAATTTTTGAAATCTTGTACTTTTTAATTTGATATATTACGAGTTAATGGCAAAATTGATATATAGTGTTAAAAAAAAGAGATAAATATTTTTAAAATTTATGAGTTTGTATTTTTATTCTTTACTCTTAATTAGTATCTTTTTAGTTAAATATTATAGTAATCAAAAGGATGATAATCAAGAATAAGAAATTAAAATTCAGACTCATACGCTCTAAGGAAAAATTAAATAATTTTCTCAAAAAGGAAAAAAAAAAAAACATAATTTATCTTTTATGTCCCAAGAAAGCATCCTCTTAAATTATTCTAAATAATATACAGATATAATAAAATTTATTACAATATAGTAGTTTAAAGCTAAGTTACTAAGAAGATAAACTTATAAGTTAAGAGAGATCAAAATTCTATTTTCTCTATCTTTTAGTTAAGATACAATTGGATGGTTCTAAGACTCCCATTATGCATACTCCATAAAGTCAATTTTAAATCTCTTTTAATAAATTAGTTGGATTATAGAATGGTATTTATGCTTTTATGGGTATTGGAGAGAGTTGACTTTGAGTTGGGAGGTGGGTTTTGAGTAAAAAGCGCGTGGGGGGAGTTTTGAACAAACACAACCCAAGAAAATAATTGATTATTAATATAATGTGGGGAATCCAAAAGTCAAAGATTGAAAAAGCCTAATGAATGAAATGAATAATTACAAAAGCAAAATTCATGCAGCAGCTGGCAATATGTATAGTATTATATATCATATACTATATAGCTATTTGTCTTTGAAAAATAATATATCTCTATCCCAAATAAATACCTTATATCACAAATTCATATTGCTTCACGCCTATTTTCACCATTTTGAAAATACCCGTGAACTTCTGTTAAGACGTGACTTTTTTTTTCTTCTCTTTTTATATGTTTTTGCTTTTCTCAAAAAAAAGAAAGACAAAGATTTCGTTCATTTTACTGATTCGAGTTTAAAATTTAAGTTTTATTACAGTAAAAATCTCTAAAAAATAGTCACATTTTATTTTTTTGTTACAGTAAAAAGTTCTCACATAAAATCACGTCTCAACTCAAATTAATGAACTAAACGGGCTCATAAATCAGAAAACAACGATATGGTAGAAGTTTTTTTTGACTAGTTTATATTCATATGAACAAAATATTTCAGAAATTCTTTAGTTATTACTTCAGAATCCATAATAATATTAACTTATTGAACATTCAATCTATTGTGAAATACACTAACATTTTTAAGCATAAAAAAATAAGTAAAGTGAATTTACATGTCTCATAGAAATTGAGTACTAAACTGACTTGTTTGCATTATATTTACTCTATAGCATAAAATCGGTTAAGTATGATTGGTACATACATATTCAGAACCAATTAATATAATAGAAGTTTTCAAAAAAGAACCAATTACTGTGAAAAAAAAGGGAGAGTATTTATAATGAACACTTAATGTTAAAAAATTAATGTAAATAAACAATTAAAATGTTATGTTTTTATTAAATGGGTTGTACCACATAAATATGATGAGGTGGTATATTCGGTCTACTGAATAATTTCTCTAATTTTTTTCTTTAAAAAAAAAAAAAAAAAAAAAAAAAGAATCCTCTTCATCTTATCTTTTGCAACATGTTGTTTGTCTTGTGAGATTCACCATGCTTTTGTTTATTTCCTTAATGAGTCTATTTGCTGCTGCGCTCTTCAATTGGAAAGGAATCACACAACAAAAGTACATTTTGACTCCATGTACCACCTAAAAAGTAAAAATCTCACTCAGGCTCCTTTCTTTTCAAAACATAAATATTGGTATTATGCTTTGAACACGTCTAAGTAGGGAATTCGTAATGATTGTAGTGAACATCAGATAATATCATAATTAAAATTGTTTTCATGTATGTCTCCCATGTTTATATTTCTGGCATATTTTAATAACAATTGATGATATTAAATGTTAAGAATTTAATCTTATTAATTATTATAATTTTTTTAATTAATTATTTAATTTATTACAAAAGAACGAACGGATCTTGTACGATTCTCAAGAACAAGAAATTCTTCGATTTCTTCCGGAAGCAGATGATTATTCATTTGCTTCTCACATTCCGTGAATAGCCGGAACATTGAGGAATATCTAGAAAGATATTTAAAAAATCGGTCTGATTATATCTTAGTTCGTCTTTGAATGATAATTATATCAAAATTTAATATGAACATATAATATATTTCCAGTAAAAATAGGATGGTTCAAGACTTTTGCATTACTTAAAAGTTAAAAGCATATTTTGTACCTATTCAAAACTTCTCTTAATGTAACTGCTTAGGCGTTTTAGGTGTATATACAAGTGTAGGCTCACTTGCTATGACTTATGCCTATGCTTTAAAAAAATAAAAGAGTAGACGTAAAAGTCACTGTTTAGAAGCGTTTAAAAAGTATACTAAAATTAAATTATTATTTTGCTGATTCAAGTTTATAATTTGAGTTGAAGTTTATAATTTGAGTTGAGATGTGACATTATGTGAGAGCTTTTTATTGTAGTAAAATGTTAGACGTGACTGTTTCTAAAAATTTTTTACTGTAGCAAAACTCGAATCGATGAGCATATTGTGGTTTGGTCCACGTTTTATTACTCTTCCCATTTGATTATATTCCAATTTTTATTTGCTTGTATTTATGTTTGGGACTAATGAAAAAAGCATACTCGTATGCTAATCGTTTAAGAATCAAGAACCAACCTTTTTTTTTTTTTTTTTTCTTTGGGTAAGAACCACTTTTCTGTTTTCTTATTTCTTTGCTTAGAGAATTCATGGCTCTCATTCTTTGCTGTCTCTGGGGACCAAAAGTATGCATAGAAAAGGTTTCAACCAAAAAGGAACCCAAATAATAATCCCCAAAAGCATGCATTGATGTTTCTCCAACCACAAAACGCACAAACAAGACCAATGCAACCACTAACAGGATGCCCACATGAAGACACTCTCCAAGGCCTAGTTGCTTGAATTCAATATTTGTTTTAGATTCTTATGAAACAAGGGGAGTTTCTTCTTTTTTTTTTTTTCTTTTTTCTTTTTTTTTTTTTTTAATGCCTCGAAAGAAAAGAAACGACATTGTACTTAAGCAGCAACATTTATTTTTTAATTATATGGGTTCAAACAGTACCTCTAATCTTCTGGGTTGTGTGGTTAGCTAGCCCCAGGGCTGCAACCTTTAGTATTATCAATTATTTTACGACAAATTTTTTAAATCTCACAACTATATTATCAATATTTCTTTAGGGATAACATTACGTTTAGGGTCCATATCTAAAGTTTTAGAATGATATAATATGATATAAGTACAATAGTTGGACATCAATTAAAAAACCACAACTTATAGAAGATTTAAGTTCACCTACTAACCCATAAGCCTATGTCCTCATGGGCCAATGAAATAATTAGCCAGTTTTGACCCTCACTTTAAGTTTATTCACTTAAGTAAATTAATTATTTGCTCACTAGACTAAACGTTTTCGTCTTGGTACTTATCTCATTATGTGACATTCAATAAAGATGGGGTAATTTTTAAAAATACTTCTTGAAATGAAGCGCCATTTTATTTCTACCTCTTAACATTAGTTCATATATTTCTATTTTTTAGATTATCAAGGGGTAAATTTTTTTAAAAATAATATTTTTAATAAATCAGGTATTTAAAAACGTAGAATCTATAATTTTCTCATAAAAATGAATTGTGTGCAAAAAAGACAACAAATAACTAAAGATTTAAAACGTATATTAGACTCAATAAAGATGAATTATATGCAAACTTTATACCATAAATTTATTCTTGGACTTGATAAAAATCTAGTGATATAAATGGCAGTTTATTTATTTAGTTTTATTTTATACCAATGAATCTAAAGGGACCTCCTCTAAACTAAAAGTACTCCTATGGAGCACCTATCTGCCCAATGCCCATCCACTTCTAGTTAATAGTTCTTTCCTTTGGATAACGCAGTTTATACTTTATTAACTTTTTACAGCAATTTGAATCAAACGAGTTCAAAACCCACACGAAATTAGTGATTTTTTTTTTTTTTTAATTTCCTACCATTAAATTTGAGTCATAATCTAATTAACACGACAATTAATAAAAATATTGTGTTCGGGTTTACTATAAATCCTTTATTAATGTCAACTTCAAAACTTTGAAAACTTAGGCCTCGTTCACTTCGCGGATTCGAATTTTTGATTTGAGCTGAGATGTGACATTTTCTGAGAGCTTTTTACTGTAGCAGAAAATTTTGATATGACATTTTCTGAGATTTTTTTCTGTAGAAACCTAAAACTAAAAACTCGAATCGGTGAAGTGAACGGGGCCTTAGTGTAAATTAGGCTTGCATTTGCAACCACCTTTACAGTCTAGTTATCTACTCAAATCACTTTTAAGTGTAAATAAGGTCTTAATTGTTCACAAAAATAATACATTAGGATACCAATTCTTATATTTCTCTAATCCAGCAAAGTTCGGTGAATAGAAACTTTGGAAAATGTAGGCTATCGATACCCCACACGAGGCAGAAACAAGCATGGTCTGATGATTTTCCCAGCACCAAAAGAAAACTGAAAACGGAGCTAGTGGTCTCTTCTCTAGGTCCTTTGCAAAAAATAATCCTTCGGCCAAAGTGCATTTCAGAAATAACCAGCACTGCATTTCCACAAGTAATGACCGAGATGTTAAATTCATCCTCAGCCCTGTGATATGAGGAACAATAATAATATACGTATTGCAATTATAACTTCACTTTAATTAACTAAGGAAATCTGAAAACTGATAAGGCCCCAATTCACATCACTTATGCTAGGATGAGGAAGAAAGGGCAAAATGGTAAAACAGGGATGTTGGAAGAAGGATTAAATCAGGAAATGAAATTGGTATCGTTTTGGCCCGAGGGAAGAGTGCAGTGAGGGAGAGTTGGTTATGAAAATCTCAGAGGGAGAATTCTTGCTCTCTCTTACCAAAGCCTAAGGGGTTGTTCTTTTGTAACAAAACTCAGAAAAAATTTAAACTCGAATTACAATTTTATTCAAGTTCATATTTTTTTGTAAAATTTGAGTTTGAACTCGAATTTGGGACTAAACTCGAGTTCAAGTTTTCTCATCAACTCGAGTTTAGAAACTCAAACTCAAATTAATTAACAGTATTTTATAACTTTTTCGTTTTAATTATGATTGAGATGATTTTTTTTCTCTGCATTCACAACGAAAAGACGAATAAAACCCCACCCATATACCCTATTAAAATTTTTCATCACCATTGAGTTTTTATTAAAATACTATCTAAATACAAATTTAAATTTTAACCCACCCAAACACAAACTCAAAAAGATTCTCAATGTAAATCAGAACTCAAATGTGCACATCCAAACACAAACTCAAATTACGACTTCAACTCAAGTTATAACTCAAACTCAACTCAAAATCATCAATCAAATCACTTTAACTCAAAAATGCAAAACAACAACCCGTCTCATTACCAATTATTCTCTGGTTCTTATCAAAAACCATATTCTTCACCTCTCCAAAGCTCATTAATTCCTCTAGTTAGTACAAAATTTTGACAGGAAAATACCTCCTTGTTGTTTCCCAGGTCTTACTTGATAACACTTTTATTATTTGTTATTTATTTTTCATCGATAAGCCGTATCTTAAAGAGATCCAACCACTTATTTCTTCTCACTTTCAATCAACCTTTGCACTCCTATCCACAAATTTACCAATAGGACTCTTAAAGCTTGTTTGGCAGGAAGGGAAAGTGGGGGAGAGAAACGGGTGAGGGATTAATGGAAGGATTTTGGATCCGTGATTGTTTGGTAGTAGAGAAAAGAGAAGGGAATGGACTGACTAGGAATTTCAAACCCTTAAAAAAAACATCAATTTTAATCTCTCACGATATTAGGCATTAGAGGAGGGAAGCTATACCAAACACAATAACTGAGTCATTTACTCTCTCTCTGTTTTCCTCTAGGTCATATATTTCATTCCTTCCTATTTTCTTTTTCTAGTACCAAACAAAACCATAAGGGTGTGTCTATATCATGGGTGAAAAACAAAAAAGCGTTTATGTGTTTACTGAATCCAATTATAATTCCTAATAGGTAAGCATTCACTTAAATTCAAGATTTTAGTTCCCTTCCATTTCTCCTCTTTTTCACATCCTATTTTACCTTTACGATTACAAATCATCATGAATTAGTAAGCGAGCGCTGAAAGCAAAATTTCTAAGAGTAAGAAAAATTACAAAGTTCAAAGGACAAAAACTGATGGATTAAAAGATGCCAACCGCCAACAATTCAACAAACCAAACTCATTCTCATCAGAACAGAAGCATTGACAAGCAAAAATCTTACCTTTGGCAATCATTTCGACTTCTTCCCTTGTTTCTTCTTAATAACTTCGTCGACGTACATTATGCCCTTGCCTTTGTAAGGCTCAGGTGGTTTACAATTGCGAACAGCAGCTGCAAACTGATGAACCCTCTGCTTATCAATGCCAGTGCAACAAACAACATTGTTCTTGAAGCAGAAAACGCGAACAGCCGGGGGAACAGTCAGTTCTACTTCATGACTGTATCCCAATTTCAGATACAACAGCCGTCCTTGGGATTCAGCTCTCGCTTTGTACCCGACTCCGACTATCTTTAGAAACCGGAAAAATTTCGCTTCCATTTAATAGATGTCCCACAAGCCAAATCCTTAAGCTTCTAATAACAACTGAGAAAACACAAGAAATTGAGTCATGTCCTTTCCATTCCATCAGTAAGGCCAATAATTTCATAATGTCAAAGGGCACAGATTGGATAATAGTAACAATAATCTTATTTTTCATGAGACCAAAAGAAAAGGAGCATAATATCATCTTCAATGGAGGAAAAAAGAAAAAAGTAAATAATTTAATCTATAGGCATCAATCTAGTAAGTTAGAAGGAATTCCATCAATCAGATATCATGTTTTATGCAATTACAAAGAGGAAACCTTCTCAAAATGAAAGTTGAATAACATTTTAAAATTTTTATAACAGAATTTGCCATTTTCCGCACGATCAGCCCAAAAAAAAAAAAGTTAGTAAAATTATTTAAAAAAAGAAAAAACCTCAGCCTAGTTGAGAATTTTATCAATTACATTACAAGCAAAACCCTTTTTATTTTTGTTCAATCCAAAGCAATTACGAAGAGAAACGTTCAAAATGAAAGTTAATAACAGCTTTTTTTTTTCCTGAGAACAAGTAAAGTATCAAAAGATACAATCCATGGTGGAAAGAAATCCAACAAAATAATGTCTTTTTCTATCCAAAGAGCAAGTAAATAATAAATTATGTGATGTTAGGAAAACAACACATAAGAATTATTTTAACTGCCTGGAAGAAGAATAAAGAGATAAAAATCATAAGATCAAGAGGCTGTTGAAAATACCATTTTGAACCTTCGAAGTATATAAAGATATGAAAAAGTACAGGAAAAAAATAACTAGGTTATTGAAATTTTAAGAAAACAAGAGAGATGAGCTTATCTTATATTGAGATAGGATTGCGATGACTTTGAAATATGAGTTAAGCAAGATGTTAATAAGGATATAGGGATTTATATTCAACCAAAGTTGAATGCTAAACTACAGTTAAATTACCAGCGTATGTAGAGGATTGAGTATTCGACCAAGGGTGATTTTGATTTTTTTATTTACTTTATATTTATATTTTTTTTTTTTTTTTTTTATTTATTTATGTAGGAGGGAGTAAGGAAGGAAGGCCTTCCTTACCAGCCCCTTTTTAATACATAGCAAAGTACAGCATCTTTTTAATACATGGAAGAACTAAGGTTATAAAATACACCTAAAAAGAGAGAATTTGTTAGATTTTCCAAACAAACATATCGAAAGTTTCAATAAAAGACCTTTTAAAACTCAGGAACGCAGGGACCAGAATGAGAGCAATCGAAGGTAACGTTACTTCCTCGGGGGTTTTTTTGAAACTCAGCAGAACTCTACCCTCAGTTCCTCCGATTTCATTTGTGCGAATTAGGGCTTCAACGGAAAGTATCATTCCGGGACCAAAGACGACAACTTTACCAGATTCTTAGACGACAGAGAGCAGCGAAAAATGGGAGTAAAGTCTCAAACAAAATCCCCCAAAGTTTCTTCTTTTTATTACAAATAAAAGTTAATAAGAGTTCAGAATTGATAGGAAAAAAAAAAATCAACAACATAAATATTTTTCTTTTCCCACTTTTCACCATTTCATCGGCTAAAAAAACGAAATTACAAAGAAAAAATCAAAAAATAACCCGAAAATGAAGTTCTTATAGACTAAAACCAAAGGATTTTCAGTTTCAAAATTGTCATCAACACAAAGCAAATCAGCATAAACCAAAAAGAAAAAGAAAGAAAGCTTACCTTGTGGCGAGGAAGACTCGGGAAACAATGGCAGGAGAAATGAGCCAAAGAGAAAAGAAAATTGAATTTCAAAAGTTAAAACAATTCTGCTAAACCCTAGAACTAGAGGAATAGAAGTGCAGAACAGACAGAAGGCTACCGTTCTGTAATAACCAAACTCTGTAAGGGTAAAATAGGAAAGGCACGTGAATATAAAAAAAAAAAAAAAAAAAAAAGCTAATTAAAGAGTAATTTGGTGAATTAGTTTTGACAGCTTATTGTTATCTACAGGTTGATCAATCAATATGATTGATTAATCGGTCATCATCAGCTAGCGCTTCTTAGTTCGGCGCCTAAAACCATTTTGGCCATAGTCAAAACTTTAAATATTAAGGTCTCATTTATTTTGTCGATTCGAGTTTAGAATTTAAATTTTGCTACAGTAAAAAATTCTCAAAAATAGTCACATCTAATTTTTTTGTTACAGTAAAAAGCTCTCATATAACGTCACATCTCAATTCGAATTAAAAACTTAAATCAGCGAATTAAACGGACTCTAAGTTTAAAGCTTTTCAAATTACGATCTAATATTTCAAGTTTACAGAAAACTTATAACAGACTTTGAGAATACTTGGGAAAATATAAAAAAGTATTTTAGCAAAATCCAAAGTCTTTTTGTTTGTTAAAATTCCACTAATATGATTTTTTTTACCTCCTCCCAATAATTTAAATCTTATCGTCTTTGAAAATTTATTTTTTCAGTAGTTTAGTTGCTAAATTAGTCTAAGAATTCTTCAAAATTTAAATCCCCGCTAACACAATTGGAATTAATTTCCTTTCTTTTTGATAGAATTAATTTTCTCTTTTGCTAATTAAGGACAATTATTGATAAAAAAGAATTAACGACAACATTCCAAACTATGAAAAATCATGGGATAAAAGTTCTAAACACCGTTTTATTACTATTATCATTTTATATATATATATATTCCAGTTTGCTAAAAGCTTGGAGATTTGTATTACAGTTAAGAGACAGATGGTTGGCGGGCAAATGTGGGGACAGATTATAAAAGAAATTTTGAAAAAGAAAAAAGAAAAAAGAAAAAAAAAGAAAAAAAGATGAACGAACAGAAAAGGCAAATGTCAAAGCTTCTTTATTAGTTTTTGCCTTTCACGTAACCACGTTCATATCGTACGCCTCTCTCTCTCTCTCTCTCTCTCTCTCTCTCTCTAAACCAAGCTCATCAATTATTTCTCTTCGTTACTCTCCATGAAGGTATCAAAACATGTACAATATTTTGTTAAACAACATTGTGTTTTCTTCCTGTTTTATTAGTTTTATTTAGGTGATTTTAAAGTTTTGTTTGTTGTTATTAATCCGTTTTCTGTTGTTAGAAAAACAAAAGGCTGCTTGTTTAAATTTAGTTTTGTTCAGGTTCAACAAGCTCGGAGCTCAAGGCAGGAATATTAGAGAAGGTGATAAATCGCTTATGAAATAAATAAACAAATAAAAATGGGAAACGAATTAAGAGAAAAGAAATCTGGGATTTGTTCTTCAAGTGATCATGAGAATACAGGAGGATGTAGTTGGGGCTTACTTCATATGATAAAGTATCATCATTGGCGTCATTTCATGAAAAGACTCACTCATCATCACAAGAGAAGACATCTTCTGGGTAAGTTTCTTTGTTTTTTTTTTTTTTGGTCTATATTTAAATTATAAAAATTGATTTTTTTTTTGTGGGATATCAAAACAGATTTTCTTTTGTGGTTGGAATTAAAATTTTGGATTTCATTTTTTCTAATAGTGAAAGTTGATCCATGGAAGTTAAGGAAACTAGCCAATGAGGGTACTGATATGAATTGTTGAAAGTAAATAGATGCAAATTTCTCGGTGTTTTCATTTTCAAAAAAGTTATGATGACCAAATCTGATAATGTGAGAGATGGATTTCACTTTCGATTATAGATTTTTTAATGATTTTTTTGTTGTTTTCTTTTTGATGATAATTTTGTTGGACTTGAAATGCAGGAAATCGTACAAAGAAGCCAAGTGATGAGAAAATGCAAGAAGAGGATGGTGCACATATGTATAAGTCTTCAGTAAGTTCATCACATGACGCGTTTATAGAATCGAACAAATCGTCTTTCTTATTAACATACAAAGATGCAAAGTCAAGCCATTTTCTTAGGTTTTTTTTTTTTCCTACTGTTTGAGTTAGGATTTAATCTGTAGGTCGGAATTCGATTTTGCCATCAAGATGCACTACTTTTGTACAATGATACAAAGAAGAAAAATATTTGCTAGTTTTTTTTTTCTGGTTTAGGACTTTTTGTCTGTAGATTTGAACATCACATGCGCGATTAGGATTTTGTCTGTCTGAATTATGATGCACAGAATGACAGTTTCTGATTTCAAATTTGATCAGGGTGGAGAAAAAACGGCGGAGTCCTTGCCGCGAAAGAGCAGTTCTGTCAGAGCCAGAATAAAATCACTTCTTCCTGAAGAGATATACAAGAGAAAGGATCGACATAACCGGAGTTCATCCTGTCCGGTACAACCAAATTTGACACGAATCGAACCTGCAGATCTTGACCCCCTGGCTGATACTTTGGCATCAGATTATCAAAGTCATAATACCGTTAGCAAAAACAACAAAATCTCTTTGGCTGCCAATGAGTTGGATTCACTGCCAATAACCGGATACGAAAATTGCGCAGAATGCAGCAAAGTCGTTGTTGGGGACCAGTTAGAGCATGACCATGTTTGTGAGCATCAAAATATGTTAGAGAGACACAATGTAGATTCTTTTCGGAGCCGTCCAAAAGAGTACTTAGATGCACTGGACATTATAAGTACAAACGGGGAGTTGTTGGTAAAACTTCTGCAGGATCCGGGCTCTCCTTTGGCCCACCACTTTCAGAACCAACAAGCGTTGAGTGCCAAAAGGGGATTCTTGGCCAAGGCGGAGACATTCCCTTTACCCGGTTCACCGGGAAGAAAAGGTTCCGCTTCTAGCAGATTCAAACAGATGCATGAGGCTGAGCCCGGGGCAGAAGAAACGGCAGGAGTTTCACATAGTACTTTTTCTCTATCTTCTGTCGAACAACAACGAGAGAACCAGGGCGAGACTTATGTTGTAAGTAAGAGCTTCAAGGATCTTAGAAATAAGATAAAGGATGTAATCAAAGAGAGCAGAAAAGATATGCATAGAATTGCTATGGATTCCATTATGCATAAAATTCCTCATGGTAAAAATATGGAAGAGATTGATAATAAATTCAGGAGTTCTATAGTTTATGGAGAAGATGGAACTTATTGCTCGGTTCCTTCCCGCAATAAGAACAAACTGCGCCTGCGCCAGATGAGAAGAGCATCATCCCTTAACAACTCGTTGGATAGGTATTGCCGGTTGTATGAGACGAGTCCCAACCGAGAACCTAAACACCGAACCTCAGAGGGACTGAAAATGAGAGCGAAAGAGACGTGCTTGCTCCCAAAGCCCTTGGCCAGGATCCAGTCGTTGCCCGACCTAAAACCTTTTGTCAATCAGAGTGAGGAGTCTTTTGATGCATTTTCTTCAGGAACTCCAAACAAGGCTCCTTTGGACTCCGACGTAGGCACAGAAAGTAGTTTTGATGAACAAAAAAGTGTAGACTTTCTGGTAGGCTCTGAAGATCATGAGCTGAAGACAGATACTTCCTTGGAGAGTATTGGTCAAGAAAACCCGGTTGGTCTCGGTGCAGTAAATGATGTCATCACAGATGAGGCGGGCTTGACATCGACCGAAGACGTTGAAGAAACTCTTCACTTGAGTTTTCAAATGGATGATAATGGAAGCTTGATTGATAAAGGTTTGATTCTTAGCCATTTCTTTCTTTGCCTTTTGCATGGCATCATCTCAACAAATAGAAAAATAAGAACAAGAGAGATCAGAGAGACAAAAAGGAGACAAAATGAGAACTCAAGAAGGGAAATATGAAATTTTAATATTCATTAATCAAGGTCCAAAATGAAAATGTAATCACCAGGCCTATTTATAGACAAACTACTTGTACCAAAAAGAATCGACAAACATATTGTTAAATTCTTAGCTAAATCAAAAGTACATGATAAAGATAATTAGTATCCAAATCTCTATCAGTGTGAGAATTCTCGTGATCTCTAGATTACTCCTAGGCTATTATGTGCAATTCAAAAACTTTTGTTAACTGATAAAGGGATGACGCGGTTTCAATTCTGGACGTTAAAATCTTTTGCTTATCACATATTATTTCAGCATTGCTCTCTCAACAGTTCAAGCGCTTTATGGCTAAAAAGTGTGCTTTTTTTCTTCTGGCATTTTTTTTTATATATTGGTTACATAAATACAGAACCAGAAACAGACCCAGTACTTGATGGATTAGCTACCAGCTTGCCCGAGAAAGTGGAGGAGCTTGAAATGGCAACTCCTGAAGTGTCCGAAACCGAAAACGCAGAACCACTTGAAAAACACTTAACAAGTGACATTCCCCATCTCCAAGTGGCTGCAAAAGACAAAGCTGAATTCAGCTACGTGAAAGATGTCCTGGAGCTATCCGGGTTCAGCGGGAACGCATTCCTCGGAACGTGGCATTCCGATGAGCAACCCGTCGATCCCTCGGTGTACGAGGAAGTGAAGGGCTGCTTGGTCCTTGACCCTGACTGTTGCGGAAATGAATTGGGTGGCAAATGTGATCACCTTCTTCTGTTTGATCTAATCAATGAGGTTTTGATAGAGATTTACGCAAGGTCATATAGCTATTGTCCCTTTGCATTGTCTTCACTTTCACACATAAGTCCAATGCCATCAGGACCTCATGTTCTTAGGGAAGTGTGGGCCCTCATAAGCTGGTACTTAAGCTCGACACCAGAATTTGACCAATCACTTGACCATTTTGTGGGAAATGACTTGTCAAAGAGTGATGGGTGGATGAATCTTCAGTTTGATTCTGAGTGTGTTGGGATTGAGCTTGAAGACTTGATTTTTGAAGATCTCTTGGAGGAACTTATTTGGGCTTAGGCTGCTTTCTCTTAGGCCTCTACTTATATTCTTTGTGTACATAAAATTTTGTCTCCTTAATAAACAAATGTAAGATAATAAGAAGAAGAAAAAAAAGAAATTGGAGAAAAGATTTAGCTACTATACAGGTAGGCAGAAAATAAAAATAAAGGCAAAGTAATATATCTATTTCATACACTGGTATTTTCTGGTTTCTCTTGAGTTTTTCTGTGCAATATGATATAGGCAAGGATTTTTTTTTGTTGTGGTTTTTGTCTTGTTTGCTTCAATATATATACTTAAATATTAAAGTGGTTATTATTATTTTTTTTGGTTATATATAAGATCAAAGTGCTTATTCATGTAATCAATTCCTTTTTTTTTTTTTTTTTTTTTTTTTTTTTTGAGAAAGATACGAGTGACTTCACAAGAATGTGAAAATACTGTGGTACAAAATGTCTTTAAGGATGTATTATATTGTATATGTTTGGCCAGTCTATTAGAGTGTATTACATATATTTTGATTATTTTTACTTGATAGGAAGTTTTAAAAGTTTAAATTTGCCCAAATTTTCGTACTTAATACGTATAACATATTAGATTAAGTTTAAGAAAAAGTTAAGAAGTAACACTACTTAATATGACTAATTGGATAATTTAGAGCCATATTAGGGGGGTGTTACAACATTGATGTAAGAACAATAGGGTATGAGTTTCAAAAAAATAATAATTATAAAAAGAATAATAGAGTATCAGTAGTACTAAGCACCACCCAATAATAAAATGTGGATCTCACATTATGAAATTTTCATATGAGATTCATCTTCTATTACTGGTGGTGCTTAGCATCAGTGCTGCTCAAGGGTTTTTTTCTTGAGATGATGTTGTCCCAAATGGAACAGTCAAAGTGGAGAAAACTGCTACTGAGGAGAACCCAACTGATATGCTCACACAAAGGTCTTGCAGGCAATAAGTTCAAATATTGCAGTCATTTGTTTATTAGTTGGATGTAGGATCACATTGATCCGAATCACGTTAAATTTGTGTTCATTTTTGCACTTATTTATTGCTTTTGATTGAGTTTTGAAATATGATTTTGTGTGCGAAAGTTCTAGTTGGTGAGAGGAATTTCTTGATTAGTATTCTGGGTAAAATCACTACATATTAAAGGTGATTAATATGCTAACCTTGATTTGACTCCTTGGCTATTGTGTGCAATTCAAAGTCTATTGTTAGATGATAAAAGGATAACGCGGTTTCCCTTCTTTAACTTTTTTTTTTTTTTTTTTGGCTCATCACATTATATGATTCCAGCATTATTATTATCTCTCATCAATTCAAGTGCTGTAGGGCTAAAATGGTCTTTTTATTGAACAATTGAAAACGTGTAATTCTATTCATACACCTATTTTTACTCTTTAAACTCGCTTTCTAAATACACACCTCACTTAATTTTAAAATGATTAAATTTACTTTTTACGCTCTTATTATTTTAAGATTATCCCTAGCTATTTTCATAAGATTATTAACTCTTAAACATTTTATTTTTCTTTCCACACCCACTATTTTATTTTAATTTGTTATTTAAAATATTATTATTTCTTTATCTCTCTATTTTTTTTTTTTTTGAAGTTTTGGGCTTGAAGACTTTTTTCTCATACATAAAAAAAACTTACTATTACATTTCTTTTAGAAAAATAAAAGACATGAATATAAGCCTAACAATAACATAATTGTTACATCTTTTAAGCGAAAAAACATAATTATTACATCAATTGAGGTATTGATCAAAAAAGACAAAATAGGAGGAGAAAAGGCAAATTCTAAAGAGTATAAAAAAAACACAGAGAGAATAAAACATTAAAAAATAAAAAATAAACAACATTATAGAAACAAAAGACCAAAATGAAATGAACATCCTTTAAAAATAAAATTATTAGTAAAAAGACATCAAATTTGAGATATAATATGCAGGATGTGTTGAAAGAAAAAAAAAATATGTAAATAGTTTTCTTTTATAATAAAATTTAATTAAGTCATTATAATTGTCTTTTTTTTGTTATTTTATTTGATGACTTTTTTGTCATAACAAATTTTATTTTAAAAAGAGGCATGGAGAATAAAAAAAAGTGTGTGATCACCTATTGAAAATTAAGGGTCCGTTTAATTCGTTTGATTCGAGTTTTTAATTCGATTTGAAATGTGACTTTATGTTAAAGCTTTTTACTGTAGTAAAAAAGTTAAATGTGATTATTTTAAAAAATTTAAATTACTTTTGTTAAATAATTGTTTCTTAAAATTTTAAATGTGAAATTAAAGCTTTTCAGTGAAATTAACAGAGCTTAAATTCATCCGGGTAATTAACATTGACGCAAGTGTTTGACCAAACAATTGACCATTTTGTGCCAAGTGACCTGGCAAAAGGGTGATGGATGGATGAACCTTTCAGCTTGATGATGAGTGTGTTGGGCCTCGGGCTTCAAGAATCAGGACTTGATTTTTGATGTTCTGTAGAGATAGGCAAAGGAAACGAGAATAGTATGCAAGTAAAAACGTTGAGGAGCCGAGAATAGTGTGTTGGGCCTCGGGCTTCAAGGGTGATTTTTGATTTTTGATTTACATATTGTAGAGATAGGCAAAGGAAACGAGAATAGATTTACATACACTGATAATTTCTTATTATCAAAGAGTTTTTTTTCTGTCTAATGTAAAAATAGTTGAGGAGCTTTTGTAGTCTCTCTCTTGTTTGCCTCAACATATTCTCTTCTTGAACTTCTGTAATTAGATAATTGAATATAATGAAGTCTTAATGTCAATCCAGATTCTAAATTATCTATTTAAAATAAAAACGTTGAACTAACAAGCAAGCCCGTCTAGCTCAGTTGGTAGAGCGCAAGGCTCTTAACCTTGTGGTCGTGGGTTCGAGCCCCACGGTGGGCGTTTGATTTTTTTCATCCATATTTGTTCTTTTTTCAAGATTTCGTCTAGGCGCGGCTTTTCTCTTTTTTTTTTTTTTTTTTTTTTTTCTATTTTTTAAATTATTTTTGTATTACTTTTAGAGAAAGTGGCTGGAAAAGTCGAAGTTATGTTCTCTTGTGAAACCAACCTTCTAGTGATATCAAATCCAACTTTGCTGCTGCAGCAAATGATTAAAGCAAGGATTTGTGTTTGAACATGTATCTTAAGATATTAGTTTGTGGGCTTTGCATACCAATTCCCGCGGTAAGAGATAGAAACACATTAAAATTTAATTCAATTTAAATTTAAATTTTAATTTTAATTTTATAATAAAATATTTTAAAAAACAGTTACATTTAATTTTATTATTATAATAAAAAAAATTTACATAAAATTATATTTTAATTTAAATTAAAATTTTAAATTAATGAACTAAATGGGTCATGAGTAATCTTAATATTACTATTCTAACATCATACAAATAGTATGCAAGTACAATCATGTCATGTCTTAAAATATATTGGGACCAATGCTATCTTGAGAAAAATATCGTAACATGATTTGAGTAGGCAAGCTTTGATTGCGTTGTACGTTACCTTATAACAAAATATGGTATAATCTTAAATGATCTTATCATTATTATCTAATTTGAAATCTTATTGGCATGAATTATCATATAACAGACATGTAAATTATTTTTAATCAGTGTTAAATATTATTGTTCTTTCCTTTTTATATTTTGAGTTGACAAATTTTAACTCTATTGTATGTTGTTGTTATTCACGGTAAATAGAATTTAAATCATCATAAATTTAATTAGGACTTATTATAGTGATATCTCACGTATTTTATTAACGTTATGTTTATTTCATCGAATCGAGTTTAAAATTTAAGTTTTATTATAATAAAAAATTCTAAAAAATAATCACATTTAATTTTTTTATTATAATAAAAAATTCTCACATAAAATTACATTTTAACTCGAATCATTAATTTAACTTGAATCATCAAATAAACGGGTCCTAATATTATAGTAATACCCTTTTAATCAAAACTAATAACATCAATACCTCGTGTCTCAAACTCTGTTAAATTTATTTGTAAAATGTCATGAATTATCCCTTTTAATACCAGCCATTGATCTAAAAAAACAGTCCTAACCATCCATTCAATCTTCTTCATTTGAGGATTCACCAAAAAAAAAAAAAAAGATTCTTCATTTGAGGAAAAACAAAACCCAAATCACATTTTATTTTTACCAGCCGCCTACCCACCCTCCCTTCGAACCTTCCCTCCCTCGTTGACGACAACCCATCCTCGACGGCAACTCAACGGCGACACCAACCCAGCCCAGGCCCATCTCACTCTCCCGTGCGCAGCCCCTCCGCGATCCAGATCGGCCCACCCCTATAAAGGAACTTGCTCGGAAAGAATGTTTGAGGAATTCTGTATGTTATTACGTATTGTTACAGTAGCTTGTTTATATATAAATTACAACAGAAAGTTTATTCAACAAGATAGTAAACTAACTAACAGAAAAACTTACTCAGCAAGATAACTTGCTCTATAAGCTTTTCAGTAAGCTTGTACTGAAAGCTTTTACAGAAACTCCTTAACACCCACCCACTCGGTGACCCAGACCGACAATAATGATGCTCTTTAAGTTGCGTTTAAAGCAGTATATAATGTTTAAAATGTCTATTTTACCCTGATTTAACACTAAAAAACTCGTGTTTGAAATGGATTATGTTTTTGTTTTTTATATTTTTTTTTTTAAAAAAATGAAAACGTTTTTAAAACAGTGTTTGATGCAATAAAGATAAAAAAATATAAAAAAATAATTTTTTAATTTAGTGTAAAATAAGATAAAAATAAAAAATAATTTTTAATTACTTTTTTTTTACGCTTTCTCTTCTCTCAAATAGAGAAAGAGAGAGAGACATTAATGAATTTTTTATATTAAAAATAATCTATTGATAAAATTATTAAATATATTTTTAAAAATAATTTATGTTTAAGATTAAAAACGTTTTTATTTTTATTTTTATACAAAAAATAAAATTATTTTTGAACGAATTCAAAACGCGTCCTTAGTTTCATTGATTTTTACACATATCAAAATAATCTCAAAAATTAAAATTTATTTTATCAACATTACAGTCATACTAAATTTCAACAAACGGTAAATTTATATCATGGATATCAAATAAATTCCAATAATATTAATTCTACTAATACGCAAATTCTAATCCTTTTATTTACTAACGGTCCGTTTAGTTCGCTAATTTGAGTTTTAATTTGAGTTGATATACGATTTTATGTAAGAACTTTTTACTGTAGTAAAAAAATTAGATGTGACTGTTTCTGAAGTAAAAAAAGTAGATGTGACTGTTTCTGAGAGCTTTTTACTGTAATAAAACTCAAATTTTAAACTTAAATTGGTAAAATAAACAGTGCATATCTTCTTCTAAAAACCAAAAAGAAAAACAAATTACATATTTTCCTCAAAAAGAAAAAACCTCTTTCGAAACTTAAATAGATGCTTCATCTACGAAACATTTGTGAATATATTACAGCTAATGAGGGCAGATAGATATAGTTGCAATTGCAATGCCAGTGAACCAGAATATACAACTTCCCACAACAATTTTTGTGAAGTTATTTTTGGTATTTCCCAAAAATCTAATGGTCTACATTAACGGTTAACTCATGATCAACTAACAGTCTCTATGCACAGTCAGGAGGTGTTGACGTGATTACTTTTGATCAATAAGATATCTATGTAATTTTGATAAAACCCAGAGAGTATCAGTGTAATAAGTTCATTTAATTATATCGAATAAACATGTATTTTAAAGTCTGTTTAATTTATTGATTCGAGTTTAAAATTTAAGTTGAGATGTAATTTTATGTGAAAATTTTTTATAATAATAACAAAAATTAAATGTAACTATTTATAAGAATTTTTTTACTGTAATAAATGAAAAAAATAATACCTTAATAGTTATAACTCAACTCAAATTGTAAATTCTTGTCATGGTGTTAAATAACAATGTTCTTGATATGGTGCAAAATTATTTTGAATATATCAATAGTGCTGAATAGGATTGCTTTGGGAAAAAAGTGGCACCTTCAATTTACGGTGGGGTTGAGAAGATAGGTAGACGACTGACTTGTCAAGATTGATGATGAACACAAAATCCTAAAAGATAAAAGAACATGATAGGACTTTTCTGGAGCTTCCACAGTGCAAAGAAAAGGAATTCCACTTCCACTTCCACATCAACTACAACGGCCATTGTTCAATTAGGGCCTACCACAATAATCTTGGTGGGCCCAACTTTCGTCTGGTCTTGGTTTGAAGGGGGCCCAACTTGTTCCTAGCCCATGTGCTGCAAAGGCTGAAACAACACTGATAATGATATGACGTTTATATCAAGAATTTTAATTTAAAATTATAATTTGTGATTTTGTTAAAAGTATTTTTCTCCCATATAAAATTTAAATTTTAAAAATAATAAAATATACCTCACCTGAATTTACTTTATTTTTTTATGTGTTAATATTATTAAATTAAAATTATAATTTATATTTCTGTTATAATATTTGTTTCTTATAAAAAATTTAAATTTTAAAAATAAGAATTTACTTTACTTTTTATTTTTTTATTTGTTGGTGGGTACTGAAGAGTCCTCAACGTTACAACTTACAAGTCATCATGAGGTACAATAGAAAAGCAAAAAAAAGGATACCCAACCACTCTTTTTATTTTATTTTATTTTATTTGGAAGGAACCGCTCTTTTTATATTGCTCGGTGGAAGAAGAGAGAATCCATGCTATATTGAATTGCACTTTCCTACTATATAATTTCTTTTTGGCATTTTTTATAGACACCCACTCAATTTTTTAAAATTTAATAATTTTATTCTTATTCTTTTTTTTTATAAATGGACTTTTTAATTTTTAAATCTCCACAATAAGGTACAATCAGAACAATATCTGCTTTTTTAATGATTATAATCACGTGACATACACGTGAATATTTATAGAAAAATTAAGATCATTTTTTATTTTTTGTTTAGTTATATTAATTTTAGAGTAATCTAATGTGTTTAAATATAATTAATTGTGATAAATAATTCTTAATTTTTAAGAATTATCACCCTCAATATACTCTTTAAAAGTAAAAAATGACATATATTACTCTAAATATATATTCACATATGCGTTATGTGATTAAAATCATCAAAAAAATAGACATTATTTTCGATTGAATCTTAACTGTAAAAATTTTTAAATTAAAAGAGTCAATTATCAAAAAAAAAAAGAATAAAGATTAAATTATTAAATTTAAAAAATTGAGAGAATGTCCTACAAAAAAGTTAATTTTTTTATGGGGCCTTGAGTTGATTTTATTAGTAAAATAAGTTGTAAAAAGTAAACTTTCGATGCCGTCATATAAGATTGTCGTTACATAGCTGCTTCGAATAGCTTGTTAGATAACCCTTCAGCGACAAGTGATAAATCTACGATTCTTATCTTTGCATAATTTATTTATATTTTGTTGACAATGATTTATTAACTACCCTCTTTAGTTATTTGACTTTTGTGGTTTTACAAGCGAAAGAGACGTGTGAAATGCAAAATTACAAGTTGAAAGTGTGTACGCTCCTCAAGTTGTAAATGCATGCGAGGGCGATTGAATGGTTTTAGAAGCACCTCGTACGCATCCTCATAAAGATGAATAGTTTTAGGTTAGTCGATATTTGTAATTTTATGTGAGAGTTTTTTATTATCATAAAAAAATTAAATGTGACTGTTTTTATAAATTTTTTATTGTAATAAAACTTAAATTTTAAATTTGAATTGATAAAATAAACGAAACCTTAACATCACTAAAAGTTGCGTGTTTTGTTCACAACTCAAATCACAATTTAAATTTTTTGTTATAATATTTTTTCTCGTAAACATTTAAATTGAACTTCTTTTACTATAATATATTTTTTTTTTACATTAAAAAAAAAGTTTGTTGTTGTCTTGGTTGTTTTTCTCTTCCTTTCTTGACACAATGTTATCGGGTTCGCACAGCCCAAGGCTGGGATGCCCTCATTGATATGAACTTATGATGCTAGCTCTAGATTCTGCGAAATTTAAAAGCATTTCTCTTTTATTTTTTTTTTAAATATATATACACAATAAGAACTTAGAAAAGACAATAAATGACCACAGAATTCGCTATTTATGATCATAAATTTTTGTTTTTTATTTTTGTTTTTTTGATAGAAAGATCACGAATTTTAGATTTGATTGAAGGTGCGTGCTTGCTTGATGCCCAAGGATACGTTGAGCCTAAAAGCATTTTTATTTTCCCAAATAATCCTAACTTGAGTTTAACAAAGACAAAACATGACTTGATTCTTGGAATTTTCTCATCGTACATAGGTTTGACTGATATGTGCAATCGTCGCCATTATTTTTTCTTTTTTGGTTGAAAATGAAGTCTTTTTTTTTTTTTTTTGTTTTTGTTAATGAAAATGAACTAAGTTGGTTAGGTAAAAATTTAGTGTTCGTTTAATTTGTGTATTCATAATTATGATTTAAAATCATTCTTGTTTTATGTGTATTTTTTATAAGAGAAAATATTATAGAGAATCATGAATCATGATTCAAAATCATAGATGAATACATGAAAACAAACGGACACTTAGTATCGACAGAACTATAAAGACCCTTAGAAGGAGACTAGATCAGATAAATTAGGTTTAAAATGCATTCTTTATCCAAGTATAAGTAACAATATTTCTCTTTTAATCTAATTAAAAAATATGGATTGCACCTTAACTGTTAAATTATTGGGATTAAAAAGAAAAGTTGGTAAAATCATTCAACTCTATTACTTTTGAGAACGTGTTCCACACATATTGCCGTGTGTAAGTCACATAAGCAACCTATTAAAGTAACTCATTTTCATTTTAAACACATGGTATTAGAAGAGATTAAAAACTAATTAAATAGATGTATAATTTTCAACAAGGCACATTTAAAAACATATGATTTAAAAAAATGTATCGAAATATGTGTTTCAATCGCAACATATGTTTCCGTATAATGTTATATTTTTCATAAATAAAATAGAGCATACTCAAAGAAATATTTTGATATGGAAAAATCAAATAGAAAACTAATTATAGTGTACATATAGAAAAGAAAAGGATGTTTAAATAAGCCACATTTGAGAATAATTGTTTTAGTAGTTGCTCTTTAATATAAAACATATTAAAATTAAATCAAATTGAAAACTAATTAAGGTGTATATGTGAAAAGGAGAAAAATGCTTAATTAAAGTATATTTTAGAAAAACATTTCATTGAAATAAAAAGGAACAAAAATTTAGGCCTCGTTCAATTCGCGGATTCGAGTTTTCAATTCGAGCTGAGATGTGATATTTTCTATGAAATTTTTTACTGTAGCAGAAAAAGTTAGATGTGACATTTAATGAGAGTTTTTTACTGTAGAAATCTAAAACTAAAAACTCAAATCAATGAAGTGAACGAGGTCTAGTCAAATACATGTAATCTAAAATATATAGAGGATTGTAAAACAAAAAATAAAAAAAAAAACCCTTAAATTGGGATATATTTGTATTTTGACTGAAATACTAAAAAAAAAAAAGTGAAAAAAAATAATTTAATGTAGTGAATATAAAATTATATAAGATATTATATGAAAAATGTGAAAGAAAACAGAAAAATGAGATAAAATGTAAATAAAAAAAATCTGAGAATACGATAATTTATATATTTTACGTTTGAATTTGTAAACTATAAACATGTAATCGTATAAATTACGTTAAATTTGTGAATTTATAAAAAATACACTTATTTGTGCATTTTATGTTGAAACTTGTAATGACATTTATAAATTTATAAAAATTTACATTTAATGACATTATTTTTTTTTTCGCTTAATGTGATATTTTGTTTCTGCTAAATAAAAGCGAGCGGAGAGAGATTGTCCACGATGTTGGCCTCTCTCTAGGAGTAATGTCTCTTTGACTCTTGACACCATTTATGTTATTAATTATTTTTTAAAAAAAATTATAACAATAGACTATTGTATCGCTTTCAAGAATTTTCAATATAATTAATTTATTTTATCATGGGAACAGCAAAAGTCATTAGAGTCGTACTAAATTAAAACATAAATGTAATGGTGGGATTTTTGTTCTTATCCTTAGTATTTTTTAATATTAAGTTGCTATCATAATTGTATCCTAATAACTTAAGAAAAATACAATTGTATCCTAATAAAAATTGTTATTTTTTAACTGTTAATTGTTTTTTTTAAATATATGTAAATATAATAGAATCTGACAGGCTTTTTTCAAGTAAAACAAAAAAAGAAAGAGCATGTTCTTTTACACATAAAATTTAAAAAAAGACAATTCAAGTTTTAATTTTATTTAAATTCATATTTTTTTAAGTTTTAACTTCACTTAATTTTACTCAACTTTATTCAAATTCTAACTTCAACTCAAATTATAACTCAAATTTAATTTAAAAACTACACTCAAATTATACTCTAAAATCACCAAAAATAGACTTTCCTTTATTTTCTAGGATTATTTTTATAATTGATACTCTATACTGTTAGAAATGAAATTGAATACTTGCTTGGTTAGCCAAGATTGCACGTAAATGCAAGTAAAATTGTTCATCATCACAATCACCACCGTTGATCATTTCAAACCGACAATGATCGGACGGTCAGGAGCCTCAAAGAGGACGTACATATCGAGGGGAGAGAGAGTAGGGACCACAATGTGAGTTAACATAGTAGGACCCACATCAACCATTTGGATTTGGATGAAAATTAAAAAATAATAAAAAAACGACTGAGAGATAAAAACGACTGATACGTGGATGCAAGAAGTGAGGGAAGTTATTATTACACCCATTATTGCCCGATAGACACGACTGTGATTTGAACACGTGGACGGTGGATATAAACCCAACCACTCTTCTCTCTCCTCCCTTGGTCCTATAAATTGTTAGTCTTCCCTCTAAACTCGTTCAACCAAGAAAGAAAGGAAATACAGTCTGCGATTGCTCTATTGTGTGACATTTTCAGTTTTGTGTTGCTTTGAATATCAGGGAAGATGTCTTGCTGCGGAGGAAACTGTGGCTGCGGCGCAGGCTGCAAGTGCGGCACTGGCTGTGGAGGGTGAGTAATTTGTTCTTTTGATCTATATATATACACACATATACATATACATATACATATGCATCTACCATATAAAACATATATATGGATTATCGTTTTGGTTTTGTTGTGTGGGCGATTAATTTCTTGGAGAATATTTTGTTAAGCATAAAAGAAAAACATACTCATTTTCATGGAGGTTTTTTTTTTTTTTTTTTTTTTTTTTTTTTTTTATATATATATACCATATAAGAAAACATTCCTTTTACTGGAAGTGATTTTTTTTTTTTTTTTATTTTTTATAAACATATAAGAAGAACAACTGGGTTGTTTTCTTTTGATTTTCTCATAGGGGGGATGAATTTTCTTGGAGAATTTGTTTGACATGCAAAGATCAAATTGAGAGAGAGAGAGAGAGAGAACCTGTAATAAAGCATATTATTTTACCATAAGCACCATTTAATCTTGTGGTTTTTAATACGATGTAAAGACGTGTATTAAATTCTTAACCATAAGTCTTTTTATAAGAGAATTTATGATCATATCATTATATTTGCTGATTAAATTGTGATTATGGTGTTAATTAGGTGCAAGATGTACCCTGACATGGGCTACACAGAGACCACCACCTCTGAGACCCTCATCATGGGTGTTGCAACTGACAAGGCGTAAGTGCTACCACTGTTATTTATTTTGTTCTGTTCCTGTCTGTTTGGTTAGCGAGAAAATTGAAAGAAAAATGTTTGAATATAAAATATGATAATAATTAAGAGTGGTAGTTCGTGTTAAGTATTATATTTTCATCATTTTTTTTATAAAATTTATAGTCAATTTAAACACGATTTGTGATAAATTTTTTTTTAAAATAAAACATGACACGATCATTTTACACATAAATACAAAAAATATGTGATCTAAAATTAATTTGTGAACCTAAATTATATATTTTTATTTAATTTTTTATATATTAGAGATAACTTAAAATTTATATCACATTAAAATATAATAAAATTCATCAAAATTAAGTAAATAATAGTATAAAATTTTGAATATAATTATTATGATATTATAAGTTCGTAATAAAATAAAAAATATGTAATAAAAAATATATGTATTTTTTTAATTTTACATGAGTTTCATATCGTGTTTAAAATTAATGAGTATTTTTTATATCAATTTTAGGGTAATTTAATTTTGATCTGAACTTTTTTTAAAAAATTTTAATGCATAAAATTCATATCTTTTTTAATTGTATTGATGTGTCGTGATTTATAGTATGGGCTCTAATCATAACTATAGATTTTCTTATCGAGATACTTTTGAGGGAACATTCAACAAAAATATCATTGCCATAAATCCAATGATTTTTTTTTTCCATATAACACAAATGGCTAAATTTTATTTATTTTTGTACTTTTTCTTGTTTCAGACACTTTGAGGGAGCTGAGATGGGCGTGGCAGCAGAGAATGGCTGCAAGTGCGGAGACAACTGCCAATGCGACCCATGCAATTGTAAATGAGAAGAACTCAGCCTCTCGAAGAAGAGAGATAATTACCCTTTTGTCCTTTGATGAACAAAGGGAAGAACAAGAATAATAATAGCTTTATTATGGTAGGCTTTTAATGTGCCTTTTCGTGTTGTTTTTAGAGTCTTTTTTATGTTGGAATAAAGTAGTCATGGCTTTTACTTTTGTGCGTTGGTCTTGGAAGCCTAGGCCTTTGTCAAAGGGTCACTTATATTATATGTTTCAAAGTCATGGCTACTTGGCCTACTATGTCTGTTTGTCTTGCTTTGTGTACAAAAAGTAAAAAAAAAAAGAGAGTTTTAGAATCTAATTTTAATAGTATGTTTGAGAACCTCATACTGTTTTGGATGAGGACGAAATATATATGTGGTAATCGATTTTAGTTTTATTTGGTGAATTATTGAGACTCATTTTCTTTGTTTTTATATATATATATATATAATATATATATATATATATATGCATATGCATACATTGATCTTTATGCTTTTGTCAAGTCTTCAAATCAAGACTTGGGTCACTTCACACTTGATTAAAGTCGAAAAAGGGATTAAAAAATAAATTAATCATTAAAAGTAACACTAGTGCATATTGTATAAGACCAATACTATGTAGAATTAGTTATCTAACAAAAAATTTACATGTAAATGTGTTGTCACCATTTAAGTAAAATTTATTTAAATATTATTGGTTTGTTGCTAAATAATTAGAACGGGTGAGAAAGAATGTGAATTTAATAATTTTTCAAAGTGCATATAAAATGCAATAATCGTACATACGAAAGACTTCTCATCTTGGATAATGCCTGATGGTTGGAAAGAGTGATAAATGGAATTTTATGATGTTTTATTTTTTGTTTTTTTGTTTTTTTGTTTTACTTGCTATTAGAGATTGTTGCGATGATATGGTTTAATAGTTTATGGAACTTAATTACGTACATTTTTTGTTGGTTTCACTAGAGACACAATCTAAAGACAGATCACAAAGAGGTTTTATATTTTTTGTTGGTTTCACTAGAGACACAATCTAAAGACAGATCACAAAGAGGTTTTAGGAGTATAAGGTCATTATTTTATATGAGAATTTTTTATTGTAGTAAAAAAATAGATAATATGCTAAAATAATTATTCAACGTAATAAATTTAATAAAATGACTTTTTTTTTTTATTTTTTATGAAGAAAAATATTTACTCATTTTTTATAAAAAGAGGTTATTTTACAAATAAAAATTTTTAAGAAATTATTTTACTAATAAAACTTTTTAAAAAGGTCGTTTTTATAAAGATTTTTTAAAAAATTAAATGTGATTATTTTTTAAAATTTTTTATTTAATAAAATTTAAATTTTAAATTTAAATCGGTGAAATAAACGAACTTAAATTTGTCATTGTAATTTTTCACAAGTAATATATTTCGTTTATTTTGTTGATTTAAATTTTAAATTTGAATTAAAATATAATTTTATGTACAATGTGATTATTTATGAAAATTTTTTATAATATTAAAATTTAAATTTAAATTAGTAAAATAAACAGATTAAATATTTAAACTTTAGTTTTCATGAGTTATCGATTTTTTTATTTAAAAGATATAAAAGATTGTCTTGTCAATAATAATAGAAAAGATGATAACTCATAAATTGACATAAAAGTTAAAATTATAGTTGGTCTACGTAACATGTTTTATGAGTAGTTGCGACAAAAGGCACCAAAAAACTTTCATTAAAAAACAAAAAAGCTGACGTATTGCAATTTTTGAAAGGAGTAAATTGTATTGTTGCATCATAAATTATTCATTTTTTTATAATAAATTTTAAATTTTAAATTTTAATAAATTACATTAAATTTTAAATAAGTATCAATTAAGGTCTAATAAATAACAAATATTATCAAATTAATTGTTTAAGATAAAAATTTATATAAAAAAGGGTAAATATAGTCATTTTTTAAATTACGTCACATTTACTTGAATTGTCAATTTAATAAGGTCATCATATATTTGATTTTAATTGTTACTAATTTTAAAGTTTATGGTATATTTTATTAGAATTTTAAGTTTGGGCGATTTATGATATAAAAAACGAATTGTTTGAGGTGTAATAGTACAATCTAAATGGATATCGTTAAAAAATAAAAACTATGTTAAAGTAAACGAACGGCCCCTGAGAAATTATTGTCAGTGGGAGAATTGCACTGCCACATTTTTTTTCCCCTTAAATCACAGAAGCATTCGTTAATCAAATTATTATTTTAAGAGCATCCCTGATAAATTAAAAAAAAAAGTTACTAATCACATCTCTTAAGCAAGTCAAACCATTTTTTTTTTTTATTAAAAGCAAAAATATCTCTCCATCAGTTAAAATTTCGGATGTAGCAAAGGGTTTGCATCAATCCGAGAAAATTTGGATTGAAAATCTCCAAACCACCCTATAGTTTGTTTGGTTTATATTTGACGTAAAATAACCAATTTAGTTTGGTCGCACTCTTATGTTTCTTTATTCATGTCCCATTTTACATTACTTTGTGTCACATCAATTAAAATTTTATATCATATAAATTAAAAATTTATGATAGTTAAAATATTTTAATTGATAATATGATCTTATTAAAGAGGAGGAGGGGCATGAAAGGGGACATATTTAAATAACAAGCAAATCAAAGAATTTAAAAGAAGATTTTATGGATACTTTAGACCAAATTTTAGGCAAAATATTACCAACAAAAATTCTAAACAAAATTTCATACAAGCTTTGAATGTAAAATCAGCCAAATCTTAAATAAAGGAAACTTTATACAAAGGAATCTTGATGAGGTATGTAAACAACTCGGTCAAATTTATCGAGCTCAACCACAAATTCCAAATTAACCCAAATTTTTAAAAAATATATACAAATAAAATTTTATCATTTTAATTAAAATTAAGAGGTTATTCATAGAGAAAATGTTTGAATTTATCAGTACATCAGTCTAAATTTTTATTCTTTATTCTTTATTATTACACTTATTTTAATATAATTATTTAACTAAAAAAAGTAATAATCAAGAGTAAGGGATAAAAATCAAAACCCTTTAAAGGGAATTTATTTGTCAAAGATTTCTTATAATTTTGAGTGAGTGGAACTTAAAAATAATAAACTCCTATGTTATTAAACTTCAACAGTAAGTGAAATTACGTAGTGTAATATTTGTGTCTTAATATTTTTGCCCAAGACTTTATTTGTAATCATTATTAGGATATAATTTGAAAGTTTGAATTGGAATTCAATACCTAGTGTGTTTCCATCCAAAAGACGAAAAGAAAAATACTTGTAAATACCGACAGAGAACTAGAAAATTAATATGCACCAAGGAGAGCAAGACTTTGAATTATTTTAAAATACAGAGGTATCTGGGAAATAAAGTTATATATACTGCTTACTGCTAGAAAGAAGTTCTACTTCTACCTGTAAAATATTGGTCAGAAATTGAAAATTATTAAAGTTAAACGCAGTATTATGAGGAGCTAAGCTTTCATTTGGAGATTTCCAAGCATCATTGCTCCTCTCTTCGGCGGGGGGGTTTCTTCCTGTACAAGTCATATTTTCACAATAAATTTGAACCTATCCTACAAAAGACAGAAGCCTAACTGCCATTGAACTTTTTGTCATGTTGGTATTAGGGGGGAATAATCACCCCGTGCGACTAAAAACACGTCGGTGTATCTGCAAGAACCATTGATTTGTGGAATTCGAAAACCAATTAAATTAAGCATCTAATCAGCCACTTTCAAATAGCTTTGAAGAATTGGTGCTTCAGCCACCAATTCAGAAGCAAATTCTTGTGAAAGCTTGAGGAGAACCAATCTTCAGCCTCGTTGTGCCACTGCGCTGCTGCAATGTCACAAGCAGAAACAGAATCGGAAACATCACGAACGACCATGCAAAATTGCATCAATAGAGTATTTATGACTACTTATAGGCTTAGCAGCTTTCAAAAACTGTCATTCTAAGTAACCTATTGTGCATACCCGAACAAAAATTAAAACTTACCATGCAAGTCCTAGCTTACTCCCAACTTCGTTGCGTGTGAGCAATCTTCAGCAACAGGCGAACTCGCCATTGCAGATAATTCTGTAGACTTGATATTTCCCTCGCGCTCTTTGTCAAATGCGAACTCAAGTTGTTTCTCCACGGATTTGAACATAGCAGTTCGTTTGGATCTTAAGCGGTATGGAGGAGATGCATTGAAAGCCTTACCATTAGGAGCAATGGAATTAGTACCATGACGAGTGGGACTCTCGCACAAACTTCCATCCTTATTTTCAGGCATTTCCAAACTGTCCTGTTCCGAAGAAGCACTAAGCAAGTTTTGATCTGATTCTTCATCTACTTTCTGAATTTTATTAGGAAGCGGAGGTGTTTGTGCTTTACTCTTTCTCTTCCGTAAGATGGAAGGAGTATTGGGAAAGCTCATGGCAGCCACTTTCAAAACAGATTCAGGACTTCGCAAACACAAACCATTTCCCTTCACGCAAGGAGGAGTGAAGAAACTAACAGGTGACGAAAATGGACTAGAATCTAGAGGACTACAACCTTCTAACTGTGGTGGTTCATAGTACAAACAACCATGTGTCCAAGCTTGATACGGCAAAGGTGTTCGAGCAACTTTGTCTTCATTTGTTTTGGCGTCAAACCCACCATTATCAATGCCACAATTTAGAGAATTTGGCTCACAGTTCATTACACAATTCTCAATCCTATGCTCTTTGCTGATCGCATAGGTCTCAAACTTTAACACCGCATCTGAATTTGATGAGCTAGGATCCATATTTGATGGTCCTGGCTTTGATTGCTCAGCTTCAGAATCAGCAGACTCGTTTGGAAGAACACTTGATGAACCATCCAAATTACTAGGTGGGCCAGGAGATTCTAACTGGTGCTTTCGATCTCCATCTATTTTATACATGACAGTGGTACCCGTTGTATGGACAGAAGAATCCAGTTCTTTATTTGAACAAACAAGTGGGCTTTTAGTTGCAGCAGTTTTATTTGTATCTTTTTGACCATTTTGGGGATTGCTCTTATTGACAGGTGGAAGATTTCCAGTAGCCAAATAGAAATCCAACTTTTTCTTCAAGGAACTATTCCAATGATTTTTTATTGCGTTGTCGGTCCTGTATACAGGGTATTATGTCAAATAGAAGAATGAGATTAAGATTATCATGTGAATTATAAATTAGTACGTGGTCATGTTCTAATCTTCAATAAGAAATAACCACTCTTATCATTATTCACTACCTTTATTGCTAAACTCCAATAGGCAATTTAGGATAGTCACCTAAAGAAAATATATTTTGCAACTTCTAAATTCTACCAAGAAAACTGATCATCTTAGTCAAACATCTTTTTCATCTTTTTTTTTTTTTTTTTTTGGCACATGGTAAATATTTGAGGAATTCAAATGATGATGGAGTAGGATCAGCATATAGGAGACAGAAGCAAGAAGAGAAGTAGAAACGTTGAGGGATAGAAATAAAACCGGTTAAAAGGAATAGAGGATATAAGAGAAGAGCAAGGACTCAAGATAAATTATCCTCATTCCTAATTCATAACTTAATACTCAAGATAAAACATATCCTAATAGATAATAGACAACTTTAAATTCAAAATTCTAAACTTTGTTCATATTTACATGGCTATTTAAGCGGACTTCAATGAAAAATTCTTGCAATATCTATAGTTCTTGGCTTTATCATCTGAAGATCTCTCAAGAATATATATTTTTTTAATAAAAATAATCAGAACTCTAAACTGTTAGACCCAACATTGACTCGTTTGCATGCAAATGAAGATAATGTCTTAATTTAGAACCCGAATGTGTTTTGTAAGAATCACAAAACAAACACAAAGTACCTTCCCGGTAAAACCTTAGCAATTTCAGCCCACTTGTTCCCATGCATTCGATGTGCATTCATAAGCGCTAATTCCTCGTTTAATGTCCATGCATCCTTTCTAATGTCTGGGTTCAAATGATTGTGCCACCTGAATGCATTAGGAAGATGGATTTTATGGTCATGCAATAAGTTTTCTTCACAAAAGAATTACATAGCCCCTCAGGGGGGTGGGGGGGGGTGGGGGCTTCATGAAGAAATCAAAGAGATAAAAAGTTTTAAGTAATCTTTGCTTCTTATAAGGAACCAAACAGTTCCAAAGGTTACCTCTCTCGGCATTGTTTCCCTATGCGACCAGGCAGAGATTTAGCTATCAGTGACCACTTTGTTGCCCCATATTTTAATACAAGTTCAACGATTTTGTCATCCTCCTATAATCAGAAAAACAGCAAAAACTTCAAATGCTTGACTCAAATCAGAAATTACAAGAATAGATAGAAAACACAAAAAGGAGGACACCGAGTAGCAACCTCTTGGGTCCAAGGTCCCTTGACAAGATCAGGATTAAGAACTTTCTGCCATCTATGTAGACATTGTACTTCTGATCTATCAGGAAAAAACTCGGCTGCATAAAATATCCAAATATCAGTTTAGTGCAAGCACAATATTACTACAACAAAACAAGGTGATAAACATGTCAGCAAAATGCTACAATGTGAGAAAAAGCTAAGATTATGCATCTATTAGAGCATGATAAGTATTTTCAGTTTCTTCGTGAACAAAAATGCAGTTGAAGTAAACAGAAATCTTTACATGCCAAAATCTCAGGCTGTTTGTTAACTATGTGGTATCCAACAAATCACGGCAATGGAGTAATTTAACAGAACAGCATACATATTTTTCTTCTTTTCAATCCTATATTAAAAACTAACAATCCCACCACAGCTCTCTGCTTTCACGATATCATCCTTCAGGTGTCTGCACATTATTTGGATACACACAAGTATACAACTTCCCAATCCCTCCTTCTTTTGTGATGAATGATGCGCTTCTTTTAAAGTTTTAGCTTTGATAGAGTTGTCGGTTTCCACAAAGTAAGATAGTTCTGTTCCCAATCATTTTTAGTGTTTTTTTTTATTTGATATACCTCATTTAATTAAGTAGTCCTCAATGTTTTCGTTTTCGCTATCTTAACAAACCTATTATCACCCAAAGCACCAGTACACGACCATGGAATATCAGCAGACGCTAGACATTAAAGAGAAAAGGCAAACCTATTTTTTTCCAACTCTTCCCCTTATAAGCCGCAACAGCGCTCCTTAATGTTTCATCCTGTGACAAATTGCAAAAGAAATTACTAATTTAAAAAGTCATACTATTGAGTTTGCTGAATAAGAGAAAACAACTGGCAAATAGGCAGGGTAGAAGGGAACATAAAAAATAAATACTGGTTAATGTAATGCATGTTGCATAATCATTCTAACCGTGACTTTTCCAAGTATGAAAGAATACCAAAAGGAAAAGAAATTAGATTTAAAGACAATTGATAAGGATGGAAATTTCCTTTCAATAAGCCTAGTCCTTCAATGAGCCAGCTAAAACACAGGCATATATAAGGGAGGTGATCCTACCAAATTCATATAACTGAAGAAAAAGTCCAAAGAGTAATACTAACCTCGTGCGGAGTCCAACCCCCCTTCGCTCTCCTAATGGGGCCACTCGTCCTCCTGAAAAATCAAATTAAAATTACATAAATTGAACTCACCACCAGAATAATAGTGTTATATACAGAGATAGGATTTTCCAAGTTGAAAATTCAACTATCACATCAGTTTTCGGTATATGGGCTCACATAAAAATCGAATGCCAAAACCAAAATCACTGCATAATCTGTATTGAGTGAAAAATTCCGCATTTACAAAGCAAAGAGCAGTTACAAAACTAGCTGAATTTTAATAGAAAATGGACTTTAACTGATAGTACCGATGAGTCGGCGACATTGAGGCTGGGCTACTTATTCCGGGGGACTTGAGAAAAACACTGCCACTGCCTTCAGATACGGAGGAACTCGATGCCGCCGTCGATTGCTTGTTCTCAAGACAACACTCCTCTAATTTCACCCCACCCATCACCTCCTTCTACACTCAATCCAAAACCCAAAATCCCAATCAGCAAAAAAGCAACTGAAAAAATCCAGAAAAAATTAATAATAATAATTAGAGAGAGAGAGAGAGAGAGAGAGAGAGAGAGAGAGAGAGAGAACATGACCCCTTCCAAAAGAAACCGGAATTTCTCCAAAAATTCAAAATCTCAGAATCGGATATCAGATCGACAAAAACAAGCAAAATATCGCACCAAAGAAACTTAGAATTATAGGGTTATGATCGAGAAACACACCAGAACTCAATCGAAACAACATAAATCATAGCTACTCAGGGAATTGAAGAGATCCAAAACCAGGATAACAATCACGGAAGAAACTAAACCGATTCCGAACAATCAAAATTCTCAAAATTTTCTCCGTTCTTTCTTTCAGAAAGTAAAAGACAAACCAACAAACCTCGTCGGGTGACGAATTGGCGGGAACCGAACTGGAACTCATCCCTAAAATTCAAGCCCTAAACACGAAAAATCGCTGAGAAGACATTGAAGAAGAAGAAGACGAAGGAGAAGAAGAAAGAGCTGTTTCTTTTCGAAAAATCCTCGCCCGTTGAAACGAGGAGAGAGAAAGAAGAGAGAGGAAGAGAGAGAGAAGTAAAGGAAGAAAGAAACAAATAAAAAATCAATTTGTATATATAACGAATATATTTTTGAGCACCGACGTCTCCGTTAATTTTTACCGTTACCGAATGGAATTCTGGTTTTGCGAGGTTTAAAGAAACCCTATGGGTTAACGGCCGTTAACGTTTTCGCGTGTCCCGTTAAAGTCAAGAGGACAAAAGTTTGAAACCTCAAACGGCACTCTCATTTGGGGCCTGAGGAGTGAAGCCCACCAGCGTTAAATATCGAACTGGTTTGGGGCCATCGGATCCGGGAAAGGATTCGCGGGCTTTTCTAGACCGTTGGATTAGGAAGAGGTAGTCGAGGTTTAAGTGGAGCTTGCGTTGTGGAGAGAGAAAGCTACATCTCAACTCTCAACTGATTGAAGGGCGGTTTAAGGAAATTGACGTGGGCTGTGACGTCAGATCATTGGCGGTCAACGGTCGGATTGAACTTGGTCTTTTTTTAGTATTTAATCTCTACCGTTCGTTGGATTGGAACACAAAAAAAAAAAAAAGTTTACTACCTATGCTTATTTACTAGGGTAGAAAGATTATGGTAAAAATAACATAACGGTTTTCATTCTCATGTTATGTGTTATAATTTATCGTCTTTGGTTTAAAAATTTGTGTCATGATTTGAATCATAGTTTATAGTTTGTTACAATATTTTCTCTTATAAAAAATACACGTAAATTGAAAATGATTCTAATCTCATGATTATAATCCATGAACAAAATGTCATAGTATTTTAAACGAGCTTTTTCTCGTAGTAAAAAGTTAGATGTGATTGTTTGTGAGAGCTTTTTACAAAATCGAATTTTTCCTTTTTAAACGTTTTTTACAAAATTTTTCCTTTTTATTTTCACAAAATCACATGGAGCATAAAGCAAATAGACCAATGTTTTCATTTCCGTGTCATAGTTGCATAATTTCTGTGGTATTAATGTTTATGTCTTTGTATTAATCAAACAACCTAAATTAATTTTTATACTGTTATGGTAATTGACATTGAGTTAACTGAGTTGAATCATTATTATTTCAGTAAAAATAATAATCGTGAAAAACTAGAAAATCCTTTTATATATATATATATATATATATATATATATATAAAGAATAAAGATACAAAATCTGACTGCAAACCTTAGGTGAAAACAAAGATCAACTATGCATTATTGGAAATACAAGAGCCTTTAAAATTTTTATGAGTAATAAGATTAAGGATCATTCATTCTTTTTCATGTCTATACTTGACTATTAGATAATGTAATGAGAAACAACTCTATTTACTTTCTTATGTTTACTAAAATTAAGAATAATAATGTTATGAATGTAATCACTAAATTGTCCTTTTATATAATTAAATAATCATTAAATGTATAGTAATTCATTAAGGATTGATAAATAAATTCAATATTCATTTTCTTTGACAAAGAATTAAAACTAAAAGGGTGTAAGAATTGATAATTCCTTTCCTCATTTCTTATTTTATGTAGGATCCACTAAATTTTCATCATTAATTTTATAAATAAATACATTATTAAAAAAAAAAAAATCACTGCTTACTTCTCCTTTTCCTTTCATACAAAGTAAATTTAATGAGGTCACAAAGTTCAAGCATGTTGGAAAAAGATGACTAATTGAGAAGTATCTTCACGAGGTGTGGACGCTTGGACCAATAATTAGCAGCTTCTTCTATAGAAACAGGTCTTAGCTCACATATACTTGCCCTTATGCAAATATTAATGTTATTTGTATATTTAGTATTAAAAATAACATAATATAGTATGCTATTTTTCATTTTTATTGTAATGCATAATACTATTTGAAATATTAGAGCATCTCTAATGTAATATTATAATTAGCGTGTTAATTGTAAATTTAATATTTGAGTGTAAAAAACACTCTCTAATACAGTGCTATATGTTGTGACAAATTTCTCACTAAATATAGTATATGAAAAATTTGACATTTGATTACTATTGGTTAAAATGTTTACTTTTTTCATGTAATTAATAGGTTTTTATGAAAAGTATATTTACCATTTCAAAAAGCATTATTCATTAGAGCAAAAATGAAAATAACATACCATATCATAGTTTTTTATGTTAAATATACAATTGATATTAATATTTACATTGAAGATGATCTTAAAGTTATTTTTTTCCCATAATCATTAAGCTATAAAAGTTGTAAAGTTAAACTTTTATTTTTAAAATAATTAGAAAATGTAAAAGTTGCAATGATTACATGAAAAAAATAAACATTTTAATTGATAACAATTAAATGTTAAATTTTTCATATGCTATACTTAGTAAGAAATTTGTCACAAAATATAACATATGAGAAATTTGGCACAAATAGCATTGTATTAGAGAATGCTTTATGCACTTAAAAGTAAAATTTGTAATTGACACATTAATTATAGCACTGCATTAGAAATGTTGTTAGGGCATGCTCTTTTTACAATTCTAATCATATTTCAAACTTTTGCTAAGGTGTTTTTTTCTCACTAAAATTCAAATTCAACCCTTTTGTTAAGGTGTTTTTTTCTCACTAAAATTCAAATTCAACCCTTTTGCTATAATATTTTTCTTACATAAATTTATTTTTCAACTCAAGTGCTCAAAATACGAGCCTTTAGAACTTATTTAGTTTATGCATTTAAGTCAGTGAGTTTAATTATAAATTTAAATTTGTGAGAGAACTTTATTAGCGGAAACTTTTTTATTCATTTTTGTGAGAGAACAAAATTAGAATCACCGATTAAGTCCTATAACTAGACTGGCCCCATTTTTCTTAAAAAGGTCTCTTTTAAGAATGACGTCTTCATCACAAGTAGTATTCAAAATTATTCTCTTTCAATCCATCTTCTCAACTATTTTTAACTCTGGACCACATCTCCACAGCATGTGGGTTGGCTTCACATTGCCATTCTAAGGCCTTGTTTGGCAGACAAGAAAAGTGAGAGCAGAATCCAAAATAGAAAATTGGTGAATAGATTTTAAGTTGTTGTTTGATATGAGGGATTAGAGAAGGGAATGAAATGGATGAGTATCATAGATACAAAATCTTTTGGAGATGCTAATTTTGATTCTTTCAGGGTTCGTTTAGTTCGTTAATTCGAGTTGAGATGTGACTTTATATGAGAATTTTTTATTGTAACAAAAAAGTTAGATATGACTGTTTCTGAGAGTTTTTACTATAGTAAAATTCGAATTCTAAATTCAAATCGATGAAATAAATGGAGCCTCAAAGTTGGCGAATTGAAACTATACCAAACACAATATGAGAAAGATTGATACAACAGCTCATCATCGTTTCCTCCCATTATATTTACTTATTTTATTGTCATTTTTTCTATCTTTTACTGGCTTATGTTAGCTATCGTTAAGGGTGGCAATTTGTGTTAATGAGTCGTGTTCGTATCAATCCGTTTATTAATCGTGTCAGAAAATATCAATCAAAATATAGCATGTTTATTAAATGTGTCAAAAATGTCAATCCAAACACAATCAATTTATTAATTATATTAATCGTGTCAACCTATATTATCCGTTTAAATTAATATATTAAATAAATAACTAATATAATAATGACTTATTTAACATGGTCAAGACAAATTTGACATGTTTATTGGTCAATTTATCATTTTTTTAAGAAAAATAAATGAATTTTACCTAAAAATATTAAAATTTACATTATTTAAATTTAATAAGTCATATAAACTTTTATGTTATATCACATATCATTATATTACAAATGACATATATAATTAATCGTGTCAATTCGTGTTAGGAGGTTAACTCTAACCTAAGCCATTTATTAATCGTGTCAACATGATTATTACCTAAATCAATTTATAATAAACCTAAATCCGTTAACTTCGTGCGGGTTTCAAATCGTGTTATTGTGTCGCCAGCACTAGCTTTCGTTTGACCTTGCTATTTGCTATCGGTTTTGTCGCTTACTTTGTGGCGTCATAAGGCTGGTTTTGTCATTCAGATGAGGACCATTTACTATCCAGTATTTGAGTATCAATAGAATTTGCTCTGACAGTTTCCTCAGCTTCGTGGTTTTTCCCAACCTAAGTTATATATATATATATATATATATATATATATATATATATATATATCCTTCCTTCGATTTTTCTTTCCTCTTACCATATAGTGCCTCTTGTCTGGTACGAAAAATTAGAGAAGGAAATGGATTAGATTGAGAGATCCAAAAATCCTCCATATTCCTTGAGAAGTTTGAAGCGAGGAATCCGTACCAAACACAGAAAGAGAAAAAGTCCTATCCATTCTCTCATTTTTCATCGCTCTCCAATTAAAGCCCAAGAAACGTGCAATTTAAGTCCAGATGTCAAGAAGAAGAGAAGTCGGCATCATCAAGGGGAAAAAATAATCTAGACATTAGAAGCACAAATATTTGTAATTCACAGATCAAAAAACTATATTAACTATCAACTAGTTCTTCAATGAGCAAGATTATGGGATGACCTTATTGCTTCTTTTCAACTAAGGGAATGATCTTACAACAGACTATAGGAAACTAGAAACACATATCAAAATGTTCAACTCAATGAATATTGATGTTCACATAATTGCAAAAATTTCATGAAAGTACCAAGGAAAAAGAAAGTCACAAACTATCCCTTAAATAAAGGGCCTCAAAATTAAGGTGACCATAATGTTCCTTATCTTCACTACCAAAAAAATTATGTAGCAATATGTCAATCTGATGTAGCTGCTCCTTGGTTGTGCTCAGCGAATCTCATGCCGACATGCATGGAGTGCTTGAGGAACTTCTCGGCGCACCGGTGCACGCAAGTCTCCTCTTGCTTGGACAGCGATTTTCGTTGATAGGTATCTACGCAGTCTGTAAAACACCTCTCAACTAAGGAATTGTACATCCTCAAGCTGCAAAGGAAAAAAAAAACCGTTAAGGGTTTGTTTGACAAATGTATTTAAACTCATGATTCAAATTCTATTATAATATTTTCCTCTCATGAAGAATTTGAATTCAAAAATTTTCCACCAATGGTTCTCTCACAAAATTCCCGCCAATGAATCAGAATCACTGACTTGAACGCGTGAACCAAAAGGACACTAAGGATAGTACATCCTCAAGCTGCAAACAATTTGGTTTTTAATGGATAAGCAGAACATAGAAGTTTAGAACAACAACTCCGACTCTTTCTAATCACTAATCACCCGCAACAAATAAATACTTAGTCGAAAATCAGCAGCAAAGTTCAGAATTGAAGTGAAAATAAGAAAATGGCTACAGCTACTATACCATGTTGTGAAATCACTTCTTCATATTTTTTCTAATATACTTGCAAAAAGTATGAACCATTAAGAAATTGGCATAATAAACTAATTTATTAGATTTAAACTGCTTGATTCATATTCAAGCCTCCAATATTCCTTATGGACACAAGTAAACCATCTGATTATTCCAATTATGCCCTTCAATTTTGACAGGTCTTTCCTCATGTAAAAGTTGTCATTCGGAAATTATCAATCCAATATTGGGCATACCCTTTTGCTCAAACAAAATTGAAATAACATATTTACAGGCTCCACTGCAAGTAACGAAATTGCATAAGAATTTCTCAGCTAAGTCAAAGAAACAACAAAATGGACATACCCTTTTGACAAAAACAATTTTAATTGCATAATTAAGTCCCAACCAATACATATTACATATGTATATATATACTTATACACAATAATATATATAAAGTACCTGTCGCGAATCTGAAGCTGATCAATCATTGTGGACATTCGAAGCTTGTCTTCTTCAGGAAGAGAGTCCAAGTCTGCTAGCATGCTCTTGTCCATCTTCTTCGCTTCAACAATTATCACAACTTTTATTTAGTTTTGACCAGGACGCAAACAACAACCCAACCAAGGAAAGAGACGAGCTCCTTAAACCCTAACTAAAGACCCAAAGAAAATAAAAGTAAATAAAAAAAAAATCCTGATAAACACACAAGCGCCTCTCTTTTAACAGGCGTTTTTATTTGTTTGTTTGTTTGTTGGGCCCATGAGCCCAAATTGACCAACCGTTGACGCCGGATTTCCTAGCTGCAAGAGCTCTGTCCAAGTCTACAAGAGCATTTGCTTAGAAGAACTTCTCAATATTATAGGGCTAGGGCGTGTTCGGAGTTAGTTTTCTTTTTATTTTTTACATTTTTTAGGGAAAAAAATGAAAACAAAAGAAAATAGTGTTTGATACAATTAAAATAAAAAATAAAAAAAAAATAATTTTTTAGTTTAGTGTAAAATAGAAAGAAATGAAAAATAACTTTTAGTCGTTTTTTATTTTTTGTTTCTGTTTTCTCCTCTCTCAAGCACACAGAGAGAGATATTAATGGATTTTTTTTATACTAAAAATAATCTCTTAATAAAACTACCAAACACATTTTTAAAAATGATTTATGTCTGAGATTGAAAATATTTTCATTTTCATTTTCATATAAAAAATAAAATTATTTTGGAACGAGTTCTAAATGCACCCATAGAGTCTGAATTTTTATTTCTTATTCTTAATTAATACTTTTTTATTTTTTAAGTATTATGAAATTTAAAATTGAATTTAAAACTATAGTGTAATTTTTTCTCTCTCTCTCTCTCTCTCTCTCTCTCTCTCTCTCTCTCTCTATATATATATATATATATATATATATATATATACCTCCCTTTTATCTATTTTATTTTTCTTTCTAATGAACTACAATAAAAAATTTAATTAGAGTTGCCAAAATTATAAGTTTACATATTGGTATACTTGATTTTTAGTTTCTTTGAGGTTTTAAAATTGAAGTATACTTTTTTTTTCGTTTTGTTAGGAAATATGAGCATACTTATGCATTTTTTGAGTAAAAAGGTTTTGATTGCGATTCTAACTATGAAACAAACATCATATTAAAAAAAAAAAAAAAAAAAAGAAATCATAACTTGGAGTAAAACTGATTTTTTTTTTTTTTTTTTTTTAAACAAAAAGTCTACTAATATTGCAACTTTTTGAAAATGGGTATATGTCCAAACTTAGGGTATTACCTAAACTTTTTTTGGGCAATATCCATTTGCACAAATACAATTGAAAGAATAACATAACTAAATCCTAAGCACTACATTTATGAATGATTCAATATATTCACTGGCTTCAGTGCAAGTAACGAAATTGCATCAAGATTTCTCGGCTAAGCCAAAGAAACAACAAAATTGGACATACCCTTTTAACAAAAACAATTTTAGTAACATAATTAAGTCCAAATCAATATTTTACACACACACACACACACACACACACACACACACACACACACACACATGCACATGTATATACATTTATATACATACATATGTATATATACTATGTATAAAGTACCTGATTATCTCACGCTTGTCTTATTCAGGAAGAGAGTCGAATTATAATTCGTGGTTCACTATAGTATTTTTTCTCACAAAAAATACACGTAAATCGAAAATGATTTAGAATCCATGAATTAAACGTCCACAAAATTTTTGATCGGGCTTCTCATCATCTTCTTAGCTTCAACAGTTTGCACCTTTTTCACAACTATTGATTTATTTACTTTTTTAACTGGGACCAAAAACAACAACGCAAGGAAGGAAGTAGTGGGGCTTCTTAGATTCGAACTTAATTGGTATAACAAGTAGGCAAGCTCTGCGTGAAACCTAGAAAACAAAAACCACGGATGGAATTTGTATTTTTTAACTATTAGATTACTAGATTTGTACAAGTCCTTATTAAAATTTACAGTGCGCTACACATAAATGTTCTTACTATAGATCTGATAGTTAAAAAATTAATCTAACAGTAAAAAAAATAGTGCTCCACTGATAGGCTTCTTTGGCCTTACGGTAAAAAATGATTAATAAATAATTAACTTTTTACATTGAGACTCTTTGTATTTTGTCTAAATTGTAAAGATACATACCCCTTAACCGAAATAATTTTATGCTAATATTGAGTTTTCGAAAAAATATTCTCTCACTACCAAAACCTAACTAAAACCTTTCCACAATCGCAATTAGAAAAATATTCAGACCAAAAAAAAAAAACCTAAAACATTTAAATCGCAATAGAGAAATATAAAAAGGTCGTAAAAAGTTCAAAAAAAAACTACATTAGAAAATAAATAAATAAATTATAAATATCTCGATAAACAAATGATTTTTTAAATAATCTTAACAAATATTCTTTAAAAGTGTATGAGTCTAAATTTTTATTTTTTATTCTTAATTTATAAACTTTTTAGTTAAATAATTTTACTAATAAAAGAGTATTTATTAAGAATAAATATATTGTAAATCAAAAAATTTTATATTTTTCGTGTTTTTTTTTTTTTGGGAAATAGTAGAAAAAACTCGTAGGTAAATTTTTAGTTTTTTTAACTTGTTCGTGGTTTTTTGACAATTTTTTACGTCCTTTGTTGGGCCCATAAGTCCAAAGTGCTCAACGGTCGGGTGAGGCGGGATTTCAAACTTAAAGGCCTAATTCAGAAGATTCAAAGAAAAAAAAAAAAAAGAAAAAGAAAAAGAAAAAGTTGGCCATCCAGGTGATCGTCCAACGGTCGAATTTAATTAAAGTTTGAAACTTTTTTTCTTTCTTCGAGAAAACCAAGAAAAAACAGAAACATTCTTGCTCTCTCACCAAAATCCCATTTCCCAAATCCTTCTCTTTCAATCAATCATCCAATAACTCCCCTCTCTCTCTCTCTCTCTCTCTCTCGTCGTTTCCTTGGATCTCAATCAATGGCGTTCATGGACATTCCAACCACACCCCAGATGGAAAAAAAGCCTTCTTCTTCATTTGCAAAATCCAAAGTCAGAGTCATAGTGAGAGTCCGGCCCTTTCTTCCGCACGAGGCCACCAGCGGAGAACAGATGCCCTGCGTTTCCGTTCTCGACCAAGAAGAAGAAGAGGAAGTCGCGGTTTATCTCAAAGATAAAGAAACAAGGTTGGTCTTTCATTTGTGATCTTTTTTTTTTTTTTGGTCTTAAATTTTCTGAATAACAATTCTTTTGTGGGTGTAGCCGAAATGAGTGTTACCAATTGGACTCGTTTTTCGGGCAAGAAGACAAGAATATTAGCAAGATCTTTGAGAGAGAAGTGAGGCCTTTGATTCCTGGGATATTTCATGGCTGTAATGGGACTGTTTTCGCTTATGGGGCTACTGGTAGCGGAAAGACTTACACCATGCAGGTTTATAATTATACTTTTTTTTAAATAAAAAAAAATTCTGTTGAATTTTTGGGCCTAATAAGTTGTGTCCTTAGAATGAAAGTGGAAAAAAGCTGAAAAGTGTGTGTTTTTCTCATAAGATGTATGATGTATTAGAGAATCAAAACAGAAACCCAAGATTATAATTATTTTCCAATTTTAGAGGGGGAAAAAAAACCTAAATTTAGTGGAAATTCTAGTAATGGGCAAGACTGAAGTTACAATTGTGTGTGTGTGTGTGTGTGTGTCTGTTACACTAGAACTTGCTGAAAAACCTATCTTAGCGTGCTTACTTTATACAAGAGATTCTTTTTTTTTTTTTTTTTTTTTTTTTTTTTTTTCAGCAGACCAAAAAATATGAAAGCCTCAAGTGATGCCGCGTAGTGAAAATTTTGAGTTCTTAGCTAAATTTTCACATTGTTTTCTTGTAGCTTAAAAGATTTTGAGGTTTGTTTGATGTCTTTTCTTCGAAAAGTCAAATTTTTTCACAAGTAGTTACTAGCAAGAATGTATTGTACAATTTAAGAATTCTTTTCTTAGACAACTAAAAAAATATAGAAGAACCCATTTGTGTGATGTTATTAGGAACCCGAAAATTTGAGCTTCATTAACAACACTAAAAATGAAAAATTACAAGATAGTGCAAGATAGTGCACAACATTAGATACTCTCTACAAATCTCTTCCTTCCTCTTTCTAGCAACTAAACCCCCTATTTATACTACTATTAAGACTATTAAAAAAGACTTCTAAATATTAGGTTCCTAACATTACCCCCGCTCCAAAGAAATACTTTGTCCTCAAGGTGTTAAGTAACCACAGCCGTATGACTTCACTTCCTTCTAATCTTGATGAGGTAGGATATTGGAACGCCGACCGGAATGATTCGTATAGAATTTGCTTCAAATGTTCTTGTTAACTTTATCTTTTCAACTTCACACTTTTATTTGGAGCTAAAATTGAGAACCACTTTAAGGACAACTAAACCATGAAGCTCAGCCTCAAAATCATCCTTGTTGCAATGGAAGACCTTGTTTGCTCAAATAATTTATATATAACAAAAACCTTCCTCCCACAAGCATTATCTTGCTGCAGTGCATGTTCCACCTTGCTAGAAAAAGCTGCCTTGCTGTTTGTCAGAACATCTGCAATGGAGGCAGCTGCAAGTGTACACTCTCCATTCTTTTGTCAACAGCCCTATAATTGCTGCGAACAGAATCAAATTCATATTTTATAATACAAGAATGGACTTCTTTCACTAGTGTAGCAAACTCCGGTTTTAAAGTAACATCATTGGAAAATTTTGATGTCATTGACATCTTATTTCCCATATCTTGAAGCCCCTCATTACTAGCATTAGAATGAAAACCAACTTTATTTTCAATGCCTTACCATCAAAATTCTTCCTAGTCAAGACTCCTTGAACATCCAGTTGATCTGAAACATCGGTTGTTCGAGCTGGAAGCAACCTACTTGAACTACCTACCACTTGCTCTTTATCGACTTCCAATTTTGTAATGACAACTCTCTCTAAAACTGAATTTGAAATCTTTCCCAGGTTTGGCAAGTACCTTGAATTGTCGTCTATAGTCACCCATGGTATCCTCTTGACATTTTACCAAGAAACTATCATGTAAGGTCTCATCGGATGACAGTCTGAAATGCTTAAGCAGATGAGTTGAAACTCTCATGTAAGGTCTCATCGGATGACAGTCTGAAATGCTTAAGCAGATGAGTTTTCAATTCTTTCCAACTGTAGAATGGGCAACGAGCATCCTGCCAAAGCATCACCCTTTATAGCCATTTCAACAGCTTGAATTTTCTCATTATTCGTCATTCTATAAAACAAAAAGTATCGTTCAACTCTAAAGACCCACCCATTAGGGTCTTCTCTGGCGAACAATGGCATATCCATTCGTTGAAATTGATCCATTCGGCCCTCTCATAGGGTGTTGTGCCGCCTTCCCTTTTCCCTACTCGAAACCCTTGGATTGGTTCTGACTCCAAATCGAGAATACTCAACTCGCTTTCTCAAATCAGATTGCAAAACCAAATCTCCCTCATCCAACTGAGATTGCCCAGACCTAACCCCAGTCATGCCAAAACTTGAAGATTCAGCCTATATTTGGCTGTAATTGGCTCTAATCTTGTTGTAAGTTCGAGGCCCAACATCATCGGAAACAGTCTCAATCACATCAAAATCGTAAAACCCAGACCTAGGGCTGCCGAAATTTCGGGACCCATCCCTAATTTTGCCGGAATCCTCCCAAATCGGGCCGAACCCGCGTGACCCAGTCCGAATTCGACCGAAATTAGCCTCAGACGAGCTGGAATTACAAGGCCTGGTCCAAACCGGACCGGAATTAGCCCCAACCGCTACTGAATCAGGGCTGGGTTCCCTGTTCTGAGGGTACCCATTCTGTCCTATCCCCGGAGCAAGCCTCTCCTCCTTTAAGTCCGGCTCCCGCTCCTATTCCCGTCACCGACCAAGCTCCTCCACCCTCTCCCGATGGTTGCGACCTCATTCCGCCATCAAACAAGCCCTCGCGCTGCAGATCCAGATCACTCAGCCCCAGATCGCGATGGAACTCGCGCTCCTCCATGAGACCCACGTCTCTCCGGCGATCGTTCTCCCTCTCGCGACCTCCACCTTAGCGAATTGGCGCCCCCTACGACGATCGTGCCAGAAATCTTTCTGTACTCTGCCTGGGTTGTCGCGATCCTCAATCTCTTCACCCAAAAAATCGCGGTGCTGCTGCTCTCCGTTCCGCCCCTCGCCGTCGCAAACTCCATCGGCTCTTTTCGGTACCAGCCATGTCACCAACAGCGCCTCCATTCACCGGAGGGCCGCCTGCAAATCACCCATATGTGTCTGAACTTTCCCCATCTATCCCTGAAGTCCCTCCATACTCGCTCTCAACCCAGCCACCACCCCCTGAATCTGTGGCAGGCTCTCACCCACCACCTCTTGGACCGCCTCCTTAACCACCACTAATCCCTTCTCAACAGTGGTCATCCTCTCCGAATCTGTCGGTTTAGGCGCCATGGATCGGTGCTCTGATACCAATGTTAGGAACCTAAAAATTTGAGCTTCATTAACAACACTAAAAATGAAAAATTATAGGATAGATGGCGGTTTTGAGAACCCCCGACCTCCAAGATAGTGCACATCACTAGACACTCTCTACATATCTCCTCCTCCCTCTCCCTAGCAACTAAACCCCCTATTTATACTACTATTAAGATTATTAAAAAAGACTTTTAAATATTAGGTTCCTAACAGATGTTGATTATTGAAATTGAGATTTGGTATTCTTGTTAAATTTTTGCATTCTTTTCTTGTAACATTATCTTTTCATAGTTTTTATAATGACTTTTCTTTGTGAAGCTAATCAAATCAGCTTATGGTTCATGTCATAGGGCACCAATGATCAGCCAGGTTTAATGCCACTAGCCATGTCCACAATCTTGTCAATGTGCGAGAGAACGGGAAGCAGAGCTGAGATTTCATACTACGAAGTGTATTTGGAGAGATGTTATGACCTTTTAGAAGTCAAAGCCAAGGAAATTTCTGTGTGGGATGACAAAGATGGGCAAATCCATCTAGGCGGACTGTCCGGGGTCCCCATAAGTTCCATGCCCGAATTTCACGATGTCTTTTCCCGTTGTGTTCAGAGGCGGAAAGTCGCACACACGGGCCTCAATGACGTGTCCAGTAGGAGCCATGGTGTGCTTGTGATCTCCGTTTCTACGCCTTGTGGTGATGATTTTGGGGATGTTCTTCTTGGAAAGTTGAACCTCATAGATTTAGCAGGTAATTGTTTATGAAATAATAAAAGTAAACAAGAAATAAACAAATTCTAGACTCCATATTTTAAATCCCCATAGTAGTATGATGTCCTTCAAAATATCATTCTTTTTGTTTATGGTTAGTTGTAATTTCATTCTACTTTTCTTTGGAAAGCAGGCAACGAAGATAATAGGAGAACCTGCAATGAAGGAATCCGCCTCCAAGAGAGTGCCAAGATCAACCAGTCCTTGTTTGCATTGTCCAATGTGATTTTTGCACTGAACAACAACAAGAGTCATGTGCCTTACCGGGACAGCAAATTGACCCGTATATTGCAGGATTCTCTTGGAGGAAAGAGCCGCGCTTTGATGGTTGCTTGCTTGGTAAGGAACTGAGGAAAAAGTTGTTCTTCTCTAGATCATGTTAAGAACTATCTATTTGTCAGAGTTTTAAATATGTTGTTATATCATCTATTTTCTTTTGAGGACAGAATCCAGGAGATTACCAGCAGTCTGTTCATACAGTCAGCTTGGCTGCTCGCTCGCGAAACATTTCAAATTTCATTTCTTCTGCTCATAAGCAAGAGACCCCAAAGGTTAAGGTTGACATGGAAGCAAAACTGCGAGCTTGGTTGGAATCGAAAGGGAAGACAAAGAGTGCCCAGAGGATTGGAGCTCTTAACTCTCCTTTTGTGGGGAAAAGCTCAACTACTTATAGCTCTATTAAGAAACCCAATTTCAATAATAGTTCAGTGAAAGCCAAAGTTTCCGGCAATCGCATTGCTTGTAATGCGAAAGACGGGTATACACAAAACTAATTCATCTTTCCATTGCATGAGTTGAACTTTCAATCTCCCTACTTTGCTAAATTCTCTACTGTGGTATGCAGGAATGTCGCCATGCCTTTCAGAAATTTGTTTGATTACGAAGATCTACAGGTAAGTACATCACTTTCCTAAGAATGTTTATTCTTACTATGCTTTCTCAGCTGATTTACTGACCTTCAAGATCTTCTCTTCATCAAGTACATTTCCATGAATGTAAAGAGGCTAAATTTTCTGAATATATATTTTTTGGACTTTTGAAGGATTATTGGTCAAAAACTTTGAAAGAAGAAAGTGTGACAGACAATCTAATGGTGTCATCAAGTGATGAAACTAAAGTAAGTCTGTCTAATGCTACTTTCCCACTACATAAAATATGCAACTTATGAAAAGAAAATTTGACTTATTGAATTCCTTTTGCAGGAATCAAGTACATATTGTTGTGATAACAAAGAGGAGAGCAAAAGGGCTGATGAGATTGTTGTGATGGAATCAAGTACATATTGTAATGTGTCACAAGTTTTGACTACATATATTTGCCGCCTTGGAAATTTGATCAAACTGATTTGACACTTTTTTTTATTTAAATTGTGCAGGTGAGCAATCAAACCAGGATGGCAGCTCCGCAAATGTCGTAAGATCATCGCCTATTAGTGAGAAGAAAAGCACATTGAGGAGTCCTTTAAGAAAAGTTCTTTCCCCCATCAACACCAACATTAATCAACCATATCCTTTCCTTCTTGAGCCAAAGACTCCGAAAACGCCTTCTATTCTCACCTGCGCAAATAACAGATCTCAAAAAATGGGAACCCCACTTGATAAATTTAATGCTCAAAGCTCCAACTTGAAGGTTGGTTTTGAAAATATGTAAACTTGCCTTCAAATATATTTAAATCATGATTCTAATATGTAAATTTTGCTTTGCAGAATTACCTTGTTCTAGAATATATTGATTTCTTAAATGCAGCCAGCAGGTATATAATTAATTAATGCGCTATCTCCGTTTGCAAAGCTTCTCTGAGTTCTTGTATAGTTTTTTTTTTTCTTGAATTACATGTGTGTGTGTGTGTGTGTGTATGTTGGTGTTTTCCGGAGTTCTTTCACAATGGGTAGAAGTTATTTTGATAATTGTTTTTCACAATTTTTGCAGGGAGGAACTCTTGGAGTTAAAGGTATGGTATATAGATAAGCTGCCTAGTGATTATCGGCAAGATCATAATATCTTATTTTGTAATTGAGTTTTTTTTTTTTTTTTTTTTTTTTTTGGATTTCCTTAAAAACTAGTATGTTTCTTTCCTTGAAAACTGTTTTTTGAACTTTTTTTAGGGGATTGGGGTAAAAATTGCAGAATACATAATGGAGCTGAGAGAAACAAGCCCACTAAAATCCGTAAGCTTTTTTTTTTTTTTTTTTTTTTTTTTTCTTACAAAATGAATAGTGCTGAAGTTGTTGTATACAATTTGGCATGTTTCAGCTGGGCGATTTGGAGAAGATCGGCCTCTCATTAAAACAGGTAACGCTTAGAAACATTAAAAAAACTTCCATATTATTATTATTATTATTAAAAAAACTGGCCTCTCAATAAAACTGCTTCTTTATTATTATAATTATTATACTATTATTATTATTATTATTATTATTATTATTATTATTATTATTATTATTATTATTATTTCACGAAGAATGAGGAGTTAATAATTGTATCTCTTTCATACAGATACACAATTTGTTTAGGCAAGCAGCAACTGGGGTCTTTGATAATACAACTTCCAGTTGTACAGAGTCTTTGGAGGCCAATTGAACAGCTAAAATATTAGTTATATGTCGTTACCTTGAAACTACTCTTCTTGGGAGATTGTTAAAATCAATTTATTTTCCCTATGTTGATTTGTTATGTTACACTAAAATCATTATTCGTATATTATGAATTATGAAATTGTGGCATAATGGAGAAAGAAGACAGTCACCGATGTTAGTTTTCTCTCAAAAAAATAAAAAAATCTGTCATCAACTTTTTGTACAAAAAACAAGAAAAACATTAAGTAGCCGTGGTCTTAGACCATTATAAATGGAAAAAAAATACCAACATCACTTTTTTTGTTATTATCTTTTGCATTCATTGTTTGTGACGCTAATATTTCTCTTATAAATCGTTGCAAGTTCAAAAGTCTAAATGTGCGTTTAGTTGATGTATTTATATCATGATTTGAATCATAATTCGTTATTTGTTACACTATTTTCTCACAAAAAAACACACGTAAATCGAGAATGATTTTGATTTTATGAACTAAACGTTTATATTAAAGGGAAAAAATTGTCAAGGTCATTGAGGTGGAGATTTGGAGATCGTCTAGTCGAAATAGTCCATTTGCTTTTAGCAAGCTTCAACATTGCAACAAGGGATAAAAGGGACTTAAAGCAAAACGCAATTACTTGTGTCATAGATAATGGAATGTAGAAGTTGGAATATGATATTTTGGCATATGGGATGAGTTATAAATATTGCTCTATAAGAGCATCTCTAATTTAGTATTATTTTTAATGCTGAATTTGATATATACTTGGTGGCACCACGTATTGTACATTTTAATATTTAATTGTTATTGGGTAACATCTTTAGTTTTTCATTTACTTGGTGGCACCACGTACTGCACATTTTAATATTTAATTGACATTGGGTAACATCTTTAGATTTTCTTTTAATCAGTGTCATTTCCAAAATATTTTATATTAAAAATTTTTACTAGTTTTAAATTTTAAAGTTTACTTTTACAAATTCTAAACTTAAAAAGTTTACTTTCCACTAGTTCTAACAATTTGTGATGGCATCAATATAACATTAGAATTCACATTGAAAATGGTCTAAAAAAACACTTTTATGGATCAATTGCTCTCCAGAGATCTCTCTTTTTTTATTTTTTATTTTTTATTTATAAAAATCAATTTAGATATCTTAGCAAGCACTCCAGTGTCCTAAAAAGAAAAAGAAAAAGAATTCAGTCTAAAAAAGCATGCTAACGAACAATTCGTATAATTCGGAAAAGGGGCCCAAAATTTAATCTTTTCATGCACACCCCACAAGTAGAACAATATCACAGGAAAAGGGTAAATTTAAACCCTTGAAAAAAAAAAAATTGTTGGAATACACAAACAAAAGGGTGGCATGTAAATGAATCATTAAAAAAAACCACATTATTGTATTAAAAACTAAAATATAAAATTCACCATTTGTATGGTCTATAAACATTTATATACATTCGTTGACCAAATCCTCTGAGAGGGGAAGCAGGAAGCAAAACTTTCAGGTATGAGGAATGTACAAGCATAAGTACAATGAATAACTTGCAACACAGCCTAAACTGCCAAACGGAAGCAATTTTCAACTTGTTGGAGGAACGCCAAGATATCTGCCAATATCCATACACCAGGATGAGATGTCTATAATCTATCACATAAAAACATCATTTCCCAAAATGCAAGGAAAATAGACCCAAACAGTAAAAACCTCAAATGAGGACTTTCTCTCCACTTCAGAACCCACATAATAATGTATATAAAACACTAACTAAAGATGTTTTGTTGGAGGATTCAAACCATATAATTCGAACCATTTTCGATTTACGTGTATTTTTTGTGAGAGAAAATACTGTAGCGAATCACGAATCATGATTTGAATCAGGGAACGAATCTCTCTACCAAACATCATCACCCAACACTGATGTGCGACAAAAATCTACGTGATATGTCAAAACCGCAAAAGATTACTTAGTGACAGAGAGTCATATATATTCCTAAAAGCTTGTGGTAAGAATGGATTTCGTTCTCTTGACTAGTGATTAAAATGAAAATAGCCTGGGCGTCCTGCTAATCAGCAAGAGGTGGCCAGGTTTTTTTTGCCAGCAGAAAAAGGTAATCTCTTTCGTAGAAAGATCAAGCAAATAAACACTCTTTAAACGTTTGCTTGAGCTTGGGTGTTTTACTAATCACAGTTCTACCTTCAATGCTTACGGGCCCAAGGGGATATTCTAAACCTAATATATATTATCTTTTTATTTTTATTTTATTTATATTTATACAACAGTAATATATCTTGATCTCCATGACATAATTACAATTCACTAAAGATAAATACAGCGATCCATAAGCCTTCCCCAATATCTTATTTTGGTTTTTATTGTTAAAACCTATAATGTCGCCAGCAAGTCCTACAGTTTGTCATAATAAAACATTCCACTTTATTTTCAGTAAAAGAAGAAAGAAGACGCTCAATATTGGCATGTCAATGTTAACCTATAGACATACTAACGTTCATAAAAGATAAGGGGCAGCAAAATTAAACAGTTCAATCATAGACATTTCTAGAAAACTGACCTCAAGGAGCTGTACACGCCATATTACAAGCCAAACATAGAACCAAGATCCCTGTATGTCAGAGGAAAACACGGAATTTTTTTTTACCATGTTCAACTTGCAAATAATCATTTGTAACCCAAAATCTCAATCAATTTGCCTGAGAAATTGAGATCAACAATTCAGCATCAGTAACAGAACAGACTCATATCCACTGGACTAAGAGTGACATGCAAAAAAGAAAGGGTGGGAAAAAATCTTACAGGAAGGCTAAACTAAACCATGAAGAAAGAACCAATAGTAGTTTGCCCAAGAACCCTGGAACTTCGATCAAGGCCATGAGAAGCCACCTACCATGTAAGTTCATGTATTACAAACCATGAGACAACAATAAACCACAAGTAGAAAAACATTTCTAAGAGAAGAATATATTGCGAAAGTCCCAAGGAGAAACTTTTCATATGAAACTGAAAAATCAAGGTTCCCAAAAACACTTTCGTTCACTTCGCAGATTTGAGTTTTCAATTCAAGCTGAGATGTGACATTTTCTGAAAACTTTTCACTATAGCAAAAAAAAGTTAGATGTGACATTTTTTAAGAGCTTTTTACTGTAGAAACCTAGAACTGAAAACTCGAATTGGTGAAATAAACGAGGCCAAAGTTTGTTGAGTTCTATAACCGAATGTTAAATCATTTTATATAATTAAAAAAAAAAAAAAAACATAATAAAAACTAGTAAAAGGACAAAGCTTCTTTCATCACCATATATGTTAAAGCAGCATAACGTTCTTCATTCAGGTACAAAGGCTTCCCTCTATACATCTCGATGTCCTGCAAGTAGAGAAACTGATTATAATAGACCAAAGAAGTATGGTGATACACAGGAGACAACACATTGTGACACAATATACCGTCACTTTGCAGTTTATCATTACTACGAAAACCTATTTACCTCTTCACCAAAAGCATCCAAGTAGAGTGATGGCCACGGAGCCTGGCGAGCTGACCTCTGCAGTAGAATTGTTGTTTTCTACCATAAATTAAGAAAATTAGTCAATTCTCATAAGACCGAAAGCCTAAAGTCAGAAATGTGTTCCCAATACACAAGACATGGTAGATTAAATAAAGGCTTCCACCGAATACGCTTGAATATATACCTTAATCAACAGGAATATTCCAGTACCAGCACCGCAGGCCATAGCATGAGTCTGACATCCACTTTCCCTAGGAACGCAAATAATGAAACATCAACAAGCCATACATAGGGATAATGATCATGTGCATGAAATATATGCATCAGAAGGTTAAATATTAAATATTTGCGTGGAAGGAAAAAGAGAAAAGAAAGAAAAGAGGGATAGACATAGACCTGCAACAGGACTTCCAGTTTGGAGAGCATAATCTACCACAAAGCAGGCATAAGGCAGGCTCATCAAGAGTTTTGTTGCAGTCAGGACAAGACTGCTTTATGCACCTGATGAAACACATTTTATGCGCATGAGTTTCAAATTTTATGATACTTTCTTGCAAGTAATACTCAGAGAAGCAACAAAATTGACCTCTGCAATAGATCCTGGTATACGCGTGGCAAATGCATCAACTGGAATGGTACTACAGGGTTGCAATGTATATTTCTTCGAAATCTTTGGACTTCATACTCCTTGCTAAAGTGTTTCAACCATTGTGATGAAAGAGAGCGAAGCAGTTCATCCTTAAGCATAAATTCTACAGGGGGTATCTTGAACATGTTCTCCAGCCTTTCAACTTCATTGAGCTCCATCCATCCACCGTCAGTGCTATCCATCAAGTCACTGATTGATTGAGTTCTATCCAACGCGTTATCTCTATCATAGAATGGTGCTCGGGCAGAGGAGGTCAGTAGTTTCCAAAGCAATGCACACCTCCGTAAATAAGGGAAAGTCAATCTCCGAATCACATTCTTAATATCACCAGACGGACCAGAATAGTTTGAAAAAAAGTATTGCTGAGAAAATCTAGATTCTCTCATGAGTTTTAATATGTCAGTAATCAAACAATCATGACCATCAAATTCACTTATGTTGCCCTGATGTTTCCCAAAGTACGTGATTGTAGCCTGCATTCAACATAGTGGATTAGAACACCGACTTGAGCAACCATCACAATCACCAGTAAGCAATAAGTGCATGTACCTGAACTACAGAGACAGCATAGAAGACATGTATGAGATGTAACAGGGAGTCCTGACATGATAAAAATGGGTATGGAAGACAAAAGAGGATCCACATCAAGGATGAAAAAGGATCACGGGCAAGGATAGGCTCAGAAGCTCTATTCCAGAATTGAATATCAGGATAGGATACATCCTTATCAATATTGTTCAAGAAACGTAGCCAATTACCTACAAAGAAGATTACGGAGAGATCAACAAATACACTAATAGAATGTAAAATTAACTTAAAAAAAATCAACTAATAAAAATTTCATTACTAAAATACGTATATATAAACATAGCCATAACAAATTTTATCGTATGTAATGTGTGTGCCCGTGCGTGGTGTTTGCTTTTGCTTTTGTTTTTGTTTTCTTTTTTTTATTTATTTTTATTTTTATTTTTATTTTTTTAGGATTTCTCATCCTCTCCTCCGTATATTTGATTCATCATCAATATAAAGGCTTTTTCTTATATAAAAAATAAATAAATAAAAAAGAGCTCTCCATATACATATGAAGACGTCATAAAAATATTTTAGATTAATCCCACAAATGGTCTCTGAGGTTTGACCTTAATCCCACTTTGGTCCTTGACTTTTAAAACATCTCATAGTTGGTCCCCAAGGTTTTATTATGTTTTAGTTTTGGACCTCCATTAGCTAAGTGTTAATATTTGATGGAATCTGTGAAAATTAGGAACCAAAATTAGAAACATCTAAAGTTTCGAGACTAAAACAATACCAAAAAAAAAAAATCCACAGATAGTCCTTAAACTTGAAATGTTTCTAATTTTGCTCCCCCAATTTACAAAGATTCCATCAAATATTTAACACCTAGTTAACAAAAGGGCCAAAACTGAAATGGAGTAAAACCTCGGAGACCAACTGTGAGATATTTTAAAAGTTAAGGACCAAAGTGCAATTTGAGAGAGAACCCCAGGGACCATTTGTGATATTAACCCAAATATTTTCAGGGCCAAATCATGGTAAGCATTCCCATGACATAAGAAGTTTTGAACGCGATTTATGTAGTACTCAAAACCTACAGCTACAAACCTGTTTACTTAGACATTTGTAAAGTTATAAACTATCACTCAAGTATCCATGGCAAAAGAAGCAAAATGGTAGGATCCCAATAGTTTCAAGCCTTTGACTCTCATTTTAAGGTATTTCACAAGTAATTCCAGAGCTCTAGCCTCTCCAAATAGTATTACGTCATGTTAATCATTGCAAGCACCTCGATTAACATGATAATTCACTAAAGGAGTGGACTGTTATGAGCTAACCCGGAATTCTAGCTTAACTTAAAGAAAAGAAAAATGCCTTGTGATATACAGGGCAGATATAAGACAGTTATAAAGCAATAATGCTAATTAAATAGTCAAGGTCATTCTACTGAATACAGTACCTGGTCCACATGCGTTGCCATTATGATCCACAGAACCAGCAGGGCAAATGGAGTATGCAAAGCTTTGAATACCTCCAAATCTTTGAAGCACAAGAACAGAATTCTCACGCCGTGTGCTTTGTACAACTTTCAGCAACAAGGACAACATAAATCCACTCGAGGACTCGAGTTCCTTGTATAAGGCATCAAGGCAATATGTAGGAGTCGTATATGTTCTTCCACAGCGGGCAGCAATTTCCATTGATTGGAGGGAATACTTGAGCACGTCCCACATAAGCAATGGGGGGCTGACCCTCAAAGACCTTAAGAACTTGTCTTGTCTACTTGAAAAATACATTTTGGAGAGCACGCGAGACACAGGTTGCAGATTTGGACCTATTATTCTTAGATAATTTTGATGGGGGAAGCATTTATTAAGGCTTTCAACACTAGAAGCCGCATTGGCAGCAGACTGTAAAAGAGCCAAGCCTTGGTGAAGATAAAGCAAATTAATTTCTTCACTTGATTTGTACGAAGGACCTGGAGCATGTGGTAAACGAGCACTTGAGTCATGAGACTGCTTTAAAATCTTCTGGGATTCACCAGGTAATGCAGGCAAAATAGAATTTGCAAGCCTACGACATACTGGACAAAGGAATTCCCCCTGACAAAAAATAAACAAAGAATGAAACACCTTCATACGTGAAAAACTGGAAAATTTCATAGATATAATATATAAGACAGACATACCTGATCTGGATCTACAATATGTCCTCCTTCAAACACAATTCTTCTGACAAATCTGCATGAACATATGAAAAATAATCAAAGGCCTTCAACAAGACATTATATTATTGCAAAACAGCAGACATATTTCATAAATTATTCTCTATTTAAAAATGTTTCGGTCATTAGCATATCCATACAAGCATCAAATTAGCGATTGCAAAAAATAATAACAATAACAATAATTATAATAATGATAATAATAATAATAACGATAAAATAAAATAATATAAAAATAAAAAATAAAAGAGGAATTATTGTTATCAGCATATCCATACAAGCATAAAAAAGGGATACAAATATAGATGGAATAAATATCATTCCAAGTTTATGCACGACCTAAGCAAGCTTCAAGACATAATTCTATGAATAATTCAAATCCTTAATTTGATAAGTCTTGTTACACAGTAGCTTCCAAGATTAACTGAAAAGGCCATCACTTGTGACCAGAAATCATAACATATTCTAAATTATCATATCTTTACTGCAGCAAGTTTCTTTTGCTTCTGTCATTGTTCTGATCATTCCATATAGCCAGAAGGCATTGATAATCCTAACTCCAAAGACGTCAATATAAAGTTATAAACAGAATTAGCAAATTTTTCCTGCACCTTCCAAATACTAAACCTAGGTGAAAAAGAATCAACTAACAGAATCTTAAGATTGACGGAAATATACTTTGTAGGAATAACATAGAAACTTGTTCCTTTTGGTCAAAAGTCAAAAGATCCGTCATGTTGTAAAGTAACGATCAAAGAAGTCAAAATATCAGTCTAGTGCTGTGGTTATTAATTAGAGAGCAGTAGTTGGACCAATTATAAGGCAAGAAGTTGTGAGAATTCCAAGGCCTTAAGTTTGGTTAATCAATTACAGAGAAAGAGGTCCAATTCCAATTGAGGCCCTAAATGGTAATTCAATAACAGAGAAAGAGAGTTCTGTTAATACTGATGTATAGTGTTTCTACAAGGACCTTGTTAGAGAATGCAGTAAAAGTAGGGCAGCGTCTCTCTGTCGAAACTAGCATAAGGATCAAGAAAAACATGTATTCCATACAAATCAAGAAAAACATGTATTCCATACAAAACAGAACTCCTCGAGAGTCCTAGACCTTCTTTCACAGGCTATTCAAGATTTCCCTTCAGGAATATTGTGTTTTGAGAGTGGCTCAAAGTAATTCAGTTCTGGTGGAGGATTGGGTTGGTTTTGGCAAGAGTAAGAAGGCCCAGACAATTTGGCGTTCAATGATTTTAGCTATTCTCTGGGTTATTTGGTGGGAGAAGAATCAGGGGATTTTCTAAGGAAAAGAAATGCTATTTGAGGATTTATTTGAGAATGTAAAATACCTAGCTTCTATATGGGCTTCAACAGATCCATCGTTTAGTCAATTCTCACTATCCTTAATTTTGTTAAGCTGGGATGACGTGCTAAGATAGTCTTTTTAGACCTATCTTGTATTTAGCTCAATAGCTTTTTGTTTTGTTCTCCTCTTGTTATTTATTTGCTTTTTGTTTCAATTGGCTTTCTCATCCATCTGAGAACTTCATTTGTAATTTAATATTTTAATGAAGTTCTTTGTTTCTTACAAAAAAAAAAAAAAAGAAAAAAAAAGAAAAAGAAGAGTGGCTCAAAAAGTACTTGTTTTGTTTCTGATTTTTATCTATGTAATAAAAGTGTAAGAAACTATATTTCTCTCCTTATGGATGTACCTTTCTTTTAGAGAATGTAAATACCGATCAAGACATCCTTGATGCACAGCATGTCCACAAGAAGAAAGAAAAATTCCATCACAATCCATTGGGCCAAATCCATCATATGCTGGAAGCTGCATAGACTCTTTTACCGCCCTATCTACCCGGGAACTATCAGAAGCTGATGGAGTTTCTTCCATCCCTCTCCAAAAAGAAGCTGCATATTTTCCAAGGAACAAAGAGTCAGCAAGTTTCCTTCTCGCTAAACTCTCCTCAGTAGTTAAAAACTTCACATCTTTCCCAAAACTGGAAGACACCGTATTCTCTTGCACTTCTCTTTGAATAGAGAGGTACATATCTTCTTCTGACGTCTCAAACAGTTGAACAGTCCTCTCCATCTCCAAATGTGCTACGCTTGGCACTTGGATCCCTATGTCAGGTAACCGACCCTTGAGAAATTCCAGAAAATTAACCCTTTCACTAGGCTGGGCGTAAGAGGCAAATTCTGTCACTGCATTCTGAACAAACTGTGCCAACTCAGAAGAAGGCATTGGTCCAAAACCACTTGAAAATGTGTCTACTCCAGGTTGCTCAGTCCTCTTGTTCATGGCCATAGAGATCTCGTCTAATTTAGGGGGACGTTCCCAAGAAGGGGGATCTCTATCAACAAAACTCAAAAGCCTTGATTTCTGGAGAAGAATCAAGAATGATACCGGGCTTTCAGAATTAGCGTCATGACAAAGTGAGCAAACAATTTGTGTAGACTCTTCTGGTTTATTTTCAACATCAGGGTTACTAGCTTCTTGATCAGATTTTGAACCATCATCCACAGTGGAGTCAATGCTAGCCAAAAATTTAGCTTGCTCAGCTCTCATTTTTTCTAATATTGCCGCCTGTCTCTCTCTTGCTTTTGCCTTGCGCTTCTCACTGTCAGAAGCCGACTTTGAGGTATTTACATCAGCACTGGGAAAGGCTTGTGAAAGATGACTAACCACTTCAGGTGCAAGTTGTTGCAGTTTGGCCGTGCATCCAGGATCAATTTCAGCAAATTTCTTCAACAAGCTTTCAATTAAAGAAGAAAGATTGCAGCTTCCAGTATCCAAGAAGTCCTCTGGATTTTCTTTCTTATGCATCCTCATCAATAAAACAAGAAGTGACAACAAACTTTGTTCGCCAGCACCATAATTTAACCCCTCATTAATTTCTTCTCCAGCAAAAGCCAGCATGGGAATTGAATCCCCGTCATAACAGGACAGATCATTAGATTCCCTATGTTGAACACATATGTCCAATGATAATGAAAGCAAGTGCAACGAAGCCTAAAAGAACACTATCTGGAGCACGTGATTCAGTTGTTCTGTCGGTAAAAACAGCATAGAACAAAACAGCACGAATCATTTGGAGGACTGCCCTACAAGTAGCTACTTTAGCTATCCCCTTGAGAGGAGGATAAACCTTACTCCACCTGGGCAACTGACTAGTCGATGCTGAAGCACCGCAAAACCGTAAATATCTTTCTTCTGCTACTTGCAAATCCCTAGAGTTCCAACGAGGATGGTACAAATCTAGCTCATTCCAAAATGTCCACCGTAGTGAATAGGTGCCCTGATTGAATCCAGATGGATTAGAATACACTGCAACGGCATCCAAGATTTCCTGGAGCTGCTCAAATTTGGAGAGATCACGAGGCAAAGATTTCACTAATTGACTATGAGTGAAATCACCAATGGCTAACTTGTAAATCAATTCTCGTTTCAAACTTTCAGCTTTAGTTAACCCAGAGAATCGTCTCTCCTTAACAATGTGTATGATAAGAGTAAGCATTTCTTGCACTAATACAGGTTCGTACTCACTGCAGCGCTCAAGATTCAAAGAGAGATAGCTCGACAGACCAAAGCGTTCGAGAATTCTATGAATGTAAGGATTAGCTGGAGCCATTGCAGCGCAACACTGCAATAGAAAAAGATCATGCTCTAAACCTTGTTCAGACCTGCAGTAAAGCAAACAAGGGAGAGAAATAAGTACCACCAGTACATGATGTGACCTCTCTGATGCGTGTGTGTGTGCGCGTGCTTGTGCACTTTACCCACCTTAAACAAGTATTATGTAAATACACTTACCACCGTACTGAACGGTACCACTCACAAGATAACAAAGCAGCATCCCCATTCTTCCGCCACATTCCAGCATGAACCTCAGCACAAAATACCCTAATCCTTAAAGGATGCTCCATAGCAAATGCAGAAAACCCATAAGGGTGACAGCCATTGAGAATTTGTCCAAAAAAATCAGTGTGGATTGCCGACAAAATCAATGGAGAACTAGCAGTAACAATATTTGGTACTACAGATTCACCAAAACATCTTCTCAATGCTTTCTGTAGAAGCAAAGACAGAAAACGATGTAATGGAATATGAACTGAAATATCCTGCGAACTAACATCATATACTATGTCTGGCCAATCTGACAAACTTAAAACACGTAGAGCATCCAAGTCCATCGCACCATGTCCTTCGACTGCACTATCATCAAAGCTTGCAGGTGTTTGGGCATTTACTGAACCACTTTCACCAATAACAAGCCCTGTACTTTTCCCATTCTGCGAGTTAACACTAAAGCGGAAACCACTATGTACATGTGAAGAACCTTGCCCGCCTTGGTCTTCACTTAAACCAGCCAATTTACCAAGTATGTATCTGCCTTTTCTAAACTTGGTCAACGTTTTTTTCAAAGCTGAAAAGTTGCTACTACAGATGTTACTTGTACTCGGAGACCATGCACCAAGTAAAGCCCCGGATGTATTATCAACAGCTAACCAATTCTCAATAGCCCTCAAGCACTCATGTGTCAAGCATGTCACTGATGGGGGAATTAAGGCATTGGAAAAATAATCTAATTTATCCTCGGCATTTGGTGTTGACACAGATGAACTCCTTCCAATTGCACTGCATGCAGAACTTTCCTGGGAGAGACGTCCTACCTTTGAATGTCTTAGGTTGTCTCCATCATCTGTATCTTGCTCATATGTCTTAAGAACGATCTCATCATCTGCCTCTTCCTTAGCAACAGAAAATGCGCCATCGACCAAGAGAGTGTGAATGTTGGCAATAGAATGACCCAACAAAAATGGTAAATGCGTATACTCATTTTCATCTTCAATATGGAGCCCCGTTTCTCTCTTTTGAGGGTTCATCCCTTGCACAAAAGTCAAGAGTCTCAACCAAGTTTTTGTGACATCTTGCTGGTCTTTAGTTACATAACTGGGGACTACAGCATGACTCATAACAAATCGAATATCTTCAACCACGCGAAGGGTGATCTCATTCAAACGCCCCCACTTAGCAACCTGAGAGGGGAAATCATTTAAATAGAAAGAGAATAAAAGAAAAGAAACTTGTAGGTAAATCATAAACGCCAAGAAACAGATTCCAAAACTTACAAGACAAAAGAAAAAGAGCAAAAAAAAAAAAAAAAACTGTAAAGAATAACAAAAGAAGAAACAAACAGACAAGGAGCACCAGTATAACGTCGCAAAGGATGAAGAACACCAGACGGTTTAATTCAGATTAAATAATATATTGAAAATTAACACAAGGTTTCTAGAGCTCTTTCTTTCCCCTCCTTCTACTGTGGTTTTAAGCGCTTTTAATAAAAGTATGGAGTAATATCAACAGCATACTTTTGTTCTTTTTTTTTTTTTTTTGAAGGTTTAAGTCATTACTTTGTTACTATGACTGGCTAGTGTTTTTTCCCCCTTCCTTTACAACAATATAACTGAGATACAACACTGACAAAAAAGATGATATTAATAAGAGGTCAACATCCATTATAATTTTGCATTAATAGTGGAATTGTGGAACCCAAGAAACGTTGGGGAAGTACAATTAGTATTTGATGGAATGCAATAATAACAGCAGTTTACTAATACATAGACATGGAATTTCCTTGATTTCCGCGGGCATCATCATCATTATTATTATTTGCAATAAACGTCATTAAAGACATTATTAACCATTCAAGGAAAAAAAAATGCAATATATCAAAATGACAATAATGAATAATGAACCATATTTGGAGATAGAGATCATAATACCAGATTAATTACTTATGGTAATCGTAATTATAAGGTTTAGATTTGAGTTTTCTATCCTATGAATTTTTTATTCTTATCCAGGTTTGGTTAAGTTTATCTCATTGTTGTTTGACTTGTTTCCTTATTATGTTATTTTCCCTATAAATATAACTAGTCATTGTATTTTAAATTTAGAACTTAAATTATGACATTGATTATCAAGAATTTCTCCCTGAATTACCTTCTCATTCTCTCTATTTTTCTCTCTCTCTTTACTTTCAGCTGGCATAATGTGGGGATAATAGTAAGATTTCTTATTAGCCTTTCTTGGAGATGGTATTCATTGAGCAATAATTATTCTGGGTAGAAGATAAACATCTAGAACAGCCATTTTAACTTAGAATAGAAAGACCAAGTATCAAAAAGCATAGCACATCAAATAATGCATGTGGAAATGAATAGAATCATGTTCAAAATCCAGCAAGCATAAACAGAAGCAATTGTCAGTACATCACCTGTAAACGACCGTCTTCAGTAGCACAAGAAAAGAAAATGTCTCCTAAACATCCCAACAGCATAGACAGTAGGTTCATTTCCTTCACAAGGCGAGGAGTTAGAGTTGGAACTGTGAAGATTTGCACGGAAAATATAGAAAGCAATTGATGTTTTTTCATACTACCATCGTTGCACTCTTTCACAATTTCACTTACAACAGTTGGGTAATAACTTAGAAATACTTTAGAAAATTCATACTTAAAAGTAGGTTCTCCCAGCAACTTTAAAAGCAACTCGTGCAGCTTTTTCACAACACCCTCGTATAGGAAAACTTCTCCTCTAACTAGAATCTCCAATAAACCGGATGATGAGAAAACTCTCTTTGAAATAAAACTAAGCAAACTCTCACTCTGCTTACAAAACTCCAAAAGCATCTCAACAATCACAAAGGTAAGCTCAATTGCACTCTTCTTACACTCTGTAACACGATCACTTGTCCTAGTGATTTCCTGACTGGTAGTTTCTGCAAGCAATAGCTTCTTTCTCCAAAGATTAAAAAGAGTATCAAGAACGGGCCCTACAGAATCAGCAAACTCCGCTGGAAGAGGCTGTATCTGTTCTGCACCTTTATGCTTAGAGCAAAAGCCTTCTTTTTTCCATGCTGTCACATCCCCACAGTCACAGCAACCGCCACTCGTATAAATAACCGAGTAATCATGGTCCTTGTGGTTCCCGTTCTGAAAACATGGAACGCATATCGCACAAGTTGGATCATGCTCGCACGTTTTACACCTATAAGCAATATCATTCTGACCCCAAACAGCCCCGCACACACCGCGCTGTCCGACACTCAATCTTGAAAGCTTCCTCAAGGCAGAGACTGGTTCGCCCTCGAACATCAGCCATTGCAACCATGAGATACTCTCACGGAACCGGTTTTTCATGGACGGTGCCGATGACGGTCTTCGAGACCCAGGCTTAGCTTCACTGATAAATTCAGCCACGTCTTCATCACTTGGCAAGACAGCCGACACCACCTCCGGTATCCGAGCTTTATTATCCTTAACAAAAGCAACGAGACCACGCTGGTTTTGATCAAGTAATTCCTCAGGGACTCCTACTACTGCAAGCCTCTGGTAAATTGAAAAAGCAACACATTTTCATTTCCGTTAGTACACAAAAGCAAAATTCCCTTTTTTTTTTTTTTTTTTTTTTTTTTTGGCTAAAAGAAGCAAAATTCACACTCCCAATATACATAAATCACACAACACAAATACAATTTTTTTTTCTTCGCTAAAGAAATAGAAACATTCACTAGCTACACATATAATCACACATACAATACATAAAAATATATTTCAAACAGAATTTCTAACGAAAGCCGTAAATTGTCATCGAAAAGCATCATCACACCAATAACAAGACGAATCGAACAATCTTAACCAATAATCGGAGAAATAAACTGAACTTAGACTACGACCGACACATAGACCAACCAGAGCTGAGATATTTAAGAAAACGAAAAATCAGAAACGCCATACCCGAACGATTCGATCACGAGGCTTGAGAGAAGTAGGCGCAGATTCGGGAGGCGAATCGATATCCATACCGTCGGAGCTACCAGTGCACCAGAACCGCACCAGCAAATCAGCGCAACAGAAGCACCGACTCAAGCCAGAGCCTTCGCTCCCCAGGTTTGCTCCAAAAAAGAAATTTTCTCTTTCTAGGAAAAAAAAAAAAAAAAAAAAAACCCTAGCGCTTCTCTCCAGAGACTATAGCTCCTCCTCCTTCGTGCCCTAAGCCGCGGTAGTCAATTGGCATTCCTTTCTCTCTCTCGCCGCAAGCTGTTTCTCTCTAGAAAAACGATTCAAAGACGGTTCGCCAGGACTTCGCTCGCGAAGAATCTCGGGAAACAAACAGAAAATGAGTGAGATAGAAGGGAAAGAATATCGTTGCTAGTAAATAAATTAAATTAAATTGATGCTTTCTTGCGTTTGTTGCGTTGCTTATCTGTTTTTTTTTTTTTTTTCTTCTTCTTTTTTTTGTCGTTTCCTCTCCGTTCTTCTTTCAACGTATCGTGCTTTCCTCGTTTTTATTTTACTAGACTATGAGGGTGCGTTTGGTTGCAGTGACGAAATGGTAATGGGAATAGTAATAGGAATGGTAATGGAATAGAATTGGAATGTGCTGGAATCATAAACTGATTCTTTTGTTTGATTGGAGTTATGGAATCAATACCTGAATGAGAATTATGTTGTTTGGTTGACAACGGAATGGAATAAAAATAAACTGTATTTTGACAAAAATACCCTTGATTAATAATCTTAAATAATTTAATATTTTATTAATTAAAATAGTAAACAAAATAATTTAATTATTAAAAAACTTTTTATTTGAAGAATAATAATTTAAAAACTATATTTCAATTGTAAAAAAAAAATAATATTTAATATTTTAATAATATTAAATATATTCAATAATAATATATTAAATAAATAATAATATTAAATATATTAAATAATAATATGTTAAATAAATAATAATATTAAATATATTAAATAAATAATATTAAATATATTAAATAATAATATATTAAATAAATTAAATAAATAATAATATTAAATATATTAAATAATATTATTAAATATATTAAATATATAATAATATTAAATATATTAAATAATAATATTACATATACCAAATAAATAACAATATTAAATATATTAAATAATAATATGTTAAATAAATAATAATATTAAATATATTAAATAAATAATAATATTAAATATATTAAATAAATAATAATATTAAATATATTAAATAAATATATTAAATAAATATAATATTAAATATATTAAATAATAATATATTAACTAAATAAAATAAATAATAATATTAAATAATAATATATTAAATGTGAATCGGGAGTTTTTAGAGATTATGTGAATCGGGCGAATGGAAAAGCCATTCCCAAACGTGAATGGCCATTCACTCAAAATGGGTGAATGAGCTTTCCTACGGAAAGCCCTTTCTAATCTAAAAAATGAAAGCAAACAATGGAATTTGGTGGAATGGCTTTTCCTTTCCATTCCATTCCTTCCAACCAAACATAGCCTGAATGTCTCTGATTTATTGAAAATATTGGCTACGGAAATTTCTTTAAAAAAAAAATAAAGAAAAAAGACAAAAAAAAAAGAAGAAAAGATCTTAAAAAAATAAGAAAAAAGATTTTAAATTATTCTATTAGGTTTTTAATTAGTTTTATTTTGTTTTATTTAATTTAGTGTGATTTTATTTGTTTTAGTGTATTTTGTTTAATTTTAATTTTATTTGATTTGGCAAAAAAGATGTAAAAATGGATAAAATTATACGACAAATCAATATAAAATAAATAAATACAATAATAATAATAATAATAACAATAATAATAATAATAACAAAAAAATTCGGAACATTTTGGACCATTGGATCATCACGACGTACAATTGGGATAGGTGTGTACTTCATGCGCAGGTTAAGAGGATGTTTGGTACTTAAATTCGTTCTCTGATTTGAATCATGATTCGTGATTCACTACAGTATTTTCTCTTAAAAAAATAGACGTAAATCAAAAATAGTTATAATCACATGGTTCTAATTCATGAACTAAACGTCTCCTAAGTCGTGTGTAGCAAGAAGAACGGAGACAGCTACGTCAGCATGTCAGCTGGTGGGGCCCTCCTCACTAGCTCATTGGGAGGAGATCTGCAGTCGCCGCCAGGGCGAACCAGAAAATCTCTCGCATAAGAGATTCGAGCACAAAAAGATCGCTGGAACCTAAAGCCAATTGCCACCGGCCTTTGCTATGCTTGTCACTTCACTCTACCGATCTTCTCATTGACTGATGACTTTAATAGATCTTCACTTAGGAGTGCGCGGATGATGAGAGCTGTAGACCTCTGCTCGTCCCGCAGTGGCCACACAGTCGCCGGAAATATCTCTCTCATGTGAGGAGATCAAAGATTGAACAATTTTTTCTTTTCTTTTTCTTTAAAGAAATTAATGGATTTTATGAATTTTGTGATTTTGTGTGTGTGTTTTCTCTTGTATTTTCTATAGCTTTGGTGATTTTTTTTGAATTTTTATGTATTTCGACGACTATAAAGTTGAAATTGCTGACAATTCCAACAGTTGTCAATCAGTATCGTGGTCGGATACCGGTAACTAGATGGATACTAGTATCATAGTTGGATATCGATAATTAGATGGATACTGGCAATTACCGTTCAGTAACTATACAATATATAAATGGATACCAGTGCCATGCCATTGTCATGGGTCGCTCCACCATTGTTTAGCCCTTTTTGCTTGTTCTGGTATCATAGTCAGATACCGACTTGTATTCTAAGGATATATTTGGTATTTTAAATATAATGTGATAACATAATTGTGGTATTTTTATAATATTTTGGTATTCTAAGCACTCCACACGATGATCTCCAATTTTTATAATAAATAACAATCTCTAATCTCCTATGACCATGCCTTATAACAAAGTATTATACACGTAATAATACACAATCATAACCTCAAGTATTTCTTTAACTCCTATTCTATTTTCTGCCTTCACTTGCTCTTTATTTTACCTCATGGTCAGCCTTAATTTCGCTCTTAAATCTTTCTATTTCCTTCTCCAGAAAGCATTTCTTTTAACTTTTACAAGTCTCGTTTATTTCACTGATTTAAATTTTTAATTTTAAGTTTTTACAGTAAAAAATTCTCAGAAAATATCACATTTAATTTTTTTTTTACAGTAAAAAATTTTAAAAAAATATCACATTTTAATTCAAATTAAAAACTCAAATCCGTAAAATGAATGAGATCATAATTACTTACAATATATTTCATCTGATCCACTAATACATAAAAGAGTCAAACTCTTTTAAATAGTTCTCTTCCACATGACTGCCACGTGGCAACTCCCACAAAAAAGGAAAAGAAAAAAAAGGCCACGAGTGCGTAGTAACGGCCTCAATTACGTGGCGGTTGTTATTGGATGGGAGTAGCACAATTTAAGCTGACTGAGGGGTGTATCGGTAATTTAAAGTATACAAGCCAGAAAAGAACCGACCCAATTCCCTCTCAATCTCTCTCGCCTCCTCCCCCCTTCTCCTCCGTTTCTTATCTCTTTCCCTCTCTAGATTTCGCAGCCATGAAGCACCCATGCAGACGAGCGATCTCAAGGGAGAGGATTATCGTCTCCTCGACCTCTTCCTCTTGCCCTTGTAATTTTTCCTTTTCAATAAAGTTTTCCTGTTTCTTTTCAATCTATCCAGATCACGTAATTTGGCATGAATTTTAGCTGAATCGAAGAAATCCATAGTTCATGATCTGACAAGCGTTTGATCTTTTTATAGGATACGGAAGGAAAAATGAATTTCATTTTTGAATCTTAGGGTTTGGTTTGAATTTGGTTTAGTCTGAAATAGGTTTTTTGTTTTTTTTTTTTTTTTTTCAATTTATTCAAATTGTATGCTTTGCTTTTAGCCACATATTAATCTCTCTCTCTCTCTCTCTCTCTCGGATGTATTTTCGATTTCTAACCATTTTCTAAATCAGATTAGGATTTCCATAGGAGAGGAATTTTGGGGTTCGAATTCGATCAACAATAGAAATATATTCTTGTTTGGATATATTCTTGTTTGGATTTTGATGGGCAAAGGCAAAGAAAAAAGTAAAAGTTACAGTGGCTAACGGGAATATGAAGGAACTCCTTAACGTCAAGACTCTCGTCCGATGGAAAGACAACAACCGCATAGATCTTCTCCACCTATGAGGACGATCCGTGGTCCGATGGCCGGTAACTCCTAATTTCTTTCCCTTAATATCTCAAAGTTTGTTTCTTTATATGATTGTGTGCACGGATTTTTTAATTTGATCTAAAATTCGGTACCCATTGGTGATCATATCAAAGTCGATGTTTTTTTTTTTATCTTTCTTATGTTCGGATTAGGGGAACTTATCTGTAGTATTATTCAAGTCTTACGGTATATATACAAAGTTGTTTGTAATGTATTGTATATTATTAAAAGAACACACGAGAGTAAAGCCAACATTATTCAGGAACAAACAAGTTAAAGGCTGGTTGGTGTTGTCGAGAGTCGAGAGATCAAATCGTGAAAATAAACTAAAAGAGAAGAGAAGTTTGTCTTGACATTCTTAGAGGTGGCATCCATGCCCGTTTTACAAGGTCATGTTGGGAGCTTTCAAAACGTCAATATACAATTTTAATATTATCAAAAACACACTGTACCAAAAGCATATTTCGTTATAACACAAGATATCAAAATAATTTTATCTCTTTTTCTTTTAAAAGTTTTTTATTTATTCAAATAGTAGGTTAGGGTAAAAGATATGAATTTTTTCTCCATAGTTTCTGAACAAAGGCTACTAATATTTTAAAGGTGCATATATTGACACCCTATTTTTTACTTTTAACATGCACATTTTTAAACGACCCAACATTCTACTTGTTATATCTCTCTTAAAATTTCAAAAAGCCCTATAATTAAATGACCTCGGGTTCTACTTTTCACACACTCTTTAACCACACCCATTACTTGTTACACTCATCTTTTAAAAAAAAAAAAAAAAAAAACTAATTATTTTGTTTTTTTTCTTTTTTTTTTTTTTTTTTTTCTTGAAAACCCATCCATCCTTTCTTTTTAAGTTTATGTTAACATTTTTTTTTTTTTGGTGCCCATTCCTTTTATTCATTTTTTGTACCCATCCATCCTTTCTCGTTTGTGCATATATATATATATATATATATATATATATATATATATATATATAACAAAATGAAGTCAACATACCTTTCACACATAATATATATATATATATATATATATATAGATATTATGTGTGAAAAGTATGTTGACTTCATTTTGTTTTTTTTTTTTTTTCTGAAAATATATTGGTTGAGTTTGTGGTTAATAATATGTTTACAGTCGTTGAATTAATTTATAGTCTAATGTTGGAACAAAAATCTCAACAAGATGGCATAAATCATTGACACCCTCGGAAGAAATGATTCATATAACACTGAAATGAATACTAGCAGATAATTCACACACAAGATGTTATAGACTCCTTCAATAGGAATCGCAACTGTTTAGATGGGATTTTATTTGTGTTCATTATTTTTTATTTTCCATCTTCTTATGGAATCGATCGACTATTATAGTTTCAAAAATCAATGATACAGATACACTTGTTTTCTTTTGGTCCTGTCCATGCAAGATGTAGCAATTACAAAGGTGAAACGTGAGAAAATTCCAATTCAATGCACAGTAGCACAAGTTATATTATTATTGTCATATTAAATCGTTACCAAAAAAAAAAAAAAAAAAAAAAATCAATAAAAGGATATGGTAGTATCTGTAAAAGAGTATGTAATAGGATATGTATTTAGGTCTCGTTCACTTTATCGATTTGAGTTTAGAATTTGAGTTTTGCTACAGTAAAAAGTTTTTAGAAACAGTCACATTTAACAGTAAAAGTTTTTTAGAAATAAATTGAATTAATTTAATGGATTTTTTTATTTTTAATGATAAGAAATTTTTTTCTTTTTTAAAATCACTATCTAGTAATTTAATAATTATAAACCCGTTTGTTTTTATATTTAACATTTTGAATGGATTTCTCATTTATTTTTAATGATAAAAGTATGTAAAATAAAAAAAATAATTTTTTTTTAAAAAATTCTACTATCCTTAATAGTAATTTAATAATGGGTAATAAACAACTATTTTTGATTGTATTACAATAATTTGTTTTTTATATTTATTTTGATTTTGAATTATGATTTATAATTCTCTATAATATTTTTTTTATAAAAAATATACATAAAATAAAAATAATTCTGAATCATAATTTTAAATATAAGAACTAAACGTTCATTAATAATGTTAAAATGAGTGTGTGAAAAGTAAAAAAAAAAGGGACGTTAATAAACACACCTATTTTTGATTGTATTACAATAATGACATGTTTACCTACTGATTGTGGTCATGTTGGGAGCTTTCACGGCTACCTCCTACGCCAATCTTCTTCCCGCGGATTCTCTAAAGTCCTTGAACAAGGTCAATTTCTTCATTGTTACTACTTGCTCCTCAGTTACCATTTTTCAAATTAGTGTTGGATGTTTGTCTTGTGCTTCAACTCGTACAACTCTAGGATCTTGAGGGTATGTTTTTTGTTCAAAAAATTCAAAAAAAGTCAACTCAAATCTTAATTTTATTCAAATTTTTTTTAAGTTTTAACTTTATTCAATTTTACTTAATTTTATTTAAGTTCTAATTTTATAAGTTATAATTCAAATTTAATTCAAAAATTACACTCAAATTACATTCTAAAAAACAACTCCTAAATTTCTTTCTTGCTAGATAGCTTAAATTCTTTCCATAATTTGCACCCTAAAACTTTTTCTGTGTTTCAAAAAAAAAAAAAAAAAAAAAAAAAAAAAAATCTAATTGATGGCTGACATTACGTGCGCTTCTGCTGCTTTCTAGGAAGATATTTGTCAATTTCCTTACAAACTTTTTGGCAATTTTCTGAAAATGAAAAATTTAGTTTAGTTAGAGTTACCTCTTTCAGAATGTTTATGTCTTTAACCTTTCAATAACTGAAAGATTCTTTATCTGTGACTGTTTCATGAGGTTTATAGTATGTTAATACCGAGAATTTTGGTTGCGAACCCTCTCAAGAGAAAGCTGAGCGTGGAGATGGTTCCTGAGAACTCCGTAATTGGAATCTGTGAATTTGGTTCATGCCGGCAATCTCTTGTTTCAGTTGGATTTTTTTCACGTGGTTTTGTAATAGAAGGCCATTCACTCTGAAAAATTGTCGCGAGTCCTCCCCAAAAAAATATCTTCATCACTTTTTGGGCCTTTCTTATAATCTGATTCTTTTTCCCTTTGATGTGGGTCAAAAAAAAAAAATTTTTTTTTTTCTTTTGGTTTTTGATCATCTGTGACTTTTTTCCTCTTTGATGCAGGTCATATCGTCTTCTTCGTTAGGGCAAGTCTACTGTTTCATGTGAAAATATCACTTTGCATTGAAATTTTTTAATAGTTCTTAGTTCAATTGTTTGGTGCTTTTTTTTTTTCTTACTTGGACAATCATTTTTTTCTTGTGATTCTGGGTTTCCTTCTGCTGATTTGTATGGTGTGTTCTCTCTCTCTCTCTCTCTCTCTCTCTCTCTCTCTCTCTCTGTGATGACAGTTTTTTCTTCTGAGCTTGGGTTGGGGTTTTTATGATTGTTATAGGTTTTAATTATTTAGGAAGAGTTATTAATTGATCTGTCTGCAGTCTGAATTTTCCCCAGAAAATCTGATTTTGGTGACTTCTTTGTTGAGGAAAAAAAGTATTGATTGAGAACTGTTTTTTCGCTGGGTTTGGTGAGTGATCGGTGGGGCTAACTAAATTGATAGAAAGATAGATTTACTTTTTATATAAAGCCAATAATATGGTTTATAGTTTTGGCTTTATTACTAAATAAATTTATTCCAATATAATTTTGTATATAATGAGAAGCAAATCTATATAATGTAATGGGTTTTGTTATTTATTTTTTTGTTTTCTTTATTCTTAACTTAGTAATATTTAAACTAGATGGAAGTGCTTGATATCAAACGAGAAAATCTAAAAAATACCTCCTCAGATTTAAGTAAATTCAACACTTATTCTTTTGTTTTTGATAATCTAAAAAGTATCCTTTATATTTTTAAATCATCTCAAAATTATATCCTAAGTTTTTTAGAAGAAGTAAAATGTAATCCTTTAAGTGACCAAATTGTTGAAAATAACAAAAAAATTAAAAAAAAAATGTTAATGTTCAATTTTCAAAGAATACTATTAGGGACATCAATTCAAAAATTAACTTTTGAGTACCAATCTACATGACATATGATGTGTAATTCCACCTCATATGTAACTCATCACTTTTAATTTAACACTTATTTTTGCTAACATACCCCCTTTTAGTTTAATTTTTTGTATTCACATACATTTTCTTTCTCATTTTTATTGTCTGCTCACTTACCCTTTCTCTCTCCTCTCATCGTTTTCTTTCTGTTCTCTTTTACCTTTTCTATTGTTACAACTTCCACTATCCACCATTAATAAAAGTTAATTTTTAAGTTAATGTTCTTAACATTATTCATATTTAAATATCATCTTAAAAACTAATAACTAAGAAACTAAATTTAAAGAAAAATAGGCAAAACTTTCAATAAAATAAATTTTGTTTTTGAAAAAAAAATTCAAAAGTTAACCGATCAAAGTGGTCTAGCTCCACACAGAATTTTGTGCCCTTACCATTGATATACAACTGATAGATTTGGACTTGTCAAGTCGGTCTCATTCCTATACTTAATACTGCTTTGCAGTCATTCGAACACATTGATTTTTTTGTTTTCTTGTGTTATTTAGTTTTAAAAATTTTACGTAATTAATGTCAAATAATATCTAAATAATACTTATCGAGGTTATTTTTGATATTTTTAAAATGTTGATCAATTAAAATGTTATTTTTTTGCTCTTTACAAAACGTAAGAGATAATTTTGCATAATATAAAAACCTAAGGGATACTTAAATTATAAAAAAAAAAAACATAGGGTAAATGTTGGATTTAGTTAAAATTCAGGGGTAGTTTTTAAATTTTCTCACATAAAACATTTTTGTACTATATATATATATATAATTTTTAAATATAATAATTTCAGGTCATTTTGTTTTTTATTTTTTAAAGAATTCAACACAAATCTTAAGAAGCCCATTTGTTTAACAAAAAAAAAAAAAAAAAAAATCTGCACCATAAAAAAAGACACGTAATATAAAATTCAAGGAGGAATTTATCTTCTTCATTTAGAAACTTATTAATTTACGAGAAGATATCGTGAGAGAGGGGGTAGTAGAGAGCGAAAGAAAGAGGAGAGATGAGAGAGGAGAGAGGAGAGAGGAGAGACATGGGAGACGAAGAAAGAGGATATCGTGAGAGAGAAATAGACATGAAAGAGAAAGAGAGTTTTTGAGAAGAATAGACGAAAAAAAAAAAAAAAAAAAAAAAAAAAAAAAACCTTACAAAAGGGTAAAATCAGAAAACAAAAAGTTTAAAACTAAACATGGCCGATTATTTTGTAACAGGTGTACGGTGGAAATTCGTTAACTGAATTAGTTTAAGTTTTTAAGTGATTACGTGACTTTAGTTGTTTAATCTTGCTTTGAGGATGAGGAGGTTGTTTAAAGATAATTAAAGGAAAAGAACAACAAAATTTATAGTGATTTACTCTTGTAGTTCAAGAGCTACGTCCACTCTAAGGAGGAAAAATTTTCACTATTAACTCCAAATGCAAGTTTTGCTTACCAGTTGTGAGCCCCCTTGGCTCACCATTGTTTCTCGTATATATTAGTTCTATTCTCCCTCAATCTCTATCATTTTCATCATTACATTCTATCACGTTATCTCATATTTTTTTGATGTAGCCTTTGGCGGGCGGAATGTCTGCCAATCAACAATGGTCTTTCTCCTGCTTCCCTATCAACTTCGCGTGCTTACAAGTCACGTAAGATATCCTGCAGGTTCAATTTTTTCTTGAGCTACATGCAATCGACTCCTCAGGCACTTATCTAGCCATCTCCGCTCACGTCTATCTAGAGAGGCTCGACTTTTCGTCTATCTTGATGCCTCTGTACAGTTGACCTCTTGTCCATCTCCAGTCCTTTGTACGATCGACCTCCTGTGTTATCTTGCGGTCGGCCTCTACCAAGTTCCATTTTGTGAATACTTTTATTCCGAGCTGGCATGTCCATTAATCCTTCATATGTGCCATGTGACGGTGATCTAGTGTTTGATGTGGAGTGTGAGATTTTTCCATACAACAACAAATAAATCAATTATTTACTTCCAAAAGCTTTATATGTTGGCCTATTCATAAATATCCCTAGATTTAAATCTAAAGACTCCGGAGCATATTTAACCTGTTTCTAAAATTTTATTGGCCCAACTACAGTTTTATTAATGCTATGATAGGCCAAAATTCAAAATAATCTTTCAAATCAGTCACTAGCCCTGCTATGCTTTGATATAGCCTCAAAAATGAAAGTTTGGAGAAAAAGTACATACAGTATGATACATTTGTTATGCTAAGTATGAAAGTGGTTTAGATTGAACGATGTGAAGAAGTGTTTAGAGGTTTATGGTGATGAAGCGTGGAAAACACAAGGGTTGAGCCGTGGAGGTGATAGGTTAGGGCATAAAATGGCATGAAGAAGAAATTAAGGCCCCATTCACTTCATCGATTCAAGTTTAGAATTTGAGTTTTGCTACAGTAAAAAGTTTTCAGAAACAGTCACATCTAACTTTTAAATCACATCTCAACTCGAATTACAAACTCGAATCAGCGAAGTGAACGGACCTTATGATGGTCTTAATTATTTCTTAAGAGATGGTCTTACAAATTTGGATATGTTGATGATCGAATAGAGGTGTTGAAGCTCATTATATTACTGAAGAACCTTGGAATTTTAATATCTTCAAAGTTTTGGATGATTCAAAGATAATTGGAGACAGTGAGATCACTCCTATGAAGATCTAAGAAATTAACTTTACATAGTTCTGAAATACTAACTTTATATTTCCATTCGAATTTCGATATATATTAGTTGTAAAACACGACCTACACGTGCTTATTCAACATTTTTTTTTTTTTTTTTTTTTTTTTTTTTTCCTTGATATGGAGGTCTAATTCTTTTAAAAAATTTTATAGTTCATGTTTTTTATCATTGTTTTTTTAAAAAATTAAATTCAATAGAAAAAATATTAAATAGAGCAACATTAAAGGAATTTCTTTTTTCTAATGCGGGGGGAGAAACGTGCGAAAGGTTTTGTACACCTTGTCCCTGCGAAAAAAAAGAATTCTCTGTTAGAGAATGCTAATAGATTCCGTTGTAAACAATTCAGATAATATAGCTACAACTATTATTTGAAACTTTTATTTATGCAAATGTGTACGAGTTGCGTTAATTATAATATGAATAATACTAACGACACTGATTTTAATATCAATTTATATGCTAACTCATGAAGTGTCATAATTTTATTAGTAAGTGTAAGATAAATGACGGCTGAAAAAATATCGTCCACTTGAAGGCGACATCAAGGTCTCGTATGTAGTTACTTAGCCACGCTTCGTAATCTCCCCTAAAATTCCATAATGCTTTCTTTCCTACAGCATTAGGCTTAGGAGATTAAATATCCTTGGGTGCAGTATAAGTAATCTCTACAACCCAGCTTTCATCATAGCTAAAGGTTCAACTAGGCGAATTAGCCCTACTATCTTTCTCTTTCATAGTAGATTAGCTAAACTAAGGAAAACAAAAGAAGAAATAGCATTGAAATATATTTATATCGACCAATCAGAATTAATCTAGGGTTTATAATCGCCTCAAAATGTCTAATATCAATAAACTTCCCATAAGAACCAGAGTCTTGCTTTTATTTGGAGAATATTCAACAATACTTTCCATTGAATGAGTAATAGATTCAGTAAAACAACAATGCTTTAAAATAAGCATAAGTAATTAAAGGAAACAAAGCAGCCTGATAAGAACCCATACCTTTATTAATTGATACAACGATCTTTTTAAACATTTATCAATAAGATGTTTCATGAGTTTGTATATGAGTTAAGAGTAGAGTTGGTGTTATAGTATTATTCTTGCAGTATATGACGATACGTCGCATTATATCTAATTACAAGTTCCATATTTAAAAATTTAGGTTAAGCATTTTAATAGATATTTTTATTTTGAATTTTACTCGATTGGATACTTATCCCAATGATGTTTTATCTTTGAATCACGATAATTCATTATTAAATAATTAATGGCTAAAAATATTCAAATAGTAATTAGGATAAGGATTTTTTTTTTTTTTTTTTTTTTTTTTTTTTTTTGTATTTCAAAAACTTTAACCAGTTAAAAAAGTTTTTTTTTTTAAATCTTTTAAAAAACTTAAATGATAACTTTAGTATAGTTTAAAAACATAGAGTATATCTGAATTACAAAAAAGCATAAATATAAGCGTCATATTTAGCTGAAACTCAAGGGTACTTTTTTTAAAAATTTATTATTTGAGGGAAGTACTTAAGGGTAGTTTTATATTTCTAAAAGTTATTCCATGCCTCTTTAAATGGAAAACAAATTCAGGGTATACTATACACACAATAGATAGCAAATATATACTGCTTCAGGAATATACATACATGTATACATATATGTATATATACATATGAGTGTAGTTTTAATGGTTATTTCAATATTTAACCATCAATGAGTATCATTGTTTTAGCCGTAAAATATTAATCTAATGATTATAATAAATTATATAGTTGACCAAAAAATTTATGACATTTAATGAAATTGAATTCTTATCACATCATGTCATTATATTTTTATATTTGATGGTAACTACTAATAGAAACATAACCATTAAAAATTCGTCTACACATACATACATACACCCAAAAATTGTTCTGAAAGATATCTACTTTTATTAAAAGAGATTGTTATAGAATTTTATTTATTTGCTGGAAAGAAGTTGTAATAGTATTTGACTGGCTGAAGAGGTTACCATATATTATCCATGTAATCCTTATCTAACTTTACCATATCAATATCATGAAATCGGGGATATAGATATGAAATCAGGGATATTAATTCTTTACCATATAATCCAACACTATCAAAATACCAATTCATTGAAATCTTTGGTAATTCGCACTCAATGGCTTTTCTGTTAAGTTTTTGATCTTTCTTTCTATCTTTCTATCTTTCTCTTTCCTTTCACCAAATGATTGATATAGTTAATATTAAAATTAAAAAGGAAAAGAATTTACTTCATTCCTTAAACATTTAAAACGTTATCTTGTTTATAAAGGAACTTATTTATTTATTTATTGTTTTTGAACTCTAGAAGTAAGGAGATTTGAAATCTACGTACATTTAAAGTTAGTCATGTATGAGATTACAGTAATTAATTTATGCCTATAACCACATGAGATCTTATTCATTGGTTCTATTAATTCAATGAAAAAAGATCATCATCGTTTCTTTTTAACTATGTAAGATCAAACATCAACTTACTATATAAATGAACAACCCACTATATAAATACAAGATAACCTATTATTTTCTACTGCAATTTCATTAGCCATCCAGGTCTTTCTTCAAAAAAAAAAAAAAAAAAAAAAAAAAAGAAAAAAGACAGCTATCTCCTTAGGTTAAGATGTCTGGTTTTGAGGGTAGTTCCTTCCAAAATCCAAGTGATCATGAGATCAAGAAATTTGAGATAACTGGCTGGGAAATTGTACCTTATGTCCCCCAAAAATTTGATAGTACCAGTAATCTTCTCAAAGAGAAAGAAGCTCAACATCATGCTCAACTAGTCAAGATACTTAAAAAAATGGTTACTGTAAGTATCATTATAATCATGTCTTGTTACTACACATGTTATGATGTATTCAAAGATTTATTGCTTTTTTTTTTTTTTTTTTTTTTTTTTCAATATATTTACTGCTAGCAATATGTATGAAATGTTAGCTACTACTGTATTACACCAATTCTTTTGGTACTTGAGAAAAATATTTACTACTGTATTTTCATTTTCAATAACAATAGCAATCAGTAAAAGCGAGCTCCCCAGTTGTTGAGGGTGGTAAAGCATCAAGTAGTACAATTAGTGCTAGAAATGAAGTCGTAGATGCTGTCCCTTTATCCTATAGATTGCCTGAAGATTGTGATGTGCAAAGTGCTAAGATGAGACTCGACACGGTATTTTTCAAGCTAATTAATCTCTCTTTAGATCCATGTGACTAAAGAGTCGTTTGTGAAGTCCTCAAAAAAAAAAAAGGGGCATGACATTTATACCGATATATGCTTATTTCTACAAGAAGTTTAACTAGTAGATGAAACAATCTCTGCAAACTCTTGGGTTTTGCAGTTTATGGCGGAGAAATCCTCACGGCCGCCACAACCTTTGAACATGAAAATGCGAAACGCAACAAGTCTCACTGGGGAGGTCTCGGTTTCATTCGAACTACCAAATGATTTCCCGGCCAACGGAATAGACATTGACAAGGTGGTTAATCCCATTGTACAAACACAAGGATTCTCCCCTCAGTTTATTTATAAAAAATAAAAAAAAATAAAAAAAAAGAGTAGAAACCTTGATTCATATATGCAGTATTATTGATAATGTAATTGTTTATTTTACATGTATTGTTCGACTCCAGTTATCTTTACCTGAAGAGAAAAGAACAATAGGAACTGCCCAAAATCAACTTCTGTATTCTTTCTCTCAAAGACTTAAGGGCTGGAGAGTAGAACGGAGACAGAGAATAAATGGGCGTTACGATACGGTAAAAATTAATAATTTCACATTGATAATCATTTAATATAACTTCTTAATTATTTATAGTTGAAATTGCATTATATTTATATTGTTTCAACCAAGAACTAACTAATTTCTTGAAACCCTAGGCTGTCAATCTTGTTCCCTCTTTGATTTCTGCAATCAGAAGTGCTAAAATGAAATCTATGTAGTTGAAAAGTTAACCACGATTTAGATTTGCATATTTTCTTCATATTCTATGAAAGATATTGTTTGTGGCATGAATTCCTCTGTACGCCTGAGATTTGTGTTTGAAAAGGGGGTTTGCTTACTAGAACATCCAAAGTATACAGATGATTTGAATCACTTGCATTACATATATCTTATTTTATTTGTTTCAATCAAGAACTAATTAGTTGATCTTAGATTATGACTCTAGTTTTCATTAAAATTGGGTTTTCAGATCCTTTTTAAAATTTGGCAATGGAAAGTGCGAAAACTGCCAACTCTCTCTCTCTCTATACACACACACACACACACACACACACACACACACACACACACAATATTTTAGTTGGATAATTTATCCAAAACTCCGATATATATTCGTTTCCATCAATTTTCTATTGAAGATTTATGCTTATAGCATGGATTTTTCTATGCGCAAGAGATTTATGTTTTTATTTTTTAATGTTTGGAAACGGCTTTGCTTACTGGATTACATCCTAATCATATACCATTGAATTACTTGCATTATCTTTACATTAATTGTTTCGATCATGAACTAATTTGTTGAAACCCTACGAATCTAGGTGGTTCTTTGTTTTGTTTTGTTTTTAATTAATTTCTTGAAGGGACTTTGATTTCTGCATTTGGAAGTGCTAATAAAATGAAAATTGCATTGCGCGCGTGTGTGTTTGTGTGTATATATATCTTTTAAAAAATCTTGTCCAAGATCTAGATTTATAGTTGTACTTTTTTTTTGGTATCAATCGGGAATTTGTTGAAACCCTAGGTTACAATTTGTAGTACTCTTTGAAAATTGGTAATTGTAACTACTAAATTGAAAATAGTTTATATGTTTTTCTGTGCAACTGACATTTACGTTTCCGAAAGGAGTCCCTTCTCTTAAAGGGCGTTTCTTTATAAAAGGGGTTTTGCGTATCATTGAAGCCCTAAATAATGGAAATGAAAATGGTTGATATATATATATATATATATATATGTGTGTGTGTGTGTGTGTGTGTGTGTGTGTGTGTGTGTGTGTGTTGTGTGTTTTTAGAAGTCTTTACGAGTGAGATGTTTGATGAGGGGATTTACATGATTAATCACTAGCATTGTCTTTACATTAACAATTTCAGTAAAGAATTTAATCTGTCTAATCTTAGGTTATGAATCTAGATTCCTCTTTGATTTCTGCAATTGTAAGTGACAAAATAAAAAACTATGATACCTATATCTAGCTAGAAGCAAAAGGTTACCAAATTTTCCGTTTTTATATTTGTTTGTCATTGAGTCATTTCCTATGGAAGATTTATAGTTCATTGTTGAATTTTTCTTTTGCTCCTAATAGATAATGCGAAAAGAGTTTTTTTCTTATCAGTTAGTTATGGTAAATACAAACAACTCAGTGAAATGTGTTCACTCTACAAAAAGAGTGGAAAAAGAATAAATTACTGATGAGGTTCATATATTAAATATTGCAGTACTATCATCATGTCGAATCAAATACGTCGCTTCGATCGGTTGTGGAGGTTGTCAACTTTTTGCTCTATGAGGAAAATCCGTACAAACAAAAGAGGACGCAAAACAAGAGTAATACTCCGGTGAGTGAGAAACTTATTTAGGGCTTGCAGGTTGTTCAATAATCTGAAAACTGGGTATTTAATTGATTAGAGTATTTGTTTCAGTTTAGTATTCAAGAATGTGCCTTTTTAAATTCAAAAGCGCGTTTCGTAACAGTTGCTGATTATAGTTTTTGAATCTAGAAACTAAAAAAGTACCTTTTTTGTTAAATGTTTTATACATGTGAAATTAGTGAGATTATTGAGGATTTGAGTTGATATGAATTGAAAAGAAGAAAACGAGGAAAATAAACTTATATGGTCTAGCAATATTAGACCATAGGTTATTATTCCTTGGCGGGCTTGACAAAGAAAAGTTTTCAAGGGTTATTTTCTTCTTACTCGAAGAGATCATCAGAGATATCATTAATTTTAGGCTGTCTTTCTAGGTTGTTTGTTTGTGATTTGCTAGTTTAGAGCTATCTTTCCTTTCTTCTTAATTTGCAGGTTTTGTTACTTTTCTTTTGAGGACTTGTTACACAAATATTTTAATCAAATGTGAGGTGTTTGAATACATATATACACTGAACACGTTTTAGTTACTCTTGTTTCTATATATATATATATATATATATATATATATAGTTGAAGAACTATATATAATTAGAATGGTAACTGGGATATTGAGGCTCTAATGAGATTTAACCTAGTACGGGTATGTCAGAGTTTCCAGAAGCTTGCTTGTTTCCTTTCTTCGGCTTATTAAACAAAACTACCGTAAGAATACATAATCAACAGCAGTAATTTTAAACAAAGATTGTGTCTATATATATATGTATAATGGAAGACGCGCAGAACTTTTGCTTACTAAATCTATATAGAAATTAAAGAAAGGAAGTACACATGATAGAATAACAGACTTTCCAATAATAAGGTAATATAAATTAACCAGCTCATATTTCTTCTTCCTTTAGTGTTATTAAATGGTTGGAAGCACTCGCAATGCATGTGCATATTTATGAGACGTTTGGTTCATAAATTAAAATCATGATATTAGAACAATTTTCAATTTATTTGTGTTTTTTTAAGAGAAAACATTATAACAAATTATGAATTATGATTTAAATCATAGTATAAATCTCCTTACTAAACGTCTCATATTCTGATTCAGTTAAAATAATGATTTTTATATTTGTATATTCAGGTTGAGGGAGGTGATCACAAGCCTAAGAGAACAAGGTCGGGGAAGACGATGAAGAAACCACCGGCACATCCGAATTCACAGAGCTCTGACAGCAAGCCAAGAGAGACTTGTAGTACACCACCTACTACTAACATTACTGTCTCATCATCACGTAGTGACCATATTGTTAGGGATAGGGAAATCCACAAGAACATATTGTTGGAACAATTCCTAACCGACGCACACAACAACTTCCTCAATTCCCATAGTACTTTTGCGCCGCGAAGCTCGGATACTCGAGATGAAAATGATGCAAAAGAGGAGGCTGCGCATTCCGACACAGACTCTGAAGCGACCGAGGAAGATGATATGGAAGAGCTTTTGAGAAAGGCCTACAATAACCGTGGGTTCTCCAAGAAGAAGAAGAATGTGCCTACACAAGGTGACTCTAGAAATGCTCCACATATATGTTTTTATTTTTTATTTATTTTTTTTTTTTTTTTAATGTATGGTAATCAGATAGGAAAAAGAATTCTTTTCTGTTTTAAATTTAGGATTAAAGGGATTTGAACTCTAGATCTTGACATTTAAATGAGGGTATAGAATTATTATTAGAACCCTATAATAATAAAAGACTAATATGCCAAATCTTTCAATATGTACAATCTTCTAATTTTTTGTTTTGGGTATCTCCAGGAATCAATAAGAGGAAGAGAAGAGAAAATTCAAATCATGAAGAAGATAGAAGTAACATCGATTCTGAAGAAACTTATTCGGAGCTCTCCACCAAGGCGGATGAGGAGACTGTTGATGCAGGTGTTGATAACACTTCTTCAGGAGCTAGAATCCATCTTGTGGAATCAGATAAAAGGGTAGAAACTACGGTTGAAGAAAAGCAGATATTTATCACTCCTAGTCCTAAAGAAGCTTCTATTAGTAGAGATGATCATGAGATGGTTGGAGCTCCTGAACCAGTTGGGCGAAATCTCGATTCGGGTAAAGCCAAAGAGATCACTACTGCCTTTAGTCCTCCAAGAGATCGCATTGTTGTTGCCAATGTTGATGAAACCAAGGCTCAAGTTGACGAAAGTATTGCTGTGGAAGCGAAAGCCGAATCAGCTGGAAAGGTGATGGAACCTCATGAAAATAGTAAAAGTACTGATCACACCGATGATTGTTTAGTGGTTCTTTCATCCTTTTCGGATCAGTGTGATCTGATTAACCACATTCCCTTCGCTGACAATATCTTTGATGACGTTCATGATCATGCAGATTTAGGGTCCAACAACATGTCAAAGTAACTTTCTTCTCGGTAGCTTAGATAGAAGCTATTATTGGACATTTTTTTCTTTTACCTTGTAAACCTAGACTTTTTTCTTCTTCCTTTTTTTTTTTTTTTTTTTTTTTTTTTTTTTTTTTTTTGTGTGTGTGTGTGTGTGTGGAGGAAATGGTATGAATTTAAGTTTTTCTTCAATGTTCAGATTCTTGAAAGAATAGTCCGCGCGCTTGAGGACTTGAATTCAGATATCTTGTAATCAAGTTACAAATTAACAAGAGTGCTTGACTTCCTGTCATTCATTACCCAGATTTCTTCTGGTAATATATATTCTTCATTGGTTCGGTTAGTAAAATATACATATTGTCAGGGTTTCCTTATAAACATATATATAAATCCTTATAATTCTGTCAGTAGAATAAACTAAGTTGGTTTTCCATTCCCTCCACAACTTATTCAGTTTCTACTTGATCGAGATATCAACAGTTTTCATGGTTAATGCTCCCCTTTGATTATAAAAAAATAAAAATAAAATAAAAATAAAATCCGCCAGTAAGGAATTGTTTGATTATTATTATTATTTTTTTGTCCTCCTTTAGTTTTTCCTTTAGGTTTTACTTGATCTATTGCTAAACCTTGCTGGATCCTTATGATCTACAGTTCTGGGTTTCTAAAGAATCATTGATTTTCCCTTTTTTTATTATTAAATAAATTTGGAGTGGGGAATTTGGTATAAAATGAGTTGCATATGGGGTGTTAACGTAGTTGTGATGTTGTGGACAAACTTTATATCACTTACTTCTCGAAATTCATTAAAAAAATAATTGCATAGAGCTAACCTCACTTGACAAACTGGTTAATCAATGATTTTGATAGAGGACACAGTCTCCCTTAATAATCGGCCGGGGTTACTGTTTTGACATAATCAAAATTATGAAATTTGCTCTGATGATAAAATTGGTCTTCCATATTGTTGAATCTGAAGGGGACGAGGATGAAATTTTTCTGCATGGTTGAGGTTGTAGCCAAATGGTTATAATGCTCCTAAGTGGGGGTTAGTGAGTAAAGTAGATCATGTTTAAGCATGATAATCGAAAATTTCTACATTCAAATAATTATGAAAAAGGGATCTTAAAATTAGAAAAGCAACAATTGCTCCAGAGCCTTCAAAATATAAAACAAAATGAAAATGAGATGAAGCAGAAAAAAAAATTCCAAGATTAAAACTTTCAACTTTCATTGCACTATTCAAGTAAATAAACAATTCAAAAATATCAAAACTATAAATAAGTATCGCTCAACTGGGATGGTATAATTTACTGCAACCTTCATGCACTCATGAAATCATATATTTCTAGGCTGAGTTAAAAGTACATCAGAAAAAAAAAAAAAAAGAGTAAATAACAAAACGGACATACCATTGACATTCAACTTTAAAAGTCTGATACTAATACTTGATCCCAGATACTGGCCTATCAGATGTGGCTGAACTGAATTGTATTAACTTGGAGAGTACTGGAAAATCATTGTCTATTTTCCGGTTCCTGCATGGTAAGATTTCATATACTTACCGAACAATATAAATCAAATCGAAAATTTGCATTCACATATATCAAACAATTAACATTTGGAAAGTAGGAAAACCACTGATGAGCGCATACATATAACATTTGGCCACACTCTGGTGTTCAAGCCGTGCCTTAAGTTGTTTTCTTCGGTTTTACATATAAATATAACAAGATAGTATATAATTTATTTTCCTTCCAAAATTATTAGTAATTAATTAATAAAAATCTTACGGGAGAGTAAGATAATAAAGTCCCTACGTACCTCAACTTGTGCACGAAACCAAGCTCTTGATTCACTAATTTCCCACAACAGCTCAGTCCCCTATATACATATATATTTGCAGGTTCATTCAAAAACATTATTAACAATTGACCAGGACAATGAACTGAAGGGCATACGAGTAAAGTTTATCGAAAACCACAGGAAGGCAACACGTGAATATTTAAGCCCGAGATATATTAAAGACCCAACACATGATGACAATTTAAGTGAGGATAAAGAATGCAATTACGGGAGTTTAAACTCAAGATCTCCCGCTCTGATACCATATTAGTTTACCAATCCCTCTTAAAAGTTTAAGCTGTTAGGATGTGGGGCAACAATAGTTTTTATACTTTAACAAAGCAAAAAGAGAACAAAGATAAGCAGCATCATTTTTTTATGAATATTTTATTTTTTATGATTTTCATTATTTTTCATCTTTGAAAAATAAAATAAAATAAAAACCATACCAAAAAATTATCAAATTTTGCAGACACGATCCTTACATTTTTCTGGACATGCCTGCAAAAAAATAGCCAAAAATGATCAATAAAAAAAAGTAAAGCTCTATCAAAAGCCTTCGGCCCATGTAGTGGGGCGCCTAGAGGTCGGGATATATAGAAAATTTACATTTTTATTTATGTTTTATATTTTAAAATTAATATATGATTTTTAGAAATTAATACATCAAGTGGCACCTTTTTCGATGAATATTATATTTTTTATGATTTTCTTTATTTTTTTCTTTGAAAAACAAAATAAAAGAGAAATAACATCAAAAAATTATGAAATTTTGTGGACACAATCCTTACATTTTTTTGGGCATCCGTACAAAAGAATGCCTCAAAAAATGACAAAAAAAAGTACAAAGCTATCAAAAAGCCCTCAGCCCTCGTAGTGGGGCGCCCAGGGCATGGGATGGGTCAAACACTTACATCTTTATTTATGTTTTGCATTCTAAAATTAATATATAATTTTAAAGAATTACTACAACATGCGACACTACTTTTTGTCGAATATTCTATTTCTTATAATTTTCTATATTTTTCCTTTGAAAAATAAAGACATCAAAAAATTTTAAAATTTTGCAGACATGATCATTATATTTTTCTGGGCATGATGGCCTCAAAACATGACAAAAAAATTAAAATGTTCTAAAAAAGCCCTTGGCCCACGTAGTGGGGCACTCAGGGGCCGTAATGGGTCAAAATTTTACATTTTATTTATGTTTTGCATTTTAAAATTAATATACTATTTTTAGGAATTAATGCAATAAGCGGCACCATTTTTTGATGAACATTTTATTTTTTATGATTTTTCATTTTTTTCATTTTTAAAAAATAAAATAAAATAAAAACAACGACAAAAAATTATGAAATTTTGTGGACACAATCCTTATATTAATCAAGACATGTGTGCAAAAAATGGCCTCAAAAAATGACAACAAAAAGTAGAATGCGATCAAAAAACCTCTAGCCCGCATAGTGGGGCATTTAGGGACCGGAATGTGTCAAAAATATATATTTTCATTTATGTTTTGCATTCTAAAATTAACATACGATTTTTTAGAATTAATGCAATAAGCGACACTATTTTTTTTTATAAATATTCTATTTTTTATGATTTTCTTTATTTTTTCCCTTTGAAAAGTCAAATAAAGTAAAAATTATGTCAAAAAATTATGAAATTTTGTAGACACGATCCTGTCACGCCCCCCAACCGGGGTGGGTGACGTGGAGCTCGATTAAGGATTAATAAAACAGATCCCCAACCGGGTCCCACACTTAGCTGCATTTAAATATAAATAAATTACATAATCCAGGAGCCTCTGACACACAGGGCTCCACCCCACAGGGCATACAGTATCGTACATACATGTTTAGGTAAATAATCAATTACAACAGACATCATCCACAGTCTAGTAAATCCAAATATTAGTTAAGTTTACATAACCTTTCTCAATTTTTCCTTACATTTATAACAGAGGATGGACGCGATCCTCACTTAATCAATCCGTAGCACCGCTCAGCTATGATGCACCGCTCCTCGAATCTCCTGGGAGGGGTTTAAACATTTGAAACATGAGCGAAAGGCCCAGTAGGATATTATTTGAAATAATTAAAATAAATGAATAAATAAATACGCGCGTAAATGAATAAAGTAAGACATTTATCCCCAACAGAACAGCCGGAACCTCACATCCTTTTTCTCAAAGGAAATATAATAGAAACTAACCGTATTACAGGCTTCAGCAAGTAATTAGTACAAATTACTCACCTCACCAAATGCCTCGCCTACCGGACCGGTTTCGGGTTCTGCCCCCGAGGATGCACTCTCCGCATCCTATCTAGGCTTACAGCAATAGACTATATTACCAGTTCACAAGATCTCTTATCTTAAGAAATCATCCGTTTAACATTATGAAATCGTTAATAAGACCCCACAAACTACTCAAGCTGCGGGCCCCATGACTGGACAAGCCATGAGGTTCCATGACTAGACAAGCTATGGATTCCATGGACAGGACAAGCCAAGGATTTCCATAAACTAACAAGCCATGGTTTTTAAAACATTTTCTTTCGCAAACCAATCCCTTTCTTTAAAACATTTTCAAGGCCGAAATCCTTTTTGAAAACAGGCTCACAAAGAAGAGGGATAGAAATCCTACCTCGCACAATCAAACCTGGGACTAGCGTTGCCTTTTCCGGCTTCCGCTTCCTCAAGCCCCTTCAGTCTGAATCCACAGCGAGCGCTGATACAAAACATCACTTTAGGATCAATCCTCAGTCCTAAGGTAATCAAATCTCAATCATATTCCAAGATTTTCAATTAGTGTGCCCTAATCCATTTTCATGTTTCAAATTACATTCCAATGGTTTTAAATATCAAATCAGGGATTAAGGATACTAATCCTTTCATCCCAAGTCCCCAAATGGAGCTAATTTGGGTTCTCCCCGAAAACAGGGGTCAAAACGACAATTTCAGGCCAAACAGGGTCAAACCCCGTGTACACCGGTCGACCGGAGACAGAGGAGTGCATCACCACTGGTCGGCCAGTGGTGTGCATCCGGTCGGCCGGTGGCCTCAACAAAATCCGGTCGACCGATGCGGTCGACCGGTGGACATCTCCAGTTCGCAAAAACTTGCGGAAATCAGTCCAAAAACCTTCAAATCCAGTCCCAAATCACAAAATCTCAAGGGACAACCACTAGATCCGGGTTTTAGGTCCTAAAACAAGTCCAAAAAACCCAAGATCTCCAATTTCTACCCTAGTTTCACTCCAAATCCATCAAAATCCGTTTTGAACCAAAAGTAAGTTTTAAATCCGAAAAACTTGAAATCCAAGAGAGGTTCTTTAAGTAATCTTACCTTGAATCATTCTCTTAATGTTGAAAACTCTTTGAAATCACTCTTGGTTCGAATCCGGTCTGGATTTGAGACAAAATGGGAGAGAGAGAGAGAGAGAGAGAGTGAGAGAGAGAAAGAGAAAAGAAACGGAGGGAAAAAAAAAAGAAAAGGAAAGAAAAAAAAGGAAAAAAAAAGAAAATGGCGTGTAAAATATAATGATTCGAGAAATGCGCCCATACACACTACGGATTAAAATAAATTATGTAAATAATTTAAATACCTTGGTATCATTTAAACTCAATTAATTAAATCAGATTAGGCACACTAATAATCTTAATTACCTTAATTAATCTCAATTAATTCTTCAGGGTGTTCACTCCCACCCCATTAGGCAATTTCGTCCTCGAAATTAAAACTCACCTTAAAGTGTAAACAGAGATGCGGATAACGTTCCCGCATCGTCGTTTCAAGCTCCCATGTTGCTTCCTCAACACCATGGTGTCGCCACAAAGACTTTCACTAACGGAATCTCACGATGACGCAGACTCTTCATCTTCCTGTCAAGAATCTGAACTGGTACATCCTCGTAAGACGCGTCATACTGTATCGGAACGTCAAACCACTGCACTACTGCTTCCGACTCAGGTTGACATTTTCGAAGCATGGAGACATGAAACACGTCATGCACGTGAGATAACTCAGGCGGTAAAGCCAACCGGTACGCTACCACTCCGACTCGTTGCACGATCGGGAATGGACCCACATACCTTGGTGCGAGTTTTCCTTTCACACCAAACCGAGTAACTCCTTTTCGTGGAGAAACCTTCAACAGAACAAAGTCGCCTTCTTGAAATTCCAAAGGCCTACGCCTTCTATCAGCATAGCTCTTCTGTCGACTTTGAGCTGTCAATAGACGTTCTCGAATCACAGCTATCTTCTCATTGTTCTCTTGAATGACATCCGGTCCAGTTGTAAGTCTGTCCTCTGGTTCCAACCAACAAACAGGTGACCTACAAGGACGACCATACAACGCCTGAAATGGTGTCATACCGATACTGGCCTGATAGCTGTTGTTGTACGCAAATTCAGCTAAATGCAGGTATTTCTTCGATTCCGCCAAAATCGAATACAAGCACGAAGCATATCCTCCATAATCTGAATAACTCTTTCGGATTGTCCATCCGTCGAGGATGAAATGTTGTCTTTGAAGTTCAATTCCGTTCCCATGGCTTCCACGAAACTTCTCAATACCTTACATTGAAACGCATGTCACGATCAGGCGTGATGAGCGGTGGCACCCGTGTAACCTCACGATGTGCTCCAGGTACAATTCTAACAGAACCTTCCGAGAATACGTCGCATGGAACGGTATGAAGTGCGCGGACTTCGTCAACCTGTCAACCACCACACAGATGGCATCGTGCTTCAACTCGATTCTCGGTAGTCCCATCAGAAAATCCATCGTGATATGTTCCCATTTCCATTTAGGGACAGGAAGAGGTTGCAACTCTCCCACTGGCTTCTGGTGCTCAGCTTTAACTCGGAGGCAAGTCACGCATTCCGAGACGTACTCACGAGCATCTCTCTTCATGCCTCTCCACCAGTACTGTCTCTTCAAGTCCTGGTACATCTTGGTACTACCCGGATGAATGTCGTACCTCGATTTGTGAGCTTCATGCAGAATCACTTTCTTGATCTCACCCACTTTAGGAACAGCGAGGCGGTCGCGAAAGTCTGATGTCCGTCTTCTCGGTTCTCAATCCTCAAACTGTTCTCCATTATGGATTCGAGTCCAGATTCACGAAGATGAGGATCTTGCCACTGATTTTGCTTGACTTGTTGCACAAGAGCTGGTGCGAAAATCAGATTATACACCACAGCCTGGTTATAATCCTCATGGTCTTGAAGATCATACTCACTCACCACTTGGTCCTCTTCCAATCCTCCAAAGCTAATGGCGCTTGAGTCCCAGACGTTTTTTCCTGCTAAGGGCATCAGCCACCACATTAGCTTTTTCGGGATGATCTTTGCGGGGTGAAGTTATAATCTTCCATGTACTCTACCCATCTCCTCTGTCTGAGGTTCATATCTTTCTGAGTAAACAAGTACTTCAGACTCTTATGATCAGAAAAGACCTGAAATCTTGCTCCATAGAGATAACATCTCCATATCTTCAGAGCAAATATTACCGCTGATAACTCCAAGTCATGCGTGGGGTAGTTTCGCTCATGCGGTCTCAGTTGCCGAGATGCGTAAGCTACTACGTGTCCGCCTTGCATCAAGACACAACCAAGCCCAACCCCCGAGGCGTCAGTGTACACCTCGTATGGCTCCTCGGTATTAGGAATCGTCAGAATTGGTGCACTTGTCAACCTTACCTTCAACTCTTGAAAGGCATGTTCACATTCAGCATCCCACTCGAATCTGACTTCTTTCTTGGTCAACCGAGTCATCGGTGCAGCGACACTTGAGAAGTCCTTCACAAAACGCCGGTAATACCCCGCGAGTCCGAGAAAACTTCGAATCTCTGCCACATTCTTCGGCCTTTCCCACTGTAGCACAGTTTCAATCTTAGATGGGTCCACGAAAATTCTTTGTCCTGAAATCACATGGCCAAGGAACTTCACTTCTGTCAGCCAGAAGTCACACTTCTCCTTCTTCGCATACAACTAGTGTTCTCGAAGGGTCTGAAGAACAACCCTAAGGTGCTGCACATGTTCTTCCCAAGTCTTAGAGTAAACTAGTATGTCGTCAATGAAGACGATCATAAACCGATCCAAGTATGGCCGGAAAACCCGATTCATCAAATCCATGAATGCAGCAGGGGCATTTGTCAACCCAAACGGCATTACCAGAAACTCAAAGTTCCGTACCGAGTTCTGAAAGCAGTCTTTGGAACGTCCTCCTCCCTGATTTTCAATTAGTGGTACTCGGACCTCAAATCAATCTTAGAGTAGAACTGTGATCCACCTAACTGATCAAACAATTCATCGATTCTCGGCAGTGGGTACTTGTTCTTCACAGTTACCCTGTTCAATTGTCGGTAGTCAATGCATAACCGAAGAGATCCGTCGTGCTTCTTCACAAATAGCATCGGTGCACCCCAATGGGAAGTACTATTCCGGATATACCCCTTCTCTGCCAGCTCTTCAAGCTGTGTTCTTAATTCCTTCATCTCTGCCGGAGCCATCCGGTATGGAGGAATGGAAATAGGTGCCGCTCCCGGAATCAAATTAATGCAGAATTCAATCTCCCGATCCGGCGGTAAGCCCGGTAGATCCTCAGGGAATATATTTGCAAACTCATCCACCACAGGGATGCCTGCACTATCTCCGTTCACTTCAAATTCACCTTCTATGGCAAGAAAGGAAAAGAAACAGGCTAGATTCTTCCGTCCCCCAACACTGTACTTCAACAGTCGTTCCCCAAGGACTGGATTCATCTCTGCATGATAAGCAATCACGGTTCCGGAATTCGTCACCAAGGTCACCTTCCTACTGTAGCAATCAACAATTGCACCGTGCCTTGACAGCCAATCCATTCCGAGCACCACATCAAACAGGGTCATCAGAAGGATAATCAAGTCTGCTCTCAATCGCTCACCACCAATCGTGATTTCACACGACTTACACATACTCATCACCTCCACACATCCTAGTGGGGAGTTTAAAGTCATCGGGACTTATAAATTCTCAGATTTCAGTTTCAACGTCCGAACAAAGGAACTGGATACAAACGAGTGTGTGGCACCTGTATCAAACAACACGTGAGCAAAAGAATGAGAGATTAGAATCATACTCTCAACCACAGCGTTGCTGGTCTCACCTCCAGAGCTGCCTCCTGCCAGGGTATAAGCTTGTCCCTGTACTTTTCCCTTCCCTCTGTCACCAACATTAGGCCGCTGAGCCGGAGGCCTATACTGTTGTGGCAGAGGTAGTTGTGCCGGTCTCGGCGCTTGAGGCCGGAACTGTGAATATTGAGGCGGCTGATAGGTCGGCGCAGGAGGGTATGGCATCTGTTGCGGCTGATATGGCGGCATGTACTGTGGCGGCCCTTCTTGACTATAGGAAGCGTCACTTTGGGCTTGTTGAGCCGGCGGCCGATTAGGACAATTCCTCCTAATATGGCCCACCTGTCCACAATAGTGACACTGGGCCCGTACGGAGCATTTCTGTCACTCCCAGACGAACTACTGCCACCACTTGCCATTTCCTGATTGCGGTTTCTTCTACCACTCCGCTGTGGTCCACCCGAAACAGAAGGTCTACCGGAAACAGAGGGTCTACCAGAGACAGAGACCCGACCTGCTTCTTCTTCTTTACTTTGACGATAGGCCAGGTTATCCTGTTCCACCCTTGTAGCAGCAGCTACTAAATCCCAGAAGTTCCGAAGTCTTAGAGCCACCAAGGATCTCCTCACAGAGTTCTTGAGGCTCCTCTCAAACTGGAGACATCTCATGTGTTCAGACTCCACTAGAGATGGCGCAAACCGGAATAGGTCATTAAACCTAGCCTCATAGTCCCTCACAGACATGTCACCTTGCTGCAGCAACATGACTTCTAGTGCCTTTTCTTCCCTGTAACTCGGAGGGAAGTACTGATCATTGAACATCACGTCAAACTGTTCCCAGGTCATCCCTGTGACATCCATCCTCCTCTTGACCTGTTTCCACCAAGTGTTTGCTAACCCTTCCATCTTGTACACCGCAAATTCCAACCTATATTCATCTGGAACTCCCATAGTACTCAAGTGCTTAACTAAGTAGTCAATCCAGAACTTAGCTTCCTGGGGTCCTCCCTCACTGTTAAACGAGGGGATAGGCGCTCGCCTGAATTCTCAGAAATATCCTTGTTTCTGATCCTCAGCCGGTCGCTCATTCTGAGCTCTAGTGGCCATGCCTTGAAAGGCAGTATACATGGCATCAAAGAATCTTTGATTCGGTTGTTCCGGCTAATTGCCTAGTTTACGGCGAGGCGCCATTTCCTTCAACTGAAATCAAACTAGACTATTCAATGGATAACAGATGTCACACATGTATGTACAATCCCGGGGTTCTTAACCTAATGCTCTGCTACCACTCTGTCACGCCCCCAACTGGGGTGGGTGATGTGGAGCTCGATTAGGGATTAATAAAACAGATCCCCAACCGGGTCCCACACTTAGCTGCATTTAAATATAAATAAATTACATAATCCAGGAGCCTCTGACACACAGGGCTCCACCCCACAGGACATACAGTATCGTACATACATGTTCAGGTAAATAATCAATTACAACAGACATCATCCACAGTCTAGTAAATCCAAATATTAGTTAAGTTTACATAACCTTTCTCAATTTGTTCTTACATTTATAACAGAGGATGAATGCGATCCTCACTTGACCAATCAGTAGCACCCCTCAGCTACGATGCACCGCTCCTCGAATCTCCTGGGAGGGGTTTAAACATTTGAAACATGAGCGAAAGGCCCAGTAGGATATTATTTGAAATAATTAAAATAAATGAATAAATAAATACGCGCGTAAATGAATAAAGCAAAACATTCAAACCCCCGACAAAACAAATTAAACCTCACATCTTTTTTTCTCAAAGGAAATATAATGTAAACTAATCAGTATCATACGAGGCTTGACAAGTAATTAGTAAAAATTACTCACCTCACCAAGTGCCTCGCCTCTGGGGACCGGTTTGGGTTTTGCCCCGAGGATGCACTCTCCGTATCCTATCTAGGCTTACAGCAATAGACTCTATTACCAGTTCACAAGATCTCTTATCTTAAGAAATCATCCGTTTAACATTATGAAATCGTTAATAAGACCCCACAAACTACTCAAGCTGCGGGCCCCATGACTGGACAAGCCATGAGGTTCCATGACTAGACAAGCTATGGATTCCATGGACAGGACAAGCCAAGGATTTCCATAAACTAACAAGCCACGGTTTTTAAAACATTTTCTTTCGCAAACCAATCCCTTTTCTTTAAAACATTTTCAAGGCGAAATCCTTTTGAAAAACAGGCTCACAAAGAAGAGGATAGAAATCCTACCTCGCACAATCAAACACAGGACTAGCGTTGCCTTTTCCGGCTTCCGCTTCCTCAAGCCCCTTCAGTTTGAATCCACAGCGAGCGCTGATACAAAACATCACTTTAGGATCAATCCTCAGTCCTAAGGTAATCAAATCTCAATCATATTCCAAGATTTTCAATTAGTGTGCCCTAATCCATTTTCATGTTTCAAATTACATTCCAAGGGTTTTAAATATCAAATCAGGGATTAAGGATACTAATCCTTTCATCCCAAGTCCCCAAATGGAGCTAATTTGGGTTCTCCCCGAAAACAGGGGTCAAAACGACAATTTCAGGCCAAACAGGGTCAAACCCCGTGTACACCGATCGACCGGAGACAGAGGAGTGCATCACCACTGGTCGGCCAGTGGTGTGCATCCGGTCGACCGGTCCGGTCGGCCGGTGGCCTCAACAAAATCCGGTCGACCGATGCGGTCGACCGGTGGACATCTCCAGTTCGCGAAAACTTGCGGAAATTAGTCCAAAAACCTGCAAATCCAGTCCCAAATCACAAAATCTCAAGGGAAAACCACTAGATCCGGGTTTTAGGTCCTAAAACAAGTCCAAAGAACCCAAGATCTCCAATTTCTACCCTAGTTTCACTCCAAATCCATCAAAATCCGTTTTGAACCAAAAGTAAGTTTTAAATCGAAAAACTTGAAATCCAAGAGAGGTTCTTTAAGTAATCTTACCTTGAATCCTTCTCTTGATGTTGAAAACTCTTTGAAATCACTCTTGGTTCGAATCCGGTCTTGATTTGAGACAAAATGGGAGAGAGGAGAGAGAGAGAGAGAACACGGGAGAGTGAGAGTGAGAGAGAGAAAGAGAAACACATGGGAGAAAAGAAGAAAGAAAAGGAAAAAAAAAAAAAAAAAAAAAAAAAGAAAATGACGTGTAAAATATAACAGTCCAGAAATGCGCCCATACACACTTCTGGATTAAAATAAATTACTGTAAATAATTTAAATACCTTGGAATCATTTAAACTCAATTAATTAAATCAGATTAGGCACACTAATACTCTTAATTACCTTAATTAATCTCAATTAATTCTTCAGGGTGTTACAGATCCTTACATTTTTTTGGCATGCCTGCAAAAAATGGCCTCAAAACATGACATTTAAAAAAATAAAACGCTGTCAAAAAGCCCTCGGCCCACATAGTACGGCTTCCAGGGGCCGGGATGGATCAAAAATTCACATTTTTTATTTATGTTTTGCATTCCAAAATTAATATATGATTTTTAGGAATTAATGCAACATGCAACACCATGTTTTGACGAATACTCTATTTTTTATGATTCTTTTTACTTTTTGACTTTGAAAAATAAAATAAAATAAAAACGATGTCAAAAAATTATGAAATTTTCCAGACACGATTCTTATATTTTTCTGGGCATGCCTGCAAAATAATGCCTCAAAAAAGGATAAAAAAGTAAAAAACTATCAAAAAGCCCATGGCCCGCGAAGTGGGGCACCCAGGGGCCAGGATGGGTAAAAAAATTTATTTTTATTTATGTTTCACATTCTAAAATTAATATATAATTTTTAGAAATTAATGTAACAAGCAGAACTATTTTTTTGATGAATATTCTATTTTTTATGATTTTATTTATTTTTCATCTTTGAAAAGTAAAATAAAATTAAAACCAGGTGAAAAAATTATGACATTTTGTAGACACAATCCTTACATGTTTTTGGGCATGCCTGCAATAAGTGACAAAAAAAAGTAAAATGTTATCAAAAAGTCCCAAGCCCGCATAGTGTGGCGCCAATGGGCAGGGATGGGTCAAAAATTTATATTTTTATTTATATTTTGCATTCTAAAATTAGTATATGAGTTTTAGGAATTAATGCCACAAGTTGCACTATTTTTTTGATGAATATTCTATTTTTGATGGTTTTTTTTTATTTTTTGTCTTTGAAAAATAAAATTAAATGAAAACGAAGTCAAAAAATTATGAAATTTTACAGACATGATCTTTACATTTTTCTATGCATGTTTGCCAAAAATGACCTTAAAAATGACAAAATAAAGAAAAATGTTGTCAAAAAGCCCCCGACCCACGTAGTGGGGCATCAAGGGCCGGGATGGGTGAAAAATTTACATTCTTATTTATGTTTTGCATTCTAAAATTAATATACAATTTTTAGAAATTAATGCAATAAGGAGCACTATTTTTTATGAATATTCTACTTTTTATAATTTTTTTTTGTTTTTCATCTTTGAAAAATAAAATAAAATAAAAATGATGTAAAAAAATTATGAAATTTTGCCGACACGATCCTTACATTTTTTCTGGGCATGTCATGGCCGCAAAAAAGTAAAGGAACACATAATATGATATCACAATTCGGTGCGCACACATACATCTGCGGGGCCACGCCCAGACAGTAAACAATTCACTATGTTCAAAAAATTACAGACACTCAACGGGCTTATTCACTCACAGACTCCCTCCTAGACAATGATGCCGCTGTGACAAATCTCCATAGTGATTGTTTAGCGTGCACCACACGTCTTTTATCCACCTGATGAACTTCCTTCGACTGGCAGAGCTTCCTCCCGAAAGCAACAAATCTCTCTCCCGAAGGACGATCTCAATAACTCATAAAAACTCACAAACGTCTCTCTGAATATTTTCTCAGTAATAAGCTCTCAAATTCACAGACTTTTTCTCTGGAGATATTTTACTAAATCCGTACTCACATATGCTAACGAAACAAAACCTTTAAATAAAGTGAAGAGAATCTAATTCAAACAATTCATCCATCAATCACTTTATCTTCACACTTCACCACTTTTAAAGGCTTTAAATTGTGCAGCACCATTTAAATTCAAATCAATATATATATATATATATATATATATCCAAATATGATGCCTTTGAAGTATATATCGTAGTGACTAAATTGAAACAAATCAATGCATATTCGGATTATACATTTACTTTTTAAATCCAAATTATGCCAACTTCAATTCCCACGAATTGGATAAGCTGCAATTATTAAAACCATATCTCATTATCTCTTTCTAGAATCTCATTTAAATTCAAATAACCAATGTCTTATTTTCCTTTGGCCAATGTCTTATCCTTATCTCTCCAAATCTTAACAAATGTCTTATCTTCATTTGAACAAGTCTTTATCCTTATCTCTTAAAATCTCAACTCAACAAAATCTGTAACTTTAACTTCAAATCTGATTCAAAATCTTCTTCTGCAACTTCTTGAACTTGTTTTTTGAATTTTTATAAGATTGTAAATAAATTGCCAACTAATAAAAATACCTAACATGCATAATATCAGCGCATTACATGCATTAATTGTAGTGTTGGATAATAATACTTTTAGATATATGTATAAGTAATTACAAAAGTTAAAAGGAATGGTATTTGGAGAAAGATCAATAGTGAAATTCAGGCTGACCGTAGGGTAATGAAGAGCAATGGAAGGCAGAAGAGAGCAGAGAAGGAGTTGAAGAAGGACTTGATTAAATTGGCATATTTTATTGAAACACATGCACTCAAGTTGTAATGGAAAGAAAATATGGAAACTGTTGATTTAGCTCATGAAGAATCCATTTATTCAAGACATTGATGATCAAATGGGCCATATATGGAATATGATAGTTTAGGTATTTTATTTTTTAAAAGAAAATATGTTGCCCATATTAGCACGATGAATTTTTTTGGCTTATCTATTTCTTGCTCACTGGTAATTCATTTCTAAATTAAGTATTGTTCTGTAATCTCATCTTTATATATTGAGATAAATGAATTAAGGCACTACATTTGTTTCAAAAATAAAATAAAATGAAATTTTTATAAATTGACCCTTAAAAATTAATGTGAAATTTATTGCATTCGTGTTTAGTTTTTTCTCTTTTGTTTTTAATTTGTTTTAGTTGATCTGTTCTGATCAAATGGTGGTTAATAATAGAAATATTATTAAAATAAAAGGGTAGTTTTGCATAGCGAATTCTAAATTTTAAGAATGAGCATTAACATGGCACCTGATAAATCATCTACAAGTTGAAAGCATTTGGTGTACATGTGTATTAATCACTTTTCATTTTTTTAAAAATGAAGCTCTAAAATTTTTTTTTTTTTTTTAAAAATAGTTTATTTTAGTGATTTATTATTTTCTTAAAAGTTGAATTTGATTAAAAAAATATTTAAGTAGAGTACATTTAAAGAGGGAAAAAAGATAGTAGGACAAATAACAGAAATCCCAATTACTTCTATGATTCGTTTAACGTGTATACTCCATGAAATAATTCTACAACATTTTCATGAACATAAAAATTTAACTTTCATATCAATTATCGAGTAATATTATCATATTAACACGTAAGACAGAAACTATAATACTCGATTAACTCAGTAACAATTTCATACAAGCCTGACTAACCAAATTTTCTCATTTTGAAGTGCAATAAATAATCTTCAAGCACATATCAGGAATTTATATGTTTTTAGCTCTGAGAAGCACTCTGAAAAACGTTGGCTTACTTACATACAAGAACTAAAGCAAGAACTATACATTACAAGAACAATCTTTGCCACAATACAATGCTTGAACTCGATTTCTCAAACTCTTGACAATCTGCCTAATGACTCTCTCAAGTCATAAATACACTAAAAAAAAGTGCCCCCTCCTAAGCAAAAAGCAGAGAATTCGATGGCCGAGGATAAGAAGTAGCGACTTTTTTAGAACTATCCGCCGCACTACTTCTGCTGGATTTGCGCGTCTCATTATGAGCACCTTTTGGAATGTCCTTTGAATCCTGGAGCTGCTCTAGTGTTGTTACCACTTCATCTATGTTTGGCCTGTACTTGGAGTCTATAGCAAGACATTGGAGTGCAAGGTTGGCCGCCTTTTGGGCCAAACTAAGAGAGTACTGGCCTTCGAGACGAGCATCCATAACATGAAGAAGTCTGCGTTTGTTGGTGAGGTATGGTTTTGCCCACTCCACCAGGTTGTGTTGTCCAGTTGGTCTGTTCTTGTCTATAGCCCGTCGTCCAGACAACATTTCTAGAAGAACGACTCCAAAACTATATACGTCGCTCTTGGTAGTAAGATGACCTTTCGAGCAAGAGATGCAATTCATAATGAGAAGAAGAAATATGAAATTATATAAGAGATGAAATTTCCTTAGTAAACCAAAAACTTACAACCAGACTAAACTGAGGACAAGATGTCCTCACAGCAGCCAAAAAGAAAAAGAAAAACTATAAAATCAAAACAGGCCTGTATAGACTTAGTGAGGCTCAACATAATCTAAAAGGATCAAAGTTAGAGGGTAATCCTTAAAACGTCTATCAAATGTTGGAAGCACGGTTGCAAGTATAAGTTGTTTTTGTGCATTCATTATAACCAAAGGACTCTGGTCCAAAGAATTTTTAGTAGTGTGAGATGTAAATGAATTGATTGACAAAAGAGGTGGCCAAAGAAAGCACATATAAAGAAGTCAATGTCATCAATTGAAAATATAAAAACTTCAGTTTAGAGATTAGTTTGTGAGAGCCCAAGTGGTCCATACAAGTCAAGAATCCAAGAAAAGGAATAAAAACATGAAAGAAGTACCTGTGGCTAAATACTCTGGTGCGGCATATCCATAGGTTCCCATGACTCTAGTAGATACATGGCTCTTATCACCCGTTGGCCCATCCCGGGCCAAGCCAAAATCAGACAGCTTTGTGTTGTAGTTCTGAAATGAGGAAGAAGAGGATAATAAGCTGATAAGACTATGACAAACCCATTAAGATAATGAAATGCGACAAGATCACAAGAATAAGCTGGGGAAAGTCATATATACCGAATCGAGCAAAATATTAGAAGTCTTAAAGTCACGATATATGACTTGTGTCTCAGCTCCGTGGAGAAAGGCAAGGCCCCTTGCAGCACCAAGTGCAATTTTCATACGCAGACTCCAAGAAAGCGGCTGAATGTGAGAACCCCCTGTTGGAAAATTATAATAAAAGATTCTATTAGCAAAATGATGATGTTTTGGAAGAATAATTATAACGATTACTTCTCTGAGAGGAGATTAAATAGTTGCAAAAACAGGTGATTCAGAATTCAAAAGCGGGAGCTAAAGCTAACTCACTCCTGAAAAGGTGATTCTCCATGCTTCCCTTGGGCATGAATTCATACACCAAAAGCCGGTGTTCGTCCTCAAGGCAGTAACCAATCAACTTGACAAGATTAGGATGATGTAGCTGTCCCAGATAATTGATTTCTGTCTGTATATCCAAATGCAATAGCATGTAGAACTAATTAGTTTGTTCATGTAAAATGTGATAGCATTGAATATAACATGCCAATATCATTAAGTCACGATGCACACAATTAAGACCACAAGTTATACTGACCAGCCATTCCTTGTGACCCTGGAAACCTTCTTGGTTAAGCCTCTTCACAGCAATTACTATTCCAGTCCCAGGCTTGGCAGCTGTCAGCAATTGCTCGTCAATCCAACCCTTGAAAACAGATCCAAAACCACCCTCCCCCAGCACACTGTCGGGACGGAAATTTCTTGTGGCGGTTTTGAGTTCAGAGAAGCTGAAGCTCTTTATGTTAGGGGACCGCAAAATATCATCCTCGCTTCTAGGAGTTAACGGTGCTGAAAACGATGAGGATTTGCTACTTGAGTTCGTGCATTTAGAATTAAACCCTTCAACAAGACCCAAAGAGACATGTCAACAAGGATTCGCTAGCAAATCAGGGACCTAAAAAATGCAAGACTTTCACTATACAATATGCATCACCAGAATTAGTCTTCACATACCAAAGCCCAAATAAATACCGAAAAGAGACAATTGAGCATACAAAATTCACCCAATTGATCTACCATGAAACAAACAGAATACTTTTCACCCCCAATAAAAAAGGACAGGAACACATCAATTACCAAGTTTGAGCTTTGTTTTCTAGGAAACAAATAAGTGACATTTTCATTAATATTAAAAGATCGCCAAGGTTTTATTAAACAATTTTTCAAAGCAATCACATATACAATTCACCGTTTTTTGCTTAATAAAAAAATTAAAAATAAAAATAAAAACTATTGACTTGGTCAAACGATTCATTGACCACAACCCATCTCATCAATCAATAAGAAAGACAATTTGATCAAAACAAGACCTTAATGAAGCTTACCAGTATGGTAAGGACTTTCAGCCTTAATACGGTTACTCCAACAAGCCCCCATCAAAAACCAGAACTCTTTCCAAAACTGAGCCGTTTTCAGAATCAAAAGGAACTCTACAAAAGAAAAACAACAAAAACAAAAATACCCAACAGAGATTGTTTCCTTTTTTCTCTGCGCAAAAGATGGGAACAAATTGCCAACTTGTTCCTTTTCACTTTCTCCTCCTGAAAAAGACAGTGAACCCAGATGACGAAAAGATCCACACTTTTTTTTTTTTTTTTTTTTTTTTTTTTTTTTTCTTTCTGCTCCTCAATCTCGGTTTCAGATCCTCACCCACTGTGGTGACTAGCAGAAAATGATTGAGGAGCGAGAGAAAGATGTTTGATTGCACTTTTTCCTTTGTTTGGAGTGCTTTGCTTTTGGATTGGAAGCTACCAAAAAGGTTGAAGAAAATAGAGAGAGAAAGAGAAAGAAGAGAAGAGAGAGAAATGGAGAAGTGTCTTTGCTGGTCTGGTGGGCTTTTTAGACCATCGCCAACGCCAAACGTGGAAGGATTAGACGGTTGACTTGCTTTTTAGCCTTTGTCTTCTCTGTTTACTTTTCAACCAACTACCTCATAATTATTTTATTTTTTATTTATTTTTTGGATAGCACGTCATGCAATCCAATTTTTATTGCCAAATTTATTTCATTAATTTGATGCTTATGTTTAAAAAAGAGTTGTGTTGTGGAAAATTCTTGTGTGTATGTATTAATGTATACTCTTAAACGCCAAATCACAATAAAATTAATTTAATTAAGGCATATCAGATTAGAAAATTATCTGATGGATTAAGAAAATAAGTACTTAAAAACTCAATTAAAAAAAAAAAAAGGATGCTAGATGATTGCAGGCTTATCGCAGTATTAGTTCAAGATTCTTCTAAAAAAACGTGGTTTAATTGATGTTCAAATTCTCTATTCCTAAGTTTGAAGAAGAATAGACCTTGTTGGATATTCTTTCATATCATACAAAAAAAAAAAAAAAAAAAAACACACACAAATAAATTATGACCTCGTTCACTTTGCGAATTTGAGTTTTAAATTTGAGTTGACATTTTCTGAGAAATTTTCACTGTAGTAAAAAAAATTAGATGTGATATTTTTTTAAAATTTTTTACTGTAAAAATTTAAAATTAAAAATTTAAATCGATAAAATGAACAAGACTTACATAATTAACTATGTGATAATATGGTCTCTTCATTTTCATTTTCATTGGACCTACTATATTTCTGTTACATGTTATACTTACATTCTGTTTATTTGATATATTTATCCCCCTCAATTATAATTTTTTTTTTTTTTTTCTACAAAACGAAAGTCCATAGAACCATCCTGAAGTTATTTCTTTTCTTCTCTTTTCTTTTTCTCTTTTACTTTTCTTTATTTTATTTATTTTTATTATTTTTTTTTTTTTTGGCCCCAGTGGTTGCTTGATTAATTCAATTGCCTAGAAGGATGCATGAATATGCCTGCGAAGGAGGAGGAAGGAATATTATTTTATTTTGAATGTTCTTTTTGATGAAATATTTTTTTTTCTTTGTACTATTGGATTCTCGCAATGATTAATAATGCTATTCTTGTCAGACTGAAAAGCCCCCAAGGAATACAGACAATGAAATGGTCAATTTCTTGAAAAAAAAAATTATTATTATCATTTTGGGTGTTTTTGTGCAGACCGTCAAGGGTGTTCAGTATTGACCACGGCTGGCTTTGGTCTCTATGTAGCAAAGATTCCGTATTTGGAATAAATAAATAAATAAATATCGTTTTTTATTATTGTTAATTATATTTATAGGTCTTATTCATTATATAAATTTAAATTTTTAATTTAAATTAATATATAATATTTTTTTAAAATTTTTTACTATAGTAAAAAAAAATATTAGATTTGATATTTTTTAAAAAAATTTTATTATAAAAATTTAAAATTAAAAATTTAAATTAGTGAAATAAACGAGATGTCTTTAGAAATACAAATTTATGTTGTTATAATTAATACTTTTTTGGGTACTAAAGTTGATCCATTCATTGGGGGAAAAAAAGGAGATGGTAAAATAAAATGGAGAGAAACAGATAAAATGAAATGGATAATTCCTCTTTCACTCTGTTTTTTTGCCCTTGATTTTTTTGGACCTTGTTTGATACAAGCGGAGAAAACGAGATAAAAGTAAAACTGCCATAGAATTTTGGTTGGACTTTTGTCACTTTGGAGTGGAATTTTCTGGATTTTTTTTTTTTTTTTTTCAAACCCTTTTGCCTAATGTTTCTAGATTCGACACTAATCAGATGGATTTGCAAGTTAGGCAAAGTAGCAAACTACTGCAATTTATGGTACGATTAAGTATTAATTAAATAGAAGAATATCAAGAAAGAACTACAAAAGTCAGTGATTCTGCTAATATATCTTTTTCAACAAATAGTGTCCCTTTGATCATCTATCATTTGACAAATTTGCAAATGGTCTCCTATAACAATTTAACTAAATATAAAGAGATTTTTACTACTATCTTTAGAAAAAAAAACACTAGTAGCTCTCTAATTTTAATCGTTAGATCTTCATTATCAAAAACTATCTCAGTGCATTTTAATTTTAATCGTTAGATCTTCATTATCAAAAACTATCTCAGTACATTTTAAGTTTAATGTGTGTTGGGGCTCTTTTGGAGAGGACCTGTCAACGTGGAAGACTCGGGACTCGTGGCCTCGTCTGGTTCGCTGTGACTGTGCTCTCACCGGCTGACGTGGTCGGTGAGCTACTGAGGGTCCTTCCTAGCGTCGACGGGCGGTCGAATGTTGAGGTTGGCCCCTACCGAGGTAGGCGTAACCCGGATGTCCCCGAGGAAGACAAGTGTCGAGGGCGACACCGTTTATGCTTCGGCCCGTGGCGTTGAGAGAATTTCGATGGGGATCTTCTAGCGAGCTTATGGTGTGGGAGAGAAACGTGACCAGTTTATGGAGGAGGTTTCTAAGTGGGTAATGGGGTCTAAATCTGTCTGTTTGTAAATAAAACGAATCCGACGGACGTAGTGCGAAAATGGTTTAACTTCTGTCCGTTTGTAAATAAAACGAACCCGACGGACGTAGTGCGAAAATGGTTTAACTTCTGTCCGTTTGTAAATTAAAACGAACCCGACGGACGTAGTGCGAAAATGGTTTAAATTCGAGGTTTTGAGATGTGATTGAGGGCTTTTGGTGTTTCAGGAGCCTTTGTTACCTCTTCCAATGGGGAGCACACCTAGAAACTTGTTCTAGGGGACTCCGCCGGAAGTTGTGGAGAATATGATTCTCCGTCGGTCGCTCTGTTAGAAACCAGAAAACTAGAGGGGTTAGGGCAGAGTACCTTGATCTGCCTTTCTCCTTTTCTTTTCCTGTCTTTCTCCTCTCTCTTCCGTTCTCCCCTCCTTATGAAGTCTAGGCACTGTTATTTATAGGCTAGGATCATGGAGCTGAAGGGGAGGGAGCCTCTCCACCAGCCAGCCGGGACCTTGGCCGAAATTGCCCCTCCAGGTGTCTCTGTCGGTAAGGCGTTTTTAGTAAGGTTCAGGGTGAGCTTTCCATATTCTCAGAGAATACTTACCTTAGAAAGAATGTGTTTGATCATTGGTCAGGAATATGGCAGCTATCGTGGCCAGTTGGGCGAGGTCAGGGGGGCAGTAGCCATTGTGGCCACTTGGGCGAGGTCAGGGGGCAGCCATCGTGGCTCTGCGGCCACTCAGGCGGGCAGTAGCCATTGTGGCTTCGTGGCCACTTAGGCAAGGTCAGAGGGCAGCCATTGTGGTTTTGCGGCCACTTGGGCGAAGTCAGGCGGGCAGCAGCCATCGTGGCTTCGTGGCCACTCAGGCGAGGTCAGAGGGCAGCCATTGTGGGCGGAGTCAGGAGGGCAGTAGCCATCCTGGCTTCGTGGCCACTCAGGCGAGGTCAGAGGGTAGCCATTGTGGGCGGAGTCAGGAGGCAGCCACCATGGCCTTGCGGCCGCTTGGGCGGCGTCAGGAGGCAGCCACCGTGGCCTTGCGACCGCTTGGGCGGAGTCAGGAGATGGCCACCATGGCCTTGCGGCCGCTTGGGCGGAGTGAGGAAATGGCCGGACGGCCAAACGTGACCCAGCGGCCTTTCCAGGTGAGGTTAGGGAGTGACAGAGGTTGTCTTCTTCTTTTGTATATGCCTTGTCGAAAATGCTGGAGAAGTTTTTCTGTGTCTTTTTCGCAAGCTAATGGGCTAATGGGCTAATGGGCTTTAATTTACCTAATTTCCTCCACAACCCATATTATCCTAATTCCCTTATAGACCCATGACCACCCCAAGTGGGCCAAGGATCTAATTGGGCCGGATAAAAATGGGTCCGGTCACATTCTTTAGCCTGCCAAACCACGGCCCACATAGAAGTCCCCGAACGTGGCTTGGGTCCACGTACCATACCTGGAGTTACATTTATTTGATTTGGGCTGGACTGACATCTTGTAAAATTTTGGGTATCAACAATGTGATTTTAATAAAATCAAATAGTAAAAAATAGACATTATCGGTATAGTGCATGCCGTCAAAGAATCCAAATACAATTTGTATAGTATAAGAATAAGGGAACTCTTATCATAGTAATTGTTATTTTATTCTACAAGAAGAAATGGTTGTTTTTAATAATTGAATTAAATTTTTTAAAGGTTTTATCACTAAGTGACTGAGTATCCATATCAAAAATTTAGACAACGTCATATAGAAGTGCTCTTACTCATAGATTAGACCATTAAAATACTAATTCAACAGTTAAAACAATAATTCTTACTGATAAGACAAAATAATTAGCGGCTTCTTCGATCGAAGTTCTCAGGGTGGGAAGTGTAAATGCCACTAAAGAAACCAGAAACAAAGAACTTGAGAGAAGTAGGATAACTTGAGCATTGAGGTACAAATGTATAATTACTAAGTTTGGTATTGCTGTAGATTTTTAAAGAATTGCTTTTAATTGTGTTGAAAAAAAGTAGCTATTACAAGAAATAGCTGAGTGTGTTTGGTAAACTATAATTATAATGGCTGTGATGGTTCTAAAATCAATATAATAACGTTTGATAAATTATGATATTTAATTACTATAGGTAGTTAAAAATTACGACTATATTATATTATACTAGAATATAATATATATATATAATATAATATATATTTATTATTATATTTAATATAATAAAAAACTATTATTATATAATTATGAAATAAAATATAATAATATTATTAAAATAATAAAATGAAATAATTAAAAATTACGACTATATTATATTATATTATACTATAATATAGTATATATAATTACAATATAATGTATATTTATTATTATATTTAATATAATACAATAAAAATATTATTAAATAACATATTATATAATAATGATATAAATGGTTAAAAATTATGATTATATTATATTATATTATATATTTGTTATTATATTTAATATAATAAAAAATTATTATTATATAATTATGATATAAAATATAATAATATTATTTAAATAATAAATTGAAATAATTAAAATTATGATTATGTTATATTATATTATACTATAATATAATATATATAATTATATTTTTTTATATAATTATAATATAATGTATATTTATTATTATATTTAATATAATACAATAGAAATATTATTAAATAACATATTATATAATAATAATATAGAATATAATAATATTATTAAAATTGTTAATATAATTATAATATTATAAAACATATTATAATATTACATAAGAAATAATAATATTTCGGATATAATATAATTAAAAATTACAACTATATTATACTATAATATATAATCATTATTATATTATATTAAATAAATATATTATAATTATTATATTATATATCCATGTGTGTAATACACTATAATAGATTATAATATTAGAATTATATGATTATATTAATATTTAATTATATTAATTATTATCTTATTATTAATATAATAAATATAATTATATCAATACAATATAATATATAATATTATTATAAAATAATAATTATAATATCATATTATAATTATATTATAATCAAATCATATTATTAAAATTATTATAATATTATTATAATATTATATTATATGATAAAATAATAATATTAAAGTTATTAATATAATTATGATATTATTTGTTACAATATTACTATTACATTACGTTATATTATATTATTGTATTATTATATTATATTATATTATGAGTCTGAATCTTAAATTGAGAATATTGTAAATTTCAAATTTCATTAGGAGTATTATAGATACTATGAAAATTTCATTAATTATACTATGATGATATATGCACAATCTAAAAGCTAAAATTGCATTTGAGCTGTTAAATTCTTCAAAAATTCTTCAAAAAACACTTTTGAAGAGATTTATGAAACTCTAAAATCGGTTTTTTCTATTGTTTTTAAGAGCGACAAGTAATACTAAACTTAGCCAATAACTGATTGAGGTTGTTACTTTAATTGTGTCTTATCTTTAAGTAGAAACTCAGACAATCTTTAATGGTATAAAGACCGAGCCGACCATGGCGCTGCATGAACATTCTGGTATACATACATGCATACAAACATATTATGATATTAAATTTGTTTAAAAAAAAAAAAAAAAAGAGGGCCTGAGCGGTTATCTTGATAGTAAATTAGGAATATTCCATTTTACAAATGTACACTTTGTTAATTTTATTACTTTAAACTTTATCATTGTAATTTTGGTATACTCGAGAGTTTGTGATACTTTTAAAATTTTTAAACAAATATAAAAGGCATAGTTATGGAATTATCAAATGCAGTCCTAATTAAATAAAGAATTGTAATAGCATATTATAAATATAAGAGAGAGAGAGAGAGTAAGGAAGCTCCAATGGTTCATAAAATGCATATGCAGGTGATTAAAGAAAAATCCTACATCCCTAAAAAAAAAACAAAAAAAAAAATCCTACGTATTTTTCTTCCACGTCTTTCCCCTTTGATTCCATTATTAAATTGATTTTCTCACCTAACTTGGAATATAGTTGTATCCGCAAAGCTGGACATATAAATTCATAGAGAATTCAGTTGATTATTATGATTTTTGGGTCATTAAGACCCCGTTCGTTTCACCGATTTGAATTTAGAATTTGAGTTTTGTTATAGTAAAAAACTCTTTAAAATAGTCATATCTTTTTTTTTCTACAGTAAAAAACTCTCACATAAAGTCACATCTCAACTCGAATCAACGAACTAAACGAGTCTTAAATTTTAAAAAATGGATGGCCAGAATCAGATAAGTCAGCATTAAATTAGTTCCATCTCGTTATCTTACTCACTAATCATGCAAAAATAAGTCCCCACGTTGGGTATTAGTATTACATGATCATTTATATTTGTCTAGTTTCATGGCCACTTTCCCTTTTGGTTTATATATAAATATATTTTTTCCTCTGCATTGGAATATTTTTATCGTTGCAATTTGAACAATATTGAGTACCAAACTGGAATTTGAAATGGAGATTTGTTCCCATCAAGAAAGCCATGCATGATCAAGAACTCTCTTTTAAAGAGTGATCGTATTAGGAATTTTGTTGTTCCTCAATTTGTTTTTCCAATTTTGCAAGAAAAGTTATAATCATACCCCCACTAAATAATTAAAAAAAAAATTAGTAAAAATTATTAAATATGTTGTTGTGTTCCAATTTAATAATAATGCTAATAATAACAATAATAGCGCCAATTCAATAATTGAAATGTATAACTTATTATGTCTGATTTTTTCATAGTGTCTTGTTAAAAAAAATTTCTAAGGGCCTGTTTGGCAACTATATGTTTTTGAGTGAAAAACTCAAAAAAAGTAACTCGAGTTACAATTTTATTCGAGTTCATGTTCTTTTAAATTTGAACTCGAGTTTGAACTCAAGTTTTGGACTAAAACTCGAGTTCAAGTTTTCCCTTCAACTCGAGTTCAGAAACCCGAACTTAAGTTAATGAATAGTATTTTTTTATTCTTAAAAATGCTATAACTTTTTCATTTTAATTCTGATTGAGATAATTTTTTTTCAATGTGTTGATAACGAAAAGACGAATAAAACTAGACTCATATACCCTATTAAAAATTTTAATCAGCATTGAGTTTTTATTAAAATACTATCTAAATACAAATTCAAGTTTTGACTTCTCAAACACAAATTTAAAAAGATTCTTATCTCAAACCATAACTCAAATGTACACAACCAAACATTACAACTTTGACTCAAGTTATCACTTAAACTCAACTTAAAATCTACACTCAAATTACATTACTCAAAAATATCAAAAGAACATGCCCTTATCTCCCACTGGTTTTTTTTTTTTTTTCCTTTCATTTTTTGTTTCTTTCCTCCCTTCCAAAGAGGAGGGTTTATTGCCCACTAAAGGCCCAGTTTATGTCAAGTGTTCATTGACATTCACGTAACATATGTTTGGGCGCTCTATCTATAATTCATAAGCATAAATTATAGTGAATAAATACTTTTAGTGTTAGATTAGCAGACAAAAAAAAATTTAAAGTTTTCAGGTAATTAATAAGCAGCATTTTTAAAGTTTTCATCTATGTATTAATAAGCAGCATTCAGCTCTTTTCCTTTTTCTCGATTCTTTTTTTTTTTTTTTTTGTCAAATTTTTCTCATGTTTTGCCATTAATTTTAGTACTTTAGCAGCATAGTAATCCGGATTTCTACAAAACCATCAGAATTCAGCATTTCCTTCTTCCTCCACCATCAGAATTCAGAACAAATGATATCATGCATGGACCTAAATGTTATGTGGTTGGGCTTCTATTGCAATGAAAGTTTAGAAATCTAGCGACAGAACTAGGCCCAACATCCTTCGTCTCACAGGAAGGAAGCCCATCAGAAGTAGAATACCAAACCAACACCGTTTGTCAAAGTGATGAGTTCAAAAGAGGCCCATTTAAAAGTAGGACGAAATAATGTACTATTTCTTTGATTTAAAGTCTTTCAATGGCTTTTTTTTTTTTTTTTCAAAATTTTCCAATGATTTTTTTTTCTTTCCTCTCATATATAGTTTTTCCTTTGTTGCAAACCTATTGAAAAAATATATGGAAGATAATAGCATCTCGTAGTTTTTAGTCTTAAATAAGATTTTAGAGAGAAAAGAGGCTTTTGTTTTGAGAAAGAGAAGATATGATGTGCGAATACAAGAAGAAGAAGCAGAAAAGACAAATTTTCTAGATAAAAAAAAAAAAAAAACAGACAATGACACATGCCTCATTCACTTCTTAGATTCGAATTTTCAATTCGAGTTGAGATGTGATATTTTTTTAAGAGTTTTTTTACTGTAGAAACTTAAAACTGAAAATTCGAATCGGTGAAATAAACAATACCATATTAACAACACAATAAATAAATAAATAGATGAATAATAGAATAATCTTTATAATTTAATTTTTGGAAAAAGAAAAATTTACGTTCTTTCAATGACGCTAGCTAGGTAGATCAGATGAATATCTTCATCCAAAGCACTGTTTATTCTATCTATTTAGTTATGATGACCATATTCTTAGATCTTTGTCCAATGCACATACGACAAAGATTTGGAAGCAAGGCAAAGCTATATATACTATAGAGAGCCGCAATCCTAAAGAGTAATGGAGCACCAATAGCGCTAAGCATCACACTATAAGAATATTGATCTTATAAATTGCAAGCAAAACTGCCAAACCGAGCACTCTCATCGACTTTAAAGCATAGATATCAATACATTTCAGAATGTCATAAGTTAAGGGCTTGTTATATAGGCCTTCTTGTCAGCAACAAGTACGTCACATCTCATTGTGATTTAGGGGCCCAAAAATAAATGCATTCGCAAAACGATGACAAATTTAGGTTCTGTTCATTTCATTTATGAGAACTTGAATTACAAAATAAATTCATATGAAAAAAAATTATAGTAGAAAAAGTTAATCTATCCCTATAAACCTCAAAAGGACATTTATGCAAGAATCCTAATATCAAGAGTGACTTAGGAAGAAGACAAAATCCTTGATACAATGAGGTCCCTTTTTTTTTTTTTTTTTACTTCAAAGGGAATTTGTAGCAAAAGAAAGGTTAATAGCAACCCCTCTTTTGAAGGCCGAAAGTTTTTATTGATAGTATATTGGATAAGGAATAAATGCCATTCTTGCTTTACTTAAGTGGTGGAAGTTTGTCTTACCCTTTTGGGCTCTAATGTTATCTAAACAGAACCTAGCACCGCCGGCCTGTATCTCATTGCCTCGGCCGAAAGAACTTACCAAATATGCAGTCATGCAACACTTGAGAGGCCAATTGTCTTTGAGGTTTTGAACTTTTGATACACTCAAGATATATTCATTTCAGTTGACGTTTTCAGCATATATTTTGATGGAAACTTTTATGATATGCCACTATGTTTTGTCCAACCAATAGGGTAAGTCTTTTAGCGATTTGACTGAATTTCAAAAGTTCTGTATATTATTTTTTACGTAGACACTTATAAATTAAACCGTTAAAATTTAATCAAACTGCTAAAAAACTGATAGAGATAAATAACATGTACGTAAAAGGAATCAAATACAAGTGGAAGATTTGAGTAGCAAGTTGATTGGTGAAGTTTTCGGTTTGTCTTTGTAACACCATTCGGTGCTAATGAGCTCTCTTGCTAGACCCTGTAAATAGGTTGCCAAAGATGCCATCTAAAATGCACCTCTATAAAGAAAATGCACCTCTATAAATGAAAGGCCCACAAGTTATAGATGCAATCCCTTTGCAAAAGTACAAGTAGACAAATCAAAATCTAGATCCCATTTGTATTGAGAATTTCAAGGTATCAAGACGTCTATGAAATCAGCAACTTGTGTAGATGGTGGACAAATTTACCAAGATTTTAACTTTATCCTCAGAATGCTATGCTATCTTAAGATCAAAAACTCATAAAAATGTGGGCAAGATTGGGTTTTGGTTAAAAGACATACTCAGCCCTAAAATGTTGGTTAAAAGGACAATACTTAATACTAAAAAGCACCAACTTTACGTCAACTAATTTTAACTTCTTAATGGGTAATGTTTTTGAGATTCTAAGGGTCTGTCCTTTTATTTAAAAAACTCAAAAAAAGACAACTCAAATTTTAATTTTATTTAAGTTCATGTTTTTTTAAGTTCTAACTTTATTTAACTTTACTCAATTTATTCAAATTATAACTTCAACTCAAGTTATAACTCAAATTTAACTCAAAAACTACATTCAAGTTACACTCTAAAAAAACAGGTCCTAAATCTTCCTAAAAAAAATATAAAATTTCATACCTGACTCCATCAAAAAGTATAGAGTTTAAATTTCCCATCTCTATATTAAGAAAAAAAAAAAAAAAAAAGTTATGAGTTATCTACTAAATTTATTTTTGAAACAAATGAAAGGGCAAATGAAATTTTAATAATGTAATTTTTGAGTAAATTCACCAATAAAAAATGAGAATTCACTAATTCACCTGACAAATTGGACACTTGACAATGTTTTTTATTTTTATGGTTTTTATTTATTATTTTATTATTAGAAAAGGCATATAGGCTCAAAAGGAATTAGATTACAAAATAGTAGAACATGCCCCACGGACATGTTTTTTTACATATAAAATTTAAAAAAAGACAACTCAAATTTCAATTTTATTTAAATTCATGTTTTTTTAAGTTTTAACTTCACTTAATTTTACTCAACTTTATTCAAATTTTAACTTTAACTCAAGTTATAACTCAAATTTAATTCAAAAATTACACTCAAATTATACTTTAAAAGAACAACCACGTAAGCTTCCGAAAATGGAGTGAAGTGAAATAGTGCAATTTGAAGGAATCACAAACAAGAGAGAAGGAAATAAATAGACGAGTCAGTGCCAGTGGAGCAGCACATGGTGCTCTGATCATCTACCGACAAAAAGAGGGTCTACTTGCGCTGTATTCTTCAAAGACTAGTTGGTAATAATATCTCTGTGTTTTATCAATTTGGCAAATGGATTTTTTTTTTTTTTTCTCCTCTCTTTGCTTCTACTCCCTAATTAATGGTGAGAAAACCGCGTATATTTACCACCACATTTATCTTGATTTTGATTCGGTCGACAAAAATATTATATTCTAATGATATGTTTATTTGACTTATTTAAATTTTTAGTTTTAAATTTTTACAGTTAAATTTTTTTAAAATATTTCACATTTAATTTTTTTTTTACTACAGTTAAAATCTCTTAAAAAATATCATATATCAACTCAAATTAAAAACTTAAATTTACAAAACGAATGAAACCTAATTATCCCTTTAACCGTTCTCTCAATATTATTTTGACATATCATTATAATTTAATGAATTAATTCTTTTCTTATTATACCTCACACGGCGTTAGAAAAAAAAAAAAAAAAAAAAAAAGGACGAAGACATCTTTAGACATGTTTTGACGTGTAACTTCTTTTCCAATCTTTTTTTAATTTATCTGATACACTGTAAAAAGTTGCAGCGCAATATCCAAATGGTATAAAACTCCTACATCAAATCAGAATTTTCAACGGAAAAGAAAATATACTAGAATTGAACTAGACGATCAGTTAAAAGAATCCAACTAAGTAGCAATATAAAATAAGCCCAGTTCACTTTAGAGTTTTTAATTTGAGTTGATATGTGATATTATTTGAGAGTTTTTCACTGTGGTAAAAAAGTTAAATGTGACATTTTTTGATAACTTTTTACTGTAAAAATCTAAAATTAAAACTCAAATGGATGAAGTAAACGAGGTCTAAGAGTTTGATGAGTGAGTATTTTTATTCACAAATTAAGTACTTTTGAACTTAAATATTTGTAAAATATTTAACTAAATCTTTTCAAAAAATAAAATCCAACAAAATAGCACAAATGGTTTTTAATAAATTAAGAACGAATTACTTAAAGAGATTATCATTGAAGTCAAATTCTTCAAATGATAATGTTGTAGGACATATCTCAGCCTGTAAAAGAAAAGTAAAAGAAATAAACAATAATATAAATTAAAATATATATTACATGTTTTAACAATTCAACTATAATTGACGTTGCAGTAAGATCTCCAAAATCAACATGAGATTCAATCTGTATTTAACATAATGTAAGTACTAACTTTATAAGATAGTATATCAAGTATATATTTTAAGTCCATAAAATTTTTGACAATTACTTGGTTGAGGTTAGATGTTGGTGTAAGCAGTAGGAGATTTTGTTGAGTTGGAACGGTAACATTTACTTGGTACTTTATTATTAAATTGCTCTTGCACAATAAAATTAGAAGAAACCTGTAAATTGTTCATAAAAAATAACGTAAGGTATAGTTTTTATTATTATAATTTAAAGATGTGATAATAAATTGATTAAACATACCTGTTGAGTTTGGACAATTTTTTTTTTTTTTTGTCTTTTCAAGACAGAGTTCTCACAAACTTTTCCCTTATACTTGATTCCTATTACTCTACCAACTCCATCAACAATATTATTCTCATCACGATTATGTGTGGTAGTTTGATTATGAGACTCAATATGTGCACTTTTTTCATAAGATATCTTCTAAAATCTTATGAAGACTGCTTAAAGCAATTTTATACACTTCTTCAGTTTCCGCTCCCCTTGTTGGTACTTGAGTTTGTAATTTGCATAAATCTTTGTAACGTCTTGCCATACTTGCCTTAGGATCCTCATTAGTTGTACAATTCTTGTTTGTAGGCCTTGTCATTGTTCTTAACTTTGCATGCTCTGTCCATCTTCTTAGAATGTATTGAGCATGAATTTTCATAATTTTTTTTTAAGAGAGCACTTTAAGAATATGTGAGCACAAAATCCCTACAAACTCAAACTTTTTACAACTACAAATTACCATCCCAGTCATATTTAACAGTATGACAAGGGCATTTTCTAAGAGGAAAAAGTTTGTACTATGTTACTGTTCCAACCTCAAGAGACGTCTCCATGGCACAATCATAAGCCTTGCCCAACTCAGTTTCAAATACTTTGAACACTATTGGGGTGTATATAGAAGCTGCATGTTTCAAAATTGCGATATCAAGTGATAGCAATATATCACTTTGAGTTGCTCTGAAATCGGCCTTTAACTCTTCATAACATCGGTTCTCAATCAACCTTTGAAAATGGCAAAAAAACTGCAGTAGATCATGTTTATAGCTGACATAACGTTTCAAAGAGCTATTCATATTCACTGCATTGAGTAGTCATCATATCTGCACAAAAAGTATTCCTAGCATGGACTAACACCCATTTCTCCTTGAAACTGAAAAATTGAAGATGATATTTCTCAAGCATCCCAAGCAAGCTTCCAAAAATTCTTCCTCTTCTTCATTCTAAAATATGTAGAAAATTCCCCAAAGCGCTCAAAAACTCCACTAAGATGCTTTGCACCATTTTAATATAAATGCCAAAAGCATAGGCAATGAGTTGTTTTGGCTATTAAAAAGCTATTGCTTTTGCCATTGCTGCATCTTGATCGGTAAGAATTGTCGTTGCCTTTTTTCCTTGTCATTGCTTGAGCAGAAGTATCAAACAACCAAATAAATGTTTCTGTTGTCTCATCATTTAGACGCGTAGCTCTAAAAATAGTAGTTTGCTTACGATGGTTAATGCCAACAAACATAGCGAAAGGCCGACCTTCTTGATTTTTCTTATAAGTTGTGTCAAAGCAAACAACATCACCAAAATGAGAGTACACTAATCTCATTTGTGCATCTGTCCAAAACATGTTAGTAATCAACCCTTCATTGTCTAACTGTAGAGCATAAAAGAAAGAAGGATCTTCCAATTGCATGCGTTGAAGATATGCAAGGACGCGGACTGTCTCATCTAACATCATTTAAATTGTTCATTTTTAACGCGTAAACAATTCCAATAATCATCGTAAGTGAATCCGAGACTTTCAAGCTCACCTACTCTCCTAGCCATTAATTCGTAGCTCGCTCTCGGAGCAATTCCTAAGTTGTCAACTAAATCAATTTCAACTACTTGGACGGCAATCAATCTCCTTTGAGACCTATGCAAGTGACTCTTGTTGGGGCTTAATTTCACATGTGCATGAGCAACAATAAACTCAATAACACAATATTTACCAGTTTGGCAACAATTGACTTATTTACCAGTTTGGCAACAATTGACTTTCATTCTTGCAAGACAACCAAACCTTGTTTCGGCACGACGATATTTCACAGTAAGACGTCGTTTATCTACTTGACGGGTATCTTCACTAGAGCAACAAAATGTTCTATTCATAATCTTACCAAGACTAGTATCTTTACGTCTCTTACTTCTACGAATATTGAAACCTACTTTGCAAGCATAATCATTAAAAAAGTTGTAAGCGTATTCCTCTGTTTCAAACTCCATATCAATTTTTGATATCACTATCCGGAATCTTGGAATGAATAAACGTAATTTTTTTAGTACCATTAAATTTAGCTTCAGCATTCTCATTCTTAACTTCTGATATTCTCATAGTGTCTAAGAACATATCATTCTCTTCATTGTCAAAATTCAACTTCTTAAAAGATTGACATTCTTCCGAAATAAAATTAATGCCATCCATAACCTTCAAAAAAAATTGTTGCCATATCTTTTGTCATAGCATAATAAAAAAAAGCATAAAATAAAAAATAAAACTCTTAATAATTTATTTAACAGAGCACTTCTCTTAAAAACAAAATAGAAATATTTAATTACCATCAAACTGGGAATAAAAAAATAAAATAAAATAATTTGATGTAAAAGTAATTCTTTAAAAGCATAAGAAATGACAAAAATAGAATTATATTTTTATATAAGAAAAATAATTTATAGTAGTGGGAAACAAACCGAAAAAACTATACATGAATAATATAATAAAGAAAAGAATAAGAAATTCAGATTTTAACAAGACAATTCTTCAATGAAAATAATTAAAAAAATAGTTTGAGGAGACAGACTTGAGTTGGCAGAAGATACCTTGAGGTTTTTCTTTTTACTTTTTTACTTTTTTTTTTTCTAAAGTCAAATAAAGAAAGAGGTAAGAGATTTCAGGAGATAAACCCTTTTTTTTTTTTTTTTTTTCTTAATGTCATACAAAGGAATAAACCTAAATACCGTTTTAAAAAAAGAAAAGACAGTCCATTTATTTCGTTAATTCAAATTTATAATTTGAGTTGAGACGTAATTTTATATGAAAATTTTTTACTGTAACAAAAAAATTAAATGTGATTATTTTTAAAATTATTTTATTGTAATAGAACTTAAATCGATAAAGTAAACAAGACCGGCATCTCCGTCATTTTTTTTTTATTTCTAACGCTTGTAAAGTAGAATAAAAAAAGAGCTGATGTGTTAACTAATAATGAGGTGTCAAAATATTATTGAAATGACGACTAAAGAACAATCATCTGGGACAGCATATCTGGACTCCTCCATCTATGCAATTTATGACGAGGAAAAAGCACATTACTTAGGGCTTATTCTTTTGATATTTTTGAGTTAGATGTCAACTTGAGTTGAAGTTGTAACTTGAGTTTGTGTTTGGTTGTGTACATTTGAGTTATGGTTTGAGATAAGAATCTTTTTTGAGTTTGTGTTTGAGTAAGTCAAAAATGAAAAACCCATTTTAATAAAAAAACTGGAAAAATTTTAAAGGGTATATGGGTCTAAATTCATCTTTTCATTGTCAACGACAGAAAAAAAAAAAATCTCAATCGAGATGGAACGAAAAAGTTATAACATTTTTAAGAATAGAAAAATAAGCATATGTTTTGCGAGTTTTGAACTCACTTTGGTTTCAAGTTCAAACAAGTTTGAGCCAAATAAAGGTATAATGCTTTTTTTGAGTTTTTAACTCAAAAAAGTTACCACCAAAAACAACAAATGTAAGGAAAAAAAAAATGGAACAAGAAATATTTGCTAAGTTTCAATTCTTTTAATAGTTGAATTCAATGATAGTGTATTGAAATAACACCGTATCAGTAGAGTACTATTTTAAAATGCTAGATCTATATTAAGTTATGTCAATTTTTACATGTGTACCAATTTGAATGTGATTCGGACTAAGTTGAATAACTGAGAGTTTATTATAGCCAACAAAACATATGTTCATCGTCAAATATAAGTAATGTTATTTGACACCGACAGTGTGTTAAGCACCACCTACTAATAAAATGTGAGTCTCATGTGACGAGACTTATATATTAAACCATGTAACGAAAAAAAAAAATCAATTCTTATAATGCTAAGTTACCACCATAACCATGTAACGGAAAAAAAAAAAAAAAAAAAAAAAAGTCAATTCTTTTAATAGTTGAATTCAATGATACTGTATTGAAATAATACCGTATCAGTAGAGTACTATTTTAACATGCTAAATCTATATTAAGTTATGTCAGTTTTTACATGCGTTCCTATTTGAATGTGATTCGGATTAAGTTTAATATTTACTAGAGCCAACAAAACATATGTTTATTGTCAAATATGAGCAATATTATTTGAGACCGACAGTGTTAAACATCATCTATTAAGTGAGACTTATATATAAAATTTACATTCTATTTATGATAGTGCTTAACACCGATGATATCTTTAAGCACTTTTCGTCATATATTGTTGTTGGAAGAACAATGTATTTGACAGTAACCCAGTGTATTATTACGGCATTATTACCTTGTACCACTGCCAGCGCCACAATAACAACCTACAAAACACAAACCACCACTTCTAACTCGCAACAACCAACGTAACCAACCACATTAAAGAACAGCCACGCTGCTATCTGTTTGCAGCTGCCTTGTTCATGTTTGATGGGTCCCCAACAAGTTTATTAATTTCTCTCTACAAAAGTACCATCCAATCAACGGTAAAGCGCAAGTAAAGAAGGACAACTAAAATGTAAAGAAAAGAAGCAACGACTTAATAAAGTAAAATAATAACTCCATTATATTTGATATCACAATATTATATTATATTTGAAAAAAGAGGGAGAGCTGCGGGCTACATGCTATATTTTTTCTTAGCCTCTTTGCAGCCGCTTCAGCCCCCTAAACACAACACATTTACTACGTGGCTAGTTTTGGAAATTTTCACTAGGCCACATTTCCCACTTAAAAACACTTAAAACACACCCCCCCAAAAAGTCATTAACCAAAAAAGCAAAAATAAAAAGCAAAAGTAACAAGAAGATAAAAAGTAAAAGTAAAAGTCATCACCAAACAAAGTAGGTGACTTTCCTAACCCTATTACATTCTTCACCCAATTTTTTTTTTTTTTAACCCCATATCACCCGATCTATTACTTTTTATACTCCCATCCCAAGCACTTGAGATTTTCCCGAGAAAATAACGGAAAATCCCAAGGGGGAAAAAAAAAAAAAAAAAAAGTCAAAACAAACGACAAAACAAGGATTAAAAAAAAAATGGGGGCAGTGAAAAAAAAAGGTCTTTTTTTTTTTTTTTTGGAATTTTCAAACGCGGAAATTTTTTCCCGTGAAGGTTTGACCAAACTGCCAGTTGGCGGGGGCAATGTTCCATGAAGTGGAGCTCCGTCTGTCGCTGGCCCGAACCCGGAAAGAAAGGGCCTGGCCCACTAAGACAGCATTGGACTGCCAATTTTGGCCCCAGTTTCGGCTCATGGACAGCCAGCCCGTTTTGCTTCCCTTAACGCCGACCTGCACGATGTTCCCTGCACCTGCCACGTTGGTCACCAAAACCAGGTTGAAGTAACGGAAGCCGTTGATCGTGAATCTAATCCCTCCTTGCTTTCTGCATGGGACCCTGTAAAAACAACATCATTGGTACGATTAATAAATATATAATTAGATGAAAATAATCAAGTATTATTAATTATATATATAATAACATAAAATACAAATTTAATAAAAAGGGTTTTTACTCTACTAGAGATAAATAGGGTTTTTACTGTGGTTTAAGTTGAAAAATAAAAAGTTGAATACAAAACCCTGGGTTTGACTGGTATACGTTTCCCAAGAAATTAAAAGTTTCCCAACTTCACCGATTCGAGTTTTTAGTTTTAGGTTTCTACAATAAAAATTCAAAAAAAATCAAAAAAAATCAGAAAATGTACATAAATAAGAAATGGTTTTTTGCTCTTTTTCACATCGATGAGTGACCCAACACAATCACACGCGTGGGAGAGCGTGAAAATACGTATCCGATTTTCTGACTTTTCCCATCCTGATTTGCCGGGAAAAACACTGAGCGAATTGACAATTTTATCCTCATATTTCTTTTTACAGTAATACCCCTAGGACAGTGAAAAAACTACAGAAACAAACCGGGGGCGACCGCGTTTCTCGAGGCGCGATTTGGATTTGACGCATCGGTCCAAATTTCTGTTGCTCACTGAGGCTCCTGGTTCTCGGACAAAGAACACAATTACATAAACGCCCCTCAGTGCTTGAATGGATGGAAATGGAATTTGACTTGGGACAAGGCTATTTTGGTCATTTTATATATTGGAGAGTTAAGAGAAAGGTTAAAGGCAGACCGAAAGATAATAAACGGCCAACCGGATTTCCGCTGGTTTTATCTGGAAAAATAACACAATAAACCTGAACGGATTCGTAACAAACACTGGTCCTGTGATAAAAGATTCTCTAGCCCAGTTCATGTTTGTTTCCCGAGAAAAAAATATCAACATTTTCTTTTGCTCATTTTCTAGGCGCACCCGCACTTAAAAAGTTTCAGTTTTAGAAAGAAAAAAAAGTGTTTTACAGAAAAAACCGCTCTTCCAAACTAAAACTACCACTAGAAAACCCTACTCTTTAAGGCATTTGTGCGCTTTACCTTTTTAAAACTTGTTATAATCTAAACACCTATTTTTTTCACTAACAAGCAAAAAGTAAAAGCACTGACTCCGTTTTTAGCACTTAGCTCCCTCTATTTACGAAGTTTGGCACTCTTACCTTTTAATTTGTCTTAATTAATTTAGCCCCTCATCTCTCGTAATATTTAAAAGAGAGGCTAATATATCAACACCAAACTATTTTTTTTTTTTTTTTAAAAAGGACAAAAATGCTTATACCGAATAAATTACGAGAAATGCAAGGGTAAAAGTGTAAAAAAGAACAAACGAAAATTATCAAACAGAGCAGAGGCAGAGGCAGGCAGAGTTAGAGAGAGAAACGAAGATAGAAAATGGAATCTAAGCCATAAAGAGCGTAAAAACAAAGCAGAACTAAACAAATTAAAGAAACGGAAATGGAGGTTTTTTTTTTTGTTGCTTTTTACTGACCGGCGGTAAGAGACAGGGACGATGCCGGCACGGTACTCGGCGATCTTGAGGAACATGGGCATGGCGAGGTCGAAGTGGGGGCGAGGTGGGTTGCACCAGCCGCCATTGTCGTTGGGAAGCGCGAAGTTGGGAGGACAGAAGTTGGTGGCCGTTATGAGGATGGAAGGGCTCCCCGGGTGACACCATTTTGGGTCGCCGTCGCACTTGAGCTCGAAGCACGCCCCGCAGCTCAGTCCGTTGTTGAACAGAGCGGTACTCAGCGCCGCCGTGTTCACGCCGTACCCTTGGCTGTACAGGTTGCCGTATCCGCAAGCACCACCTGTAATATCGTTATAAATGCTGGGTTAGAGAGAGAGTGTGGGTGTAACAACAATATATATATAAGTTAATAAGGTCCGAAAAGTTAAGATATATGTTGAAAACTAATGTAAGTACCCATGGTTCCGGAGGCGTCGCTGCCGCCGTAGAAGGTGGCGTGGGCGGAATCCCAGGAACTGCCGGTGTAGACGCCGCCGATTCTGGCGTCGGCGGAGAGAAATAGGAGAGAGAGGAGTGAGGCAATGGGGAGGAGGATGGTTAATGTGAATAAGGCGGCCATTTTTTTAGGGAGAGAAAGAAAGAAGAGAGAGAAAGGGGTTTGGGGAGTGAGTTTGTTTGGGGGATGGGAAGCGGGAAGGAGGGTTGGGGGGCTACTTATGGAGGTGAGAGATAGTGGAAGAGAGGAGGAGAGGGGGAATCCGCAAGGTGTGGGGTCAGGTCAGGGGTCTGAATTTATTGCCCCCTTAATTTTAATATTGCTCTCTCTCTCTCTCTCTCTCTCTCTCTCTCTCTCTCTCTCTCTCTCTCACTTTACTCTCTCCTAGATCTCTTTTTCTCTGCTATTCAATTCTCTTTTCTATTATTTTCTTTTATTTTTATTTTGTTTCTTCATTTATTAAAATATTTTTTTATTTGTTTTAAATGGCAGCAACATCGAATTACTTTTCTTCTTTTTTTTTTCACTATTCGAGGAATATTTGAATTAGCATACTATTTGAGAGACTTTTAAATCGTTTAGTTTATTAATTTAAATTTTTAATTTAAGCTTAAATATATTTTTATGTAAATTTTTTATTATAATAAAAAATTTAAATGTGATTATTTTTGTAAATTTTTTATTGTAATAAAATTTAAATTTTAAATTTAAATTGTTAAAATAAATTAAATTTATTAATTTAAGTTTTTAATTTGAGTTGAGATGTGACTGTTTATAAAAATTTTTTATTGTATTAAAAAAATGAGATACGAATATTTTTGAAAATTTTTTACGATAACCAAACTTAAATTTTAAATTTAAATTGATAAAATAAAATAGACCTAAATTTATGATTTGTGAACCGTTTAAGTGAATATTAAAATACCTTTAATAAATGTTTTTGGACTGTCATAATTATGTACTAATTAATTTTGATATGGTTGTTTGACTTTAAGTTAACAAAGTGAGATTTGTCGTTTCAAAAAAAATATATTGAGATTTAAATTTACCATTTCACTAAAAATGCATTTGTTTTATTATAGTTTTATTTTAAGTTTGAATTTTTGAACAAACATATAAACCGAATACGGTTTAAAACACATGAGAATTTCTATATATCTTATTAATGAGAAGGCAGATTTTTATATATTTATTAAGTTATGTAGCCTTTTTTTTCTCATTATATTAAACAATTTCCTTTTTCCCATGTTTCTACATGATTTATTGCTCTGATATTAACATTTGATAAATATCTTAGTAGCATTGTCGCATTGTTTTACGTCCCTAACATTTTGTTATATTCATCTATTTATTTTTTTAAATAAAAAATTAAGCAACATCTTGGATGTTTAAAACTCATTTTTAATATTGATCTATAAGTTAAATTTTTATTTTAATCTCTAACTTTTAAAACGTCTTAAAATGAATTTTTAATCTACAAAATTATTTCAAACCAGTTCTTCTATCCTAATGACTGTCAAAATTTTACTAGAAAAGGATATGAACTCCTTAACAATTGAGCCTTAACATACAAAAATAACAAAATTAAAGTCTCGTTCATTTTACCGATTTGAGTTTAAAATTTGAGTTTTATTACTGTAAAAAGCTCTCAAAAACAGTCACATCTAACCTTTTTACTACAGTAAAAATCTATCACATAAAATGGGTCATAACTCTTTTGAATTATACATGATCATCATTTGCCTTTTCTTGTTGGATTTCAACAGTTAAGTGAACAAAAAGATTATTTAGAATAATTTGGTAGATAGTGGACTTATTATGAGACCTTTTAGAAGTTAAAAGTCAAAATAAAATTTAAATTTATGTAGTTTGAAACTTGAATTGACATGCATGTTCACCATTATACATGAGGGCATTCCATCCATGTTGATTTTGTTTGGATGAGAAAAGGAGAGGAATTTGAGCAAGTTGGAAAATCTAATTAGAAAGAGGGCAATAGGCACATGAATCTTTTTAAAGCATAAACCAAAATTCATTTGAGGAAAGACCCATCCTTGTCTTCATTCCAAATGGCTCATCAAAGATCATTTATTCCTATTGAATATGAAGATGCCCTTTAATATTCGTTTCTTGACAAAAAATAAGATGGGGTTTTTCCTTCTCATAATTAAAGACGTTTGGTTCATGAATTATAATCATTTTTGATTTACGTGTATTTTTTGTGAGAGAAAATACTGTAACGAACTATGATTCAAATCATAATTTGAATACTCAAACCAAACATCCCACTTATTCCCACCTAAAAAAATGCAACTCGAAAATTAAGAGAAATGAAAGAAAGATTTTGGTCATTTTCCAAATTCAATGGAGGACTTTCATTTTGCTAAACAAAAAGTATAATTGATACACTTTAGTAGAATGGTGTGTCTATTTGCGGTCTTTATATTCCGTTTCATCATCTCTATAAATCCATGCCGATGCGTGGTTCCTAAGCTTTTTTTCCTCATGTCTCGACCATTTTGTGATGAACTTAATGATGATGTTTTATCCGTAAAAAGGAAAATAGAGATATTATATTCTTTTGGGGTCAATGAAATGCTTGATAGTCATAGTGCAATATTCCTAATCTTGTTTTTCTGCTCATCAACTTGCTTTTCTCCTCCCACTTGCGTACACCAACTTAATATAAATGCTAGTCATTAAGCGGGATAGTAACTAAAACAAAATGTATAGATACTATTAAGAATATAGGTCTCGATAATTTTACCGATTTAAATTTAAAATTTAAATTTTATTACAGTAAAAAACTTTTAGAAACAGTCACATTAAACTTTTTTGCTATAGTATAAAGTTTTCACATAAAGTCACATCTCAATTAGAATTAAAAACTTAAATCAATGAACTAAATGAACCCAAAATTTTTCAACCGCAATTACTTCTGAATTTAGAATTGGTCCCAAATATTACTTTACATCACATAACAACTTAATAAAGCAAATTTAACTCAATTCAATGCCTGAAACAGATCAAAAGGGTGGAAACAAAAAATAATAATGAAAAGAGACCCCACTAATATATGAAGATTGAAACAAAGAACGAGCCGTTAAAATCTCTCTCTTGTTGTGCTGGAATTTCTTTGTATGTACTCCTCTCTTAGGGTTGGAATTTGTCGACGGTGCTCTGCTGACCCTTGGATTTCTGGCCATGGAGATGGAAGTCTGAGTCCACAGCAAGGGTAGTTTGAACCCATTCTCCAAACATACTGTAAGAGATTAATTTAGTTACCACTTAATTCGTTAATTCAAGTTTTTAATTTGAGTTGAGATGTGACTTCATGTGAGAGTTTTTTATTATAACAAAAAAATGAGATGTGATTATTTTTTAGAGTTTTTTACTGTAATTAAACTCAAATTATAAACTCGAATCGGTAAAATGAACGAAATCACTTGTTATTTTTATCTCATAAAAGTATGGTGTCCAATTTTGTATGCCATCTTTTTTTTTTTTTTAAGTATTATTATATGTCATCTTTTGTCCATGATAACTATAAACAAAACAAAAATCGTATGCAATGAAACACGTTCACGGAAAGACCTTTTTTCTTTTTGTGTTTTTGGCATTAATACATCCCTTGAAAATATTCTTGCCTTGCAAATTATACACAACTTTTTAATTATGTTAATTAATTCTCCAAACTTGTCAAATAGTTGCAACATGATCCGAATTAATGAAGCTTAAATTGTGATGAAAATATTCTTGTGTGCTTCACATTTTTTGACATTGAACTTTTCTTGTTTTGTCAAATTATTCTATTAACTTTTACTTTTAACATGTGGGCCCGTTCAGTTTGTTGATTCAAGTTTTTAATTTGAGTTGAGATGTGACTTTATGTGAGAGTTTTTTATTATAGTAAAAAAAATTAAATGTGACTGTTTCTGAGAATTTTTTACTATAATAAAACTCGAATCTTAAACTTAAATCGGTGAAATGAATATGGTATAACTCTCTTTATAACTCTCCTTTAATTTTGAAAAGTTAGAATGTAATTCGTGAACAACTTTTTTTTTTTTCTTTTAATCAGAAAGAGAGAGAGAGCTCTTGCTGCGTGAAGGATGACTGGATGAGAAACGAATCCAAAACACTATAAGTTGACAACAATGCCTTAACAAGGAGCCGCAATAAGAAAGTTAAAAATTCAGCCAAAATAAATGAGAAAGTTCAAAGACCGGCCGCAAAGAATAAAGACCTAATTTGAAGTTGAAGACGAAGGGGAAGCTGCTAAGCTTTGCTCTCAAACATTTTTGAATTTTTCAGACATTAGTGTTATGAAAGAATTTTTTTTGAAAAGGGCATAACTTTGGCTTCGTTGACTTCGCAGATTCGAATTTTTAATTCGAACTGAAATATGACATTTTATGATAACTTTTTATTATAGTAGAAAAAGTTAGATGTGACATTTCTGAGAATTTTTTACTGTAAAAACTTAAAACTGAAAACTCAAATCGGTGAAATGAACGATGCCTTTATCTTTTGTTAATAGCAAACGACCCAATTTGTACAACGTCAACATATATTTAAAAAAAAATGGTAAAACCCTAGTATCATTTATTATATGCAAATTACGTGTTGATTTTGGTCTAAATAAAATCCAAAACACCACGTGTTTTGTTTAAATATTACTTTCGCCACGATCTATGTGTTTATAGAAAAGACTCAAAATACCTCATAAAACACTTAAATTTTTTTAAATACTAAGATTATCTTTCCTGATATTTATTTAATATAATTTTAAATAGAGTTTTTAGCATAATTACCCTTAGAACTTATTGAAGTTTAACAAATTACCTTCTAAACTTTTAATTTTCACAATCGATACCCGAAATTGTAAAAATATTGTAATGTGCCACATTTAGATTTAAGGGATTAAAAGTTGAGGAATTGAAAGATTTGCGTTACATTTGAATTGAGATGTTAGAATTTTTCATCAAACGATGCTTTTTCAATACTAATTTAACACAAGATTATCGTCAAAATAGGACATATTGTAACAATTTTATAAGTTGAGTGGACAACTTGTCAAAAATAAAAGTTCAGGATGTAAGTTGCTAAAACCATACAAGTTTAGGAGGCAAGTGTGTAAATGACCCCTTTCTATACTACTAAACCAAAATGTCAAATAAAATCAATCTTAAAAAATGAACTCTGAAAATAATTAAAGTATTTCTATGATTGAAATATTTATTTGAGCATTTTTAAAATTTTTTTATTTAACTTTTAGTTAAATCATATTTAAAATAACATTTAATATAGATTGGGAAGGATAATCATGACGTTTTTTTTTTTTAAATTTAATTGCTTCATGTGTTTTAAGTCTATTTTTATACACATAATTCATAAAAGGTATTTTGGGCATTTGCATAATAAAAAAATGAAAGTGGTATTTTGACTAAATAATAAAGGTGCTTTCATTATTTTCCCATTTTGGTCATTAAAATTTGAATGGTATTGATACTTTCAGCCTTCAAGACACATTTAGCAATTTCTTCTTGATTATTATACATTTAATTTTGTATAAATATTCCCTCAAAAAAAATTTATAAATATATGGATACCTTTTTCAGTGAACCCAATTTTTAATCATTGGATCTTATTAAAATTATATTAGATTAAAAAAATTTATAAAATAAATAATTTTTATTACATATTTAATGGTTAAAAGTAAAAAATTATCAGTAGTTCATTTTCTCGAGTCCTATCAGAAAAACTCTTAAATATGTTTCTACAATAAATCTGAGAGTTTTTCCGATGAGTCTTGAAAAATGAGCTATTGAAAAAATCTATTTTTCAACAGTAAAATATGTATCATAAATATTATTTTCTATATTTTTTTAATTTGATATAATTGTGATTATGTATAACGGTATATTTCAGCATGTAGGTCTCTCAAGAAATATATAAGTTTTGTTTATTTTACTGATTTAAGTTTAAAATTTAAGTTTTATAATTAGTAAAAAGTTTTTAAAAATAATTATATTTAATTTTTTTATTATAATAAAAAATTCTTATATAAAATTAAATCTCAACTTAAATTAGTGAACTAAACCTATACAGATATACGCGTGAAAATAGAAGATGCGCGTGAGATGGTGGGACCATAGTCCGTATTAGTAAGTATTACAGTAGAGAGACCAAGGAGCAAGGAGGGCCATGTAAAAGGTTTTTGTGGTTCTACAACCATCTCGAGCCTCGCGCCTCACCTGTTCTCAACCTCAAGTGCCAGCTATCTCAATCCTGAATCTGCTACGCCTTTGCCAGTTTTAACTTTTCTGCCTATCATTGGTCACACTCACACCCAAACACCCCCTTATTCTAACTCCCTCCACCTCCAATTTGATCAAAAAAAAAAAAAAAAAAAAAAAAAAACTTTTTCTTAGAATTAAAATTAAAAAAAAAGGCTTCCCATATGTTGTTCGTGAGGAGGATTATAACTTTTTTTTACGGAAAACATTTACACTTTTTATGGTCTCATTTATTTTATAAATTTAAATTTTATTACAGTAAAAAATACTTATAAATAATTATATTTAATTTTTTTATTATAGTAAAAAAATTTTCACATAACATCACATCTCAACTCGAATTAAAAATTCGAATCAACGAACTAAATAGATTTTATATTTTACTTAAATTGCATAAACAACTTTTGCTTAAAACATTTTATGCCAATACCTCTTATTTCAATTCTCTTAAAATTGCGACAAAGGACAAATATGCTTAATGAATTGTGATCATTAATCTGAAATCTAGAGAAAGAAAATCACATTTACTATTATTTTGGGGTTTGTCAAATTAAATGGTCTCTTGTTCTTTGCTTGGATTTAAAATATGCGTGAGTGTGGGCGCCTTTATTTGAAGAAAAATTGCATGTAAATTGTAAATATTGGAATATTATATATGTGTGCTAAGAAATGCCTATCTGAAATGAAAGTGTTTTCCTTGATATACTAAAATTGATGTTTTTAGTTTTCCCATTTAAGAAAGAAACAGAGTTGTTGTTACAAACTTCTTTCCTTTTTTTAAAAAAAAAAAAAAAAATTTTAAACTTGGCCAGAAAAAAAAGGAAAATAAAAACTTAATAGAATCCCAAATTAGCATATCATGTGAACCCAATTATTGTTATTTGGTATTTGCCTTGCCCTTTTTTCTTTCTTTTAGGTCATGTTTATTTCACTGATTCGAGTTTAAAATTCAAATTTTACTACAGTAAAAAGCTCTTAGAAATAATAATATATAACTTTTTTTACAGTAAAAAATTCTCACATAAAGTCACATCTCAGTTCGAATTAAAAACTCAAATCAACAAATTAAACGAGTTAGACTTCTCTCCATCCCAATCCAAAACCCAACTCCATGTGCCTTCACTTATTATTGCCTCCTCTTCCGATTTTTCCTTTTTCATGTTTCTCTTCCTACCGACTATTTTTTCTTTAATTATTTTCTCAAGCTTTCTTATAATTATAAATTATTATATATTTACTAATTCATGTTGATATGATGAAGTATCTTAATCTTGTCTTGTATTGAGAGTTCCCATATAGGACATAACTCATATTCGTTATACTTAAACCCTAAATCAATTATTTCATCTCATAAATCATTCTAACTATATATATATATATATATATATATGTATGTATGTATTTTTTTTTTTTTTTGAAAGAGTGTGATGAAAGCACCAATTAGTAACCACACCACATTTTAAATATTTTTTAAAGGAGGGAAGCGACCTACTCATTGTGAAAGAAAATTACGTATTAATTCAATTATAAAATATTCTGTAAACTACCTATTAATTTTAATTGTACAAGAAGCTAAACACTGCATGATATCATGATACGGCAAGGTGCAAATTATGTTGCTTTCATCTGAACCAATATTAATTACAACGCTAATTACATACTCGCACTCATACGTAAGAGTATATGTTGTATATAATCATATCATATATAATAAGTACATGGGTGGGTGTAATTAACGTTTGTTGTTAATATATAATTATGTGTAATTACCACATATATATACATACATAAACTTTCAAAAAATACCAATGTACCAAAAATTCTAAAAACAAAGGTTACGTGGCACTTGGTATTGGTGATGTGGGTTAGTAAATGTACAGGTGGGACGTGCACTTCGACACGTAAGGTGTTGCAAAGTTAAAAAGAGGAGTGGACCCACACACCGACCAACCAAATCTAGCAAATCTGCCACGTCATCACGTATAATGAAGGGGCTTCCCAACAACTCGGCACCAACCCATGCATGCCAAGACATGTGAACGTGCCCTCCCTAACATTTAGCCGTGATGGACATATGCTCATGTGACCTTTCTGATTCTCTTTTCTTTAATCTCCATGGCCCCTTTATATATATATATATATATATATATATATATTCATAATTTGGTATTTGCACACATCTATAAAAACGTGCATGCAAATTTTTATAATCAATATGTCACTTTACGTGAATTTTTATGAGAGAAAACACTGTAACAAATCACGAATCATAATTCAAAGACATGAATTCTCATACTATTATATTTAGCTTGAGTGCTTTGTAATTCCATTAATTAACTAGATGACAAGATTGACTTTGTATTAATTAATCTTTAATAGTACATGTACACTGTACATTATGCGAGTATGCATATATAAGTATACGTATGCGTATCATGACTCTTAGTAATATACACTTATGTGTATATTTGAGTATTGCAATATTATAGTAGAAAAATAATATGCAAATTCGACTAAGTTTTATAAAATTCATTATAAATAATAACTTATTTCTCATCGTATACTTTTGGTATCTAAATGATAGGCTTCCCCATAACTATGAAAAACGAAAGAACTATTCTTAGCAAAAGTTATTAGTTATATTCATTCCGAGAGAAGAAATTATGTGTTCATTTTACAATTCAAATCAAAATTCAAACCTTTTAATTAAAGTCTTCATCTTTTGTGTGCTCGATGTGTTGTTGGCTACTTTTGTTTGAAAATTTGATCCTTTGTTTGGCTATCGGATCAAGACTCAAAAACAAAAAAGTTCCTTAATCCAATGATAAAAGGGGAAAATAAACAAATCAAAATTATGCACCGCATAGGGTTGTGAAAAATCAATTTTGTCTCATTCTAGCAAAATTAATTAATTAGTTAAATGAGGTGTGGGATGTGGGATATTGACTTTGCATGTGTACGGTGCATACACAATTCTTGGGATCCAAACTCATATCACATGCAATTCTATGATTATATTTCTTAGATTCAATAAGAAAATCTTCTTAGCTCATTGATATACTTTTAAGACTTTCTAGGAGACGATCGATGAAACTCCACTAAGATAGCCCTAATCATTAGCTACTTCTCTTATTATACTTTAACTTTAACTGTGTGTTTGGTAGGTAGAAAAGAGAGAAGAAAGAAAAAAGAGCGAATGATTTTAAAGAAGAAAATAAAATTTTAGGTTGTTTGGTAGAGAAAAAATGATGAATGACCGAAAATGAAAATTCACGGGGCCCACTACTTTTAATCTTTCTAACTTTAGAAAGAAAATAGGAGGAAAAAAGTTGGACAAATAAATGAGGTGTAAAATAATAATTTTTACATTCACCATTCATCATATTTTTATTTGTATTAGAGTATTATTGTAAAATGCTTTTTTTTTCTCTTTTAGGAAATGACACGAGAGAAAATCCTTTTATTTGCTTCATCTATGTATTTCACTTCTTATTCCTTCTTCTTTTCTATTCATCCTACTAAACACGGCATAAATATTAGGTAAGTCCGTCTTCTATAATATTCGTTTTCTTTTAAATTTAATCCAACAAACATGCATGATATTCTATTATTTTGTTTCCTTATTGCTAACCCAAATCATTTCAATCATTTGCCTTTACTTAATTGTATTCTCTTCCTTCAAATTTCGTTTGCAATTGTCTGATTCCAAAACCTTATTAATATAGCATTTGAATAATTAGCTAGACTTAAGTACTAAATCTTTTGTATTTTTAGTTCAAATTGTAAATATCCAACTAACCCGACAAATATATGTTTTAAATATATTATGCATAAGGAAGCCTGAGAGAAGTCAGCAAGGGTGAGAAGAAATACTTCTGCTAATAAAGTATTCAAGTGGCTTACGGGAAGAAACCTAAGAATAATTAGTTAATGAATTTTGATTGGAAAATTAAGCATGTGTACACAAATTATCTACTATTTTTTTATGCATATAGGACGGTACTTTTTTGCTTTCAAATTGCTTTCATGTCCGTACCACTTGAAAGGTCAGGGGTTTCCCATTTACCTATCACTAAAATAAGCATTTTGTCGGTGAGTATATTAGCTTATATATATATATATATAGACACTCACACATGTGGATACATATGTAGTATTTAAATATCATACATATGATCAGCAAAATTAAAAAAAAAAATCACAAACATATATTAAGCGGACTTCTAAAAATTGTAGTAACATGCACTTTGTTCCTTCATAAAAAAATCTGATCATTAGATTAACCAATTTTGTGTGTGTGTGTGTGTGTACGTAGATATGTATTATTTTCCTCCTGTTTTTTCTTGTCATATGGGTCAGTGGGTATATTAATTTATTAAAATGAGACAAAATTATAAATTTCTTAATTCCACATTTGTCTCTGCTGCCAATTATACCAATTGAAAAGACCTCAGGTTTCTTATTAGTCACTCATCTTTTCCTGAAAGTTTCGGATTCCAATAGAAATAAATAATATATATATATATATATGAGATTTTTTTTTTGTATAAATAACTCATATTTTTTAATTGTTAAATCTATATATTTTTTTAATTTTTACGTAATTTTATATAAATTTAACGATTAAAAAATCTAACATATCGATATGTTGGCGTAAGAAGATCCTTAAATATATATGCACCCATTTCATTAAATTTTTTTTGAAAGTCGTTGCATTATGCTGACCATTTATCAATTGAATATATATATATATATATATATATATGTATATTGAATCGGTTCCCATTGCTTACATGTTTTTAGAATCATGTTCTTGTGGCGTAAGGAGGCTTTCAGAGTTATTTTCATGCAATAATTTCTCAAAAAGAATACTGCAAGACATTAGTTGAGTTTCGTGGTATTCATTTGATCACATTACTAAGAACGGTTGAAATGAGTAGTCAATTCATTTTGTCTCAAACCAAATCCTTTTATCATTTACACTACAAATCCTAATTTTGGTCTTACACAATAGTAGTATTCAAGCAAAATTCAACCATTAATTCTAATTAAAAAAATATCCATATACATCCTTTTATCATTTACACAAACATTCCTTTAGTCATATCTTAGTGAACGTTTGGTTTATGAATTCAGAATACATGTATTTTTTATAAGAAAAAATACTGTAACGAACTTCGAACTATAATTCAAATCATGACACGAATACACTAATCAATACACTTTTAGTGATCTTCAAACAAAGTACATTATAGCACAAAAATGAGGGTTTACATAATCCAAAATTTAGTTAAATAATTAGGGGCCACTTGATCCATGTACTCGGTTTTTGAGAATATATCTCATCATGACAAAGAAATTAGAGGCAAATGTTGAGGCCATAAATTTGTAGCGAATTAAGAAAAGGATAGAAGAAATCTTCCCACGTGAGAGTGGGAGGCAAGTGTCAAGAAAACTAGGAACAAGTGTGGATGGGTTGACAAGAAAGATCAACATGACCATGTGACTAGAATCTTATCAAAGGGGCAAAATGGTCAACAAATTTTCATACTAATTTTCCTCTGACGTACCCATCATGGATTCATGATCATCCAATTTCCTGAATTCAATCCTGATTTTTGTTTCCATGTGATCTCTCTCTCTCACTTCACCGCATCACTCGATCTTGTACAATTATTAGGGTTTTGGGGCCACGTTTATCAACATTCAACATCAACAATATGTATATCTACGCCTATTACTATGATCTTTCAACAAGCTAACGCTTGCTTTACTATAACCACACTCTTATTTTAGCTGTAATTGTACACACACACACACACACACACACACACACATATATATATATATATAGTTGTAACTACACATAATACTATATCTAAATATATAGTTAAATGTGCTTTCATACTATCCCTAATAAAAGTGCATTCATATTATGTTTGTTTTTTTTTGCCTTTTTTAAATAAAAATGGTGAAATTTAAACATGATCAGAGTCGCAACCAACAAGCTAATCCAAGGTTTATGGCGCTGATGCTTTACTATAACCATTGGTTTGCACTCTTATTTTAGCTGTAATTCTACACACACACACACACGCATATTTGTAATGTTGAGGCCCAACTTGTAAAACGCAGCATCCCTAAGTTATATATATATATATATATATATATATATATATATCTGCGCCTGCCTTTATACAATTAGATACAAAATTATCTATTTTTGAAACAGGAATTAAAGTAGTAGATCTTTTTAGTACTAACATTCAATTTATCGAAGTGATAAAAACATGGAAAAAAAATAGGACTATTCTTAAGTGGGGGGCTGGAGTAGCAAAAAAATGGTTGTAATTTTCTCTCTTTTTGACAAGAGAATGGAATTGATCATTATTTATTTTGCCTAAAAGTAGGTCCGAGAATAGAGAAAATTTGATTCAATGACCTTGAACATTTATGTTGATTTTTGTATATTTATATGGTCTAAATTTAACAGCGACTTTTGTATATATTTTAATGTAAAGATGTATATATTGAGAACCAAAAACTTAAAAGAAACATTTTTTTATCGTTTGACAATTTATATTAATCCTCAAAATATGTATATTTTATAGTAATTAAGTGAATAAATATAGCTAAAAATATTATATATTGCACTGCAACACGTTTTGTTGTATTTCATGCCTTTTATTGAATGCGTCTTTGTTTGGGAAATTTTTTTCATTGGCACGTGGGGCCTTGTCCCGAGGAATTCATCAACGCCAATGGAGACAAAGGATGCTATTTAAAATTGTCATTTTTGACAAGAGAAGAAATTTTGTTAAAAAGAAGGGTGGAGGAGGAGATAAAAGTGGGTGGGTTTACTTAGTGGGAGAATTTTTTTTATTTTTTTATTTTTGGAACGTGGCCTCGTTCTGCCATTTTGAATTGCCTTTTGTTATATGGAACCTCTTAAAATTCATCTATTAATCTTCTCATACCATATCATATGCATAGTTGTTACTTGTCAGGTCATGGATGGAACTTTTTTTTTACCCTTTCTTTAAAGTTTAAATCAAGTTGAGCTGTATTTTGAAAGGAAGGTCTAAAGGGAGTTCAGAATGGAGATCGTATGAGTAAGAAAATTTGGTGTGAGAGCTTTGCTCATTTTCGTTTAAGAAATTTTGAAAGAAAGCCAGGATATGGGTTTTGAGAAACAAAATTTCATTTACACTTTTTCAAATTCAATGACATTGGCTTTCATATTGTGACTTTTTACCATGTCAAATAAGTTGTTACTTGTCAGGTGTATTTATTTATTTATTTATTTATTTTATAAATGAAAACTCAGTGTATTTTTTTAAAGACAAATTCATAATTCAAAAGGTATATATATATATATATATATATATATATATATATTAAGAAAATAATATAACCGGGAGAAAAAACATAACACAGTGAGTCTCTCTCTCTTTAATGAGAACCAAAAATACCACTTAAAAAACATGTTATTGCCTGTTCTAAGAAGACCCCTCACAACATGGAAATAACAAAAAGTGAGGTTCATTTCAAATAGTACTAACATTCAATTATATCATCGAAGTGATAAAAACATGCCTTTTATTAAATCAATAAAAAATAATCTTAATTGGTACAAACTTATATCTTAAGTGGTGTAAATGTGAACGTAGCAAAAACATAATGGTTGTATATGTAATTTTCTCTCTTTTTTAAATAATAATAATTATTATTATTTATTTTTTTCTTCTCTAATCTCCATAGTATTAATTAGGTCCGAGAATAGCAATTTCAAATATTCAATGACCAATGAACCACCACCACTGTTCGCGTATTTCTCATGCTTACTTTGGTCTAAATCTAACAGCGACTTTTGTACAAGTATTTGGTGGCAAAAGTAAAGGATGGAATAAATGAAAACCAATGCCAATATTCAAATCGCAAAATAAAACCAAACCCAGAAAATGAAAACCTTCACAGATTCCATTTGAAACCGCCTCTAAATCGCCCTTTGCACGAGGATTTATCACGGTGTTTCCCCACAATACGAAAGCGGAAACGGATGTTGATCTTGGTCTATAGGAGATCCGCCCCATCGCATTGTTGGTTTTTTTTTTTTTTGGTATTGATAGATGAGAAACCCCATTTTATTTTTAATGGTGAACCTTTGGTATCTCCCTTTGTCGATTTTTCCATTTTTTTTCCTTTGGTGTTTGAACATTGGTCTGTTCATATATGCACTCTGCCTTTGGTTTGTGGCTGCGTCTTTCATTTGGGCACTGCAATTCAATTCTTTCATTGGCACGTGGGTTTGTTTTTCCTTGTCCCGTTGCCAAAATATTCATCAACTGCCAATTTCAGAACTTTTCATCATCTATTTTGGAAAAATTATATACCCTCTTAATAAGTCTCACATTGAGCATTTTACAAATTACCACCGAGGAAGGCTATTTTTGTTAAAAGAGAAGGAAATAGGAAGGAAAGGTATACAACTTAAATAAGGAAAATGGAGAAGAAAAGGAAGACTTTGCTCTTATTTGTGTTTGGTATGAATTTTTTTTTCTTTTAATCCGTCCAACTTTGTTTTAAATTTAGAAGAATTAAATTTGACTCGTTGACGATTTTGAATTTCTTGGTATATCCGTCCTAAAAAAATATACACCTCTTAAAATTCATCTATTAATCTTCTCATACCATATCATATGCATAGTTGTTACTTGTCAGGTCATGTGTAGTTAGGAGACTTTTTTTTTTTTTTTTTTTTTTAAAGTTCAAATCAAATCCAGCTGTATTTTGAAAAAAAAAAAGACTAAAATGAGTTCAGAATGAGCCAAATTAAGAAAACGTATGAGTAAGCGAGTTTAAGAGTGAGATTGTCTGAAAGAAGAAGCAGCTTTCATACACTTTCGTCTAAGAAATCCTGAAACGCAGTTTTATTGGACCGCCATCCTTAATCATTGGTCATTTTCAGACGTGATTTATCAACGAGAATTATAATACATGCTTTTTGAAGATTGTGTGTTAATGACATTGGCTTTCTTCTGATTGTGACTTGATGTAAAACAAAGCACATGTCAAATAAGTCTAAGTTGCTGTCATGTATTTATTTATTTATTTATTTATTATTATTATTATTATTTTTAATGAAAACTCAGTGCACATTTTAATTTATGAATTTAAAATCATAATTCAAAAGTATTCTTGATTTACGTGTATTTTTTTGTGAGAAAAAATACTGTAGCAAATAACGAACCATGATCCGAACCATGTTATGAATCCACCGACCAATCACAATCTTAAATTACTTTTGACATATTGTGAATTTACAATAGTTTTTACTAGCCTTAATGTGTGTATTTGAGTAAGCAACTAGAAAAACTTTCATCATTTGGAAGAGCCACTAGCCTAAGGCATATTAGTCAAAGCAGAACCAAAAATTGCCCATCTCAGTTCCAATATGTAAATATGTGTGTGTGTATATATATATAATTATATATTTATATCTTCGTCAGCCAAAAAGCTATTCCAAATAAACTTCTATACAAGTAGCAGACACATTCTTCTCACCTCCCTTACCAAACATGTTATTGCCTGTTCTAAGAAGACCCCCTACAACATGGAAATAACAAAAAGTGAGGTTCATTTCATACTTGAAATCTATTACTATCATCACCTAAGTGGATTGAGCAAATCTCTCATTAGTCATGTGGCTACTAAGCTAAGAAGAGGGCCTACAACCCTAACAACCGGCCAAACCGCCCGTCTTGCGGTGTTCCAAAATAGCCAAGAGGCAAGAGCCTCATAAATTGGAGACAAAAAAACAAAGCATGTATTCAGTAGTCAAGGGAAGTCGAACTAGTACATTGATTGCAAAAGCACATCCCACAGGTGTTGTGCATGAGTGACCATACTCCCATCAATTGGCACCATCAAATGCAGTACCTTTACAACATGTGAAGATAGATCCTCTAGAATTACCCAGAAGCAATTTGCTCGTGAAGAAGGATCTTCTGAAGAGTCCCGTAAAGAGAATGAAGCAATTCAATGCGTGTATAAAAAAATTTTATATCATTTCCTGTTAGCTCACTGAATCCATATTGATGTGATATGGCTAGGACAATTTAACCTTGCATCTCTTGCTGATCCTCAAAAATTTTCTTCTGTAGCCCAGGGAGTCATTAAGGTGATGTTTGGTATATAGATTCTACTGCAGTGCAAATCCATAGTTAATCCTTAGTTTAGGTTCTGTTAGTGTTTTTCTCCCACAAAAAATTTAAATTTCAAAAATCATAATCAACAACTCTGATTTGAACCCATATACCAAACCGGCTCCAACTTAAACATTCAAAAGACTAATCAGTACATAAGAAATGTGCATGTAAAATCAAATATGGTCAGGAGCAACTCTGTAACATTATTCTAGTATACAAACCGTTGAATAGCTAATTGCTCAGATAACTTTACATACTATTATTACCGATACAAGAAACTTCAATGAATGGTATGCTCACGCGTACTGGATGTCACATATTGACAGTCTGCTCAGTCGTCACGTATGGATGTCAAATAACTTAACAGAAACCTCATCGAAAATCTTGCTTGTTAGACTTGGCATATATTCAAAACTGATTCAACAAAGAACCTGTTATGCTACTCAGTTTGGACAACCATAGTCAACTGGTGTAGCAAGAATGATTCTGACTTGGATGAAATTCATAGTTCCAAAGTATTTGGATCCAGAACTTGAATTGGCGCACATTTCCCAAGAACGATGTAGGGCATGTCAAAACTGAGAATTCTCCCGCTAGCTGAAGAAACGTAACTTGCCAGTGGCGGGAAGAAAAAAGAAATGACTTGCAAATCCAGTACGATGTAGTTCCTTTGACACAAAGTTCCGACCATAAGAATCTCTTTGCATTTCTCAATTAACAACCTCCTTAATTCACAACCTCCTTAAGATAGATTACATCATCACGCGGATGAGCTTCGTCTATCCGAACCTCTACTTCATCTCCAATCTGTGCAGTAGACACCCATGCAGACACTTGGAATCCCACCTGCAAAGCTTAAAGGTGATAATCAGGAGCAGTGGAAACAGAATTATATGCCATGAAGACACCAGGAAAAAAAAAAAAAAAAAAAAAAAAAAAAGATGAATAAAAAAGGGGAAACTCAGAACTCTACACAAGTCCTTCTAAAATAACCAGTTTCTGCCTCGTCACTTATGGTTTAGAAAGTACTATCTGATTCCCCATTGTTTCTACAGTTAAATTTTGCTGTCAAAAGAAATAGAATAGGTGCTTTCAAACTCAACAGACATGTATTACATGCTTGTTTAGGTGAAGCTAAAAATAAAGGGCCTAACTCCTAAGTAGTAACACATTTCTAATCGTAGGACAGAAGAAAACCGGCCAAATGAGGCGGCAATACAGATATATTAAACATCTGAAACAGGCAGTACAAATCTCTCTGCAGATAATGGAGTTTGCTGACCACATCTCGTGCTACATTAACATGACTTGAATATCTGTATTATCTAATACCTTACACTGCTTTGTCCCATTGATTTGTTTGTTGTCACTAATACACATACTAAGAACAACAATAATAATGAATGAATATAAATCAATGATAAGTTTACCTCGATTAACAGTAAGGCTGCATTACGATCCTTGATGAACCTAAGAACCAATGCCCGGAATTTTCTTTCTTTTGGTTGCCTTCTGAGATATTCTATAATCCAATACCGAAGGCTGCTGTTACAGAGCTTCCTTGATACTCTAGTCTGCATGTTAATTGTAGCTGCAATTCCTTCCAGCTGACCAGCTGAAAAGGGAGGAGATTCACCTCTAATTATTGCCTTAACCTGCAAAAAAAACAACACAACTTTGTGAAAAAAGAAATAAATAACAAAAAGGACGTTGAAAGAAGGCACAATTCTCATAACACAACTTCATAGTTTTTGCATTTCCCACGCCTGTGGCCAATAACACTCCACAAGACCATACACTTATGCTATAAATGTTCACCAGAACCACATATTGTTCAAGTTTGCTTCTCAAGGGCACACAATGACAGCATAGTCCATTATGACTTAAGAAGCTCTAAAATGTTGTCTTATCTTTTTTGTTTTTTCTTTCCAATTTCCTTTTCGGGCAAGTGTCAAAAGCAGTAATTGGAAGAAATAACATCAAAACATTACAAAGAAGAAAACGGCATGCAATGGAAAAGGTTACAACATCTGAGCAACCCGCAGTTTATAGATTGTGTTAACATACACGACTTTTGGGAACTGACCTGGTAATGAGCAAGGAGATCAATATATCTACGGATAGGCGATGTAAACTGAACATAACCAGGAACCCCTAAAACTCCATGGCGGATAGGACTCCTGAAATCAAACTCAGCAGCACGCATTATTCTAACAATAGCAGCACTTCTAACAGGTCCTTCTGGAAGATGTGCAAATGTAGATGTGTCAATATTTGATTGTGGTTGTCCTCTGTAAGGTAAAGGAATGCTATTGCGGGAACCATAAGTTGCTGTAACTTCTCCACAGAGTATCATCATCTCAGATACAAGTCTCATAGTAGGGTCTGCCTGGTTTTCGACATAGAGATTAATCACAGGCTCAGGATCCTCTGGATTAGGCACTTTTATGCGTGTCTCTAATGAGGCTGCATCAGTAGCACCCTGAACATGCAAACAGAGGTGATGGCTCAAATGAATTGCAAGCAAACAAAACTCACAACAAATCGAGAACATGCAGATGCTCAATGTCTTGGAAAAATTAGAGACAAATAGAGATCATGAGCTACACTAGACCATCTATTTTAAATAAAAGGTGCAGTAGTTTGTCAGAATGCAAGTAGCAAATCTGTCAGAAAATTTCAAAGCGCATAATATATTATAAATTATAATTATTTGGGTGACTTATCTAGTAGGCCAGACTTTCATTATTTTAGGAAGGTATTAAACCTCACATTTTCATCAACGTCTTAGCAGGCAACACATAAAACATGGATGATGAATCGGACAATGTAAATGCAAATTTTCAAAATAGCACATATATAATTCCCTGAACCAAGGATATATTGTATTTTACTATATTCATGTTTATCGCTATGTCTATTTCTCATTAAATGACACTCAGACCTCAGAGTAAGAATAAATAGTAAAACTGTAAAATACTTTTTTTTTTTTTGGGTAACAAGAAATGAATTGTATTGATTAAACAAAATCAATAGTTACAAGAAGACGAAGAGATAAATTCCTGATTTATTAAGCAAACTTTTTTGACCGCAAATAACATAATATATCCAGATAACCAATACAAACAATAGAAACAACATCTCATTAGTCAAGTAATATGATATTAAAGACAATGAATAGTGATTGCGGAACTCAAAACTCACCACTCAATAAGGGGTTTAAAAATACAAAATCAAGAGAAAATAAGTTCTAGGAAACTTTGGATTATAGATTCCTCAAATTTTATATAATTCATAAAACCAACCTGCTCGCATCGCCATTTCCATCGTAGAGTAGCAGCCTCAGAGAGAATTTTTAACTCAGCCTCTTCCGTCAGATCCAGATTAAGTAACTCAGATGCACTCTCATGTGTCAGCATATAGGTTGGTTTAATGAATGTATTGTCCACTGAATATTCAGCAATGCTACAGAACCACAGAAAGTAAAACAGATTTTGTAAAGAAAACTAGATTATAGAAGTATTAACCATAAGCATGGTACTTGCTACTTAGAGAAGCATCAATAACTGCACAAAGGTTGTCCAATAGTCCAACTAATATCTGTCTAAAATGGTTGAAGTTCCCTTAAACCAGTAGGTGAATTCTACCAACCGTGCCTGGGGGTCCCAGGTAACGCAGAACAAGAAGAATCTACCACATCCCAAAAAGAAATAAAACCTAGAATAAAGGGTACAAATCAACTTCCTCCACTCAGGATGTTCCTTTTGAAAAGAAACGTGAAAGTATATCATAAAGAAGCTACTAATAAATCACAGGAAGCTCTAATACAGCTAATGCTATAATATCCTAATAAATGGCATCAAAGATTTGAAGGTAAAATGCCAGAATTTCTTGAAAATTGAAATAACGCCACAATGAAGAGGGGGGAGAATGGCCAAAATATTAACTTCTACCTTCCATCAGAACGAAGCACAACAAATACTGTTACAGCATGACAAATCTCTCCCTGCTTCAAACTCATTCCTTCCATAGCAAGTTTTATTGGAAACATAGGATAAGTGACTGTAGGCAAGAAAATTGAAGTTCCTCTTTTCATTGCAACCCTACATCACACATGGATCAGAAATGAGTGAAACCAAGAAATGTTTTTATATGTCATGGTGTTCCGCGGGTTTACTTTTTACCTGTCAACTATGTTCCCTGGATGAAGAAATCTAGTAGGATCTGCGACATGAATCCAAACTCCTATGCGCCCATCTTGGAGCCTTGTTGCACTCAGAGCATCATCAAGCTGGTAAATTATACCACGGCTACAAATTTAAAATGGGAAGGTCCCAATTCCGATGTAACAGAAGTTTAAAATAGTTTGACAGCATAATATGATAGCTAGCATTCTTGAAAAGAGAGTAAATTTACCTCATCAGCTTCATCGACATCAATGGCGTAAACCTTCAAGTGAGTAAGATCCTTCCTAATAAGCTAAACAAAGAACACAAAATAAGCATGTGTGGGAAAAATAGTTCAAGACGTAATAGCATGGACACTGTTATATGCAGATTCTTTTCACCCCCAAGTCTAGTTAAAGAAAAGCAATTGCAAAGGTCTTCATGCAGAGAGAATTGTTTAAACAGTCTTAAAAGCAGAGAATTGTTTCAACAGTTTCAACTTGTCGACTTCATAAAAAACCTCCACAGTCATAGGGATGCCATTTCCAATATAAGTAGAAACTTCTACACGTTTTTAATATCTCATTGCAAAAATTTTCGTTGACCATGAAAATCTATATTTCCAACAATTTATCTGTGATTCTTTGACATTTAACAGCTTCAATTTTCATTATTAAAAATAAAAGAACCGCCCTGTAAATTTAAACCTGATTCTATGTACCTTCATGTTATTTCAGAATTATTTATATAAAAAAAAAAAGGTTAGCAGGCTGACCTTATCTGGATCAGGCGACTCGGCCAGAAGACTTTCTGCAGCTGCTATCACTTCTTCTGAATGCTCGGTGTCAATATTTAACTTCAACAGCTCTAGATTAACGTGAACAGGAAAGTAGCCAATATCTATGAGGAGATTTACTGCTGATGATGCTGTTTTTGCCAGACCCATTGCTTTCAAAATCTGAAAGGAATGAAAAATATGAGATAAGGCATGCTATGCATGTGTCATAAAGAACAGTTGCATTGAGAATATAATTATAAGGTCTTCCACTCAAGAAGAATAAAATAAAATAAACTTCCAGCATTAAGGTAAATGCATACACATGTATAAAGACAGTGTTAGCACAAATTACACAGAAAAATAATACAAATTCAAGCTGCCGTAAGATACCAGTCCAGCAGTTCTCTTTTGGTCATCATTCTTGCATGCATCAATAGCGTATGATTCAAGTGACTCAATTTTGTGTCTAATTTTCTCATCAGCCTTCCAAGCTGATTTGGGAGGTTTACCATCCATAGGCATCGCCTTAGCAGATTTCAGCAATTGAACAAACTCCTCCAGCTCTTTCTCAGCAGCCTCCTTCATGAGCTTCCTACGTAGAAGTTCCTCTACCTATATTTTAAACAAAGTGTTCCATCATAACAGTATATACTTATGCATGCAAACACACACACACAAGGCCCAGACTGAAAGCGGAATGTGGTAATGAATTTCATCTCTGAAACCAAACGATGTCACAATTTGGGCCATTACATAAAATGTACCTGTACAGTAGGTCTAGGTCCATACACAGAGAATGAACCTTTTGTCTCGAGCACAGTGAAATAAATTTCATCTTTTGAAAGCAAAAGATGGGCACAGTAACTCTCCAGAGGCTCCACACTACCAAAAATCATCTGTAGAATAGCTAAGGTCTCTGAAGGAGAAAAACAAAACTCAAGAAACTAGATAAGTAAGGTACCTCAGCTAATTCTTCTGTTGTCACTGACTTGTTTTTCTCAAGAAGCTCAACCCAAGCAAATTCTAGCAATGAAGGATCCTATAAAAAATAAGTGCGTTTGGTTTATAATATTTTCCAGGCTTGTTTACAATATATTCAACCATACAACGTCAGAAAAAAACTACAATATATTTCTACAATGTTTATGCCAAACCAACCAAATTATCTTGAGCTTTCTGGATGAAGTCCCCAATGTCCTCATGGTTGAACTTCTCAACACCAGGAACAATATATGTAATTTGTTGAGGTCGAATGGATGATGTCACACCATTCTGCCATTGAGGAAAAAAGTTACAACAAAATGTTAAACTCGAAGGAATGTCAACTTCTCCACATGTAAAAGTAGAAATATGAGTTCCAACTCCTAGCAACCTATTCAACATGCCGCATTAGTTGTTTGTAGTAGAACCTGATCAGAGACCATCCAGTTCTTCTTGCCATCAGGTTTCTGAGCAACAGCAAGCAATACTCTATCTGATTCCTTCTTGAACTCTAGCAGCAACCCTTTCTGCAGTGTTCGTTTCTCAAGTCTGCCTTCAAGAGTATCTCCTGTTGTTGCTATTTCCACTCTGCCGAGTCATTTATACTTAATAGTCATATTATGCATAACATAAATTAACAGAACGAAAACTAGAAAACAAGTGAATGCTTCAAAATAAAAATAAAAAATAATAATAAAAAAAAGAGGAATTGTAGCATTACTCATAAGATTATCATGACCACTACCATCACCACAAACCAAAAATAAACAAAATAAAAAGAAACAAACAAATAAAGAAAGAAAAGTGGCAGCTAGCTTCACTCTCTTCAAACAACTATAAGAAATTGACAATGCAATGTATCACCACTGGTGATCATTGCCGTTCGGTTTCAAATCAATCACATATTCATACATCTGTTATGGGACCCACAGAGTTTTATATACGGCAGCATCTAACCAATATCTGGGATTTGGCATTATCAGATGTCTTGTGAGAAATCAATGGGAAAAAAATTGAGCTCCTGTTCATTTCGCGGGTTCGAGTTGAAAACTTGGATTGAAAAGTGAATTTACATTAGAGAATACACTATAGTAAAAAAGTTGAATTTGACTTTTTTGGGAGAAAATACTATAGCAAAAAGTTTGAGTTGAGATTCATATCATAAAACGAATTAAGCCTGAAAACTATATTCCATCTTAAGTAATTGGCAGAAAAATGACCCCGTAGAGAAAAAGAAAAGCAACCATTCGCTTCACTCAAGACACTTTTAGTCCTTAAAAGAAGCAAAATATGGCCAAAACTTCCTCACTTGTGGAATTATCGTTCACAACCCCAAGAATTGGAATTCAAAAAATAAATACTCAATTCGTTTCAACGCAATGTCTAATCAAGCAACAAAATTTCCTGAAGTTCAACGTTCTACCATGGAAAAAAAAAAAAAAAAAAACAAGAAAAGGAACTTGAATTCATCCATTTCTTTTCCTGAATTTTCTCTATTTCTACAAACAATAATTGCAAGAAAATTAGAAGAAATGATGAGTAAAGTGTGAACCAACCTTGAGGTGGCGCGAATTCTCCTCCGTTTGCGGGATGTTCGAAGCTCTTCCATGACGCTATCGACCAAACTGTGAACCGAGCAGCTCCAAGTACCGCCATGATCGAGAACTTTCCTCCCGGAAGGAGACACAGGAAATGAAGACCCTAGCTGAGAGCAACGGCGAAAGTAGGAGGAGGTCTTGAAGGGGAAGTGGCGGCGTCGGAAGGCGATGAGGGGAAAGATTGAGCAGCCATTGACGGCTCGAACCGCCATGGAAGTTCTGATGGAAAGCTAGGTTTTTCTGCGGAGAGAGTCCAGAGATGGAGAAGAGATAAAAATCCGGCGACAGGAGAGGAGGAATGGAGGACTGTGGAAGTCAGGAAGTTCTGGGATTCTTAGGATCTTTTGGATTACGATTTACGAGAGAGAGAGAGAGAGAGTTTTCTTGGTGGGTGGGTTATTTTTTACGATATTTTCATTTTGCTAATTTGAATTTAGAATTTAAATTTTATTATAATAAAAATTTTTTATAAATAATCACATTTAACTTTTTTATTACAATAAAAAATTCTCATATAAAATTAAATCTCAACTTAAATTAAAAACTCAAATCAGTGAACTAAACGAACCTTTAAATCATAATTCAAATTCGTCGGAGAAAATAATTATCCCGTTCATTTTACCAATTCGAGTTTAAAATTTAAAATTTGTTATAATAAAAAGTTCTAAAAAATAATCACATCAAACTTTTTTACTACAGTAAAAAACTCTCACATAAAATCACATCACAACTCAAATTAAAAACTCAAATCAGCAAACTAAACGAATTAAATATCACAAAAAAATTAAACTTGAATTTAGGAGAAGGCACCAGTAAAAAGAGTTTAACATCTTTTAAATTTACTGGTTTAAATTTTTAATTTAAATTAAAAATATAATTTTATGTAAAATTTTTTTATTATAATAAAAAATTAAATGTGATTATTTTAAAAAAATTTTATTATAATAAAATTTAAATTTTAAACCCAAATCAATAAAATAAAAATAACCTCAGTTAAAAATAACCTCGTTAATCTGACATGTGCTACTAAGTACGGCAAAGATTACTCCGATATTTCTAAAATTTCCCCTGAAATTTTCATAAATCTAAAGTCTTAAAATGTTTTTAGGTGTAAAAGAATTTTTTCGATATTTACTGAAAGTTACTAAAAATTTTGAGAGAAATTATTTTATACCTAAAAGATATTTTGAGATGTTAAAAATTCTGAAATTTTGGTGGTGATTTCAAAAATATCAAAGATATTTCACAAATTTCAATAAAATTACGGTAAATATTGAAATATATCAGTAAAAGTAAAACATTTTAGAGGTCCTAGCGTATTGTATTTGCACAAACTTATTTATTTATTTATCTTTTTTATTTTATCATATTATAAGATATTTAAAAGAAATATTAAGTGTCAAAACAAATATATCTAGTTTCCACAATTTTTTTTTCAATATTTTCACTGATATTGATATTTTCATTTATGCTACTAATTTAGGGTCGATTTTTTTTCCTAAATTTTTGAAACTTTCACTTTACTTCTTAAATTATGATTTTATCTCAATCATGCCTCCTTTAGTAGAATTTTAGTTAAAAAACAATCAGCAAAAAGAGAGTTAAATGTAATTACATGATATTTTTCTATTTATTTTTAACTCAAATTCTAATATAAAAGCCACGTGATCACATTTTTTTTTTTATGTCTGTAAACAGAAATTATAACAGATAGGATTAAATATGACTAACTTAAAAATTTAGAGGATAAAGTAAAGTTTTTAAATTTGAGGCACAAACTAAAAATGACACTCAAATTTGGTAAAGTTTTTAATGTTTTGAGGCACAAATTAGAAATAACGCTCAAATTTAAGTACCATGGATGAGACTAATCCTTTTTTTATACCATAGTAATTTTGAGGATGTGCTCCGCACATGTTGTCGTGCGTGAGTCACTGAGTAGTCTATTCAAAAAAGTAATTTTGATTTAAACACATAACAATATAAGAGATTAAAAAACAAGTAAATAGATGTATAATTTTAAACATGTATAATTTAAACAATTATATTTTAAAAAAATAGATGATATCAAAATGTGTGTTTCAGTCACAACGTATATTTCTATCGAATGTTAATATTTCATAAATAAAATTAAAACATATTAAAAGAAATATTTTGATTTGGAATAGAAAATGAATTAGAGTGTACATAGAGAAATAAAAAGATGTTTAAATAAAGGCATATTTAAGAATAATTATTTCAGTAATGATTATTTTTTAAATATAAAATATATTAAAAAACCAAATAAAAAATAAAAAACAAATTCCAGTGTACATATGAGAAGGAAATAAATGTTTGATTAAAGGTGTGTTCGAAAAAAGTATATATTTCAATGGAGTCCCCCACGCGCGAGGAGGAAAGGCATTGCCGATTACGGCTTTCATAATAGGTTGATATTTATAACGCACATTTTCAACTCACATGAATCTTATCTTTTTGAGTTAAAGTTAATATTGACTATAAGAAAAATTTAAGTCTTTGTTCATTTTATATAATTTTTAATTTGAATTGAGATGTGATATTTTTTTTAATTTTTTACTGTAGTAGAAAAAATTAAATATGATATTATTTGAGAGCTTTTTACTATAAAAATTTAAAGTTGAAAATTCGAATCGGTAAAATAAATGATGCATAAATCTCATTCACGTATTGAAAATTCTATTTTATTTTATTTTCTTCTTTTAAGTTTGACTTCAAAATTAACGGTTAATCAATAAAATATAAAATTAATCATAAATTCAAAATCTAAAAGATCATAATACATTTTAGAATAAAAGATAAAACTTTTAAGATTGAAAAGTAAAAGATCATAATACATTTTAGAATAAAAGATAAAACTTTTAAGATTGAAAAGTACAGCTTATAAAGAACACAGAAGAGAGAGTAGCAATTGTTAGAAAAAGAAAAATTCAGATAAAGGTTTAATGAGTGACTAGAGGTGGATAAATCTTGTAAAAGGTACCCTTACAAGTTTACGTTTTGGAATTTGGAGTATTAATACGTGCATAACCGTAATAAATGTTATTAGAACTCAAAAATTGCACATCTATTGGTGTGGGTTAGTGATAAAGGCCGATCATTAGTGCTTTTCAAAATTATTTTTTTGAACAAAGTGATCGGTCAGTTTTGATCACCGACCAACTATCAAATCATTAAGGTGACGTTTAATTTATAAATTTAAAATTTATAGATTAATGATTTTAATTTTTAAAATTTAATTTTTTTGAAAAAAAAATACTGTAGTTGAACAAAAAATCCTAATCCTAAACCATGCAAAATTCTTAAAATAAATGTCACTTAAATGGTAATTGACCGACCAAAGTCATTTTTGACATGATGCTAGCTTTTCAAAATTTTTTCATGCATATTTTTACCTTTTTTTTAACCCTCTTCTCCCACTAACGAAACATATTGTCACATGCCTTTTTTTTTTTTTTTTCATGTCCTCCCTTTTTTCTTATTGAGACATTTTTCAGTATGCCAACTAGAGCTAAAAATTCAGGCTGCCCAGCCCAACGTGGCGGCCCGAAAGGGTAGTTAGAGCCAGCCCGGTCCGACCCTAAATAACTTTATATAGGCCCAGCCCTAAGGCCGGGCCGGGCTGGCCTGAATCAGCTAAGCCGGCCCGAACATGATTTATAAATTTTTTTTTAAAAAAATAACAAAATTTATAACAAATAGTTAATATTATAAAATTTTAATAGAATAAGACTTTATTTATGTAATTATAATTGCCTCATTAAAAACCTTACCACGGGGATAAAACCTTAAGAAAAAAAGAATGCAGTATTATTTTCACAGTTACAATTTATATATACTTAAGAAACAAAAATATCTAACTGCTTGCTACACTACTCCCAGCATCAAAAGCGTCATCGTCAATGTATAAGTTTTAAAATTGATCCATCAAATCTCTGTCTTCGGCTGTGTGTTGCATTTGCAAAAAGCATTTTTTTCATTCTTTTAGACATATTAACACCTCAACCATTTCTGGAGTCAACAAAGTCCTTATTTCTTCAATTATCCTCCCAGTTGTGCTAAAGGCAGATTCTGAAGACACCGTTAATACTGGAATAGTCAAGATATCACGTGCTAATATTAAAAGTACTGAAAATCTTACACCTTGTACCCTCCACTATGCTAAAATTTGAAAATTGTCATCATTATCAGCACCTCTACTTCAGTTTAGAAGCTCAACGATAATATTATTGTTGGGCTTGGGCCAAAAACAAGTGACCAAGAAAAAAAAAATTTGCAGAGGGCTGTAGCCCTTTGCTTCAGAGTTCAGACTCACTGTTGTGAGACAATGAGTCAGCCTAATGGTAATATTACCGTAAGGCCAAAAACAAGTAACCAAGAAAAAAAATTTAGACCTTTGGGCCATTCGGGCCGGGCTCGGACTTGTACAAATCGGGCCGGGCCAATCCCTCGGGCCCGAAATAGCGGGCTTCGGGCCGGCCCGTCTAGCCTGGCCCAAATTTTCAGCACTATTGCCAACTTAATAGTAGATTAAATTTTCTGTTCGTCAGAGTTGTATAAAATCACGTAAAAATTAAAAAGTATACAGATTCAACGGTTAAAAAAACCTAACTTACCAGTACACTAAGAGTACCATATAATCCCCTTTTTCTATTTACCTCTTTTGGTCCTTCATTTTTATTTCTTCTCACTTTTTTATTCTTTTTCGTATCCCCTAATATTATAAAGACAATTATTAACATGGATTAAATATAAATAATGCTATTTAGGAAAAACATATATATAAATTATTCACAGGGTTTAAATATAAATAATGTTATTTAGCAAAAAAATATAATATATATATATAAAAATAACTCTCCATAAATGAATGATACAAGCATACAACAACAAAAAAAAAAAAAAAAGGGAATAAACATACCTTATAAAGACAACATACACCAGCATGCCACACAAAAGCAATATACACAATAGATTAATCAGCTCTATCCAATGTCCATAATTCATTCATATTGCATAAATCAACTGCAAAGCTGTGTGCATAACCCCTGGATCCTAGAACTGCTTGGGTTTGACACTGTGTATGTGCTGGTTTTGTTGTTGCTTGAACATGTTAAGTTAAGCTGGTCACCGATCTGGTTCGACTGCACCACCGACGTGTTAACAAAGCAATCAGGTTGGTGCAATTATCACAAGTTGGTGTGTAAATATTATTTTGAAAATAGCATGCTCCATTAAGGGGGGGAAAAAAAAAAGGCTCGAGTTTTTCAGCGGAGGATAAAGCAATAGTCAGTTTACTAACCCAGCAGTAAGCAGGCTCAGTCTTGCAGCTCCATTTTGAAGTGGGGACACAAGACAAATAGTGACACCAAGAACAATGATCGTTAGCGTCGATTCCCCGGAGTAGCATGACCAACCAGACGGTTAACCTGTCAAAGTTGGAGAGAAAAAAAAAATCACAACTGAAAAAAGTGGAGAGGAAAATAATCCAAGAGGATATCATCAGCAAATACAGTTTTTTGTCAACTTTTACATGATGGTTTTGGTGCCACCACATTAAGCCATCTAATTTCCGAAAATATCCAAGTTCTTGGGAATTGAAGTTTAAATGAGTTGTTTCTCTCCAAAACAGAATTTTCTAAACACTTCAAGCTCACTCATTTATTTCAAACACCAATCTAGTAACAGAAAAAGAGCATCTTTAAAATGAAGACGCAGAGTTAGAGCCTTACCCAACAATTAAAAGAATGAGAGAAACGACCCATAGTATGTACTGGTATGTCTTGAATTTGGATTTGACCGGAGCTGAATTATATGCCGGAGATGCATATTTTTGGCTAACCCATCCAAACTGGGGCCGTATCAGAAACACAAACCCAAGAAGGAAGCCCGTCAGAAATCCACCAATATGAGCAAAGTTGTCCACGTGTGGGAGAATACCTACTCCCAAGTTGATAGCTATGATGACCACAAGGGTGAAAAGTGCTGCGAACTGAAAAATATATGTAGATGTTATGTCCATGAGTGTCAACTATAAGAAATAAACAATATGATTGAAATCAACTCGACACACACCTTACTATCGTAGATTGTCCAATTGGTGATGAGTTCAGAAAGCATTCCTCCGAGTAACCCAAAAAGTGCACCGGAAGCACCAACGGATATATTCGACTGCAGGAAAAGTGCAGATAACAGACTCCCTCCAAATCCAGAGATAACATAAAGCAATCCAATCCGGACTGGAAGCAGAACCACATGAAAGATTTTCAAGTATTTAGAGTAAAAAATTTATAAAACTGTAAAGAATAACACAAGTTTTTACAACACAAAACTAGCTTTAAAAAAAAAAAATCACTGAACACTACTAAGACCCATTTAAACGCATATACGAAACAAGTTTAGTTAACTGCAACACTCCATCAACCTTAAGCCAAACCTATTTTTGATGATAGGATTAACAAACAATATGACATAATCAGAATCAAACAAGTAGTTTTGACTAACAAGCAACATTTCAAAAAAAAAAAAAAAAAGAAGTCACTAGAAAATACTAAGTTACAAACATCCAAGATTGCATTTTTCTGAGAATGACACTTCGTAACCTCCTTATCAAAATAAGCATAGGAATGTAGCTTAGGAATTAACTTCTATACACATACCAAATCCAAATTCTTGCTCAAGCCGAATTCCGATAACCAAAAGGCTCAACATATTAGCCAAAATATGGAAAACACCTCCATGTAACCAATTGCAAGATAAGAGGCGCCATCCCTGGTGATCATTCACCACTTTACTTACATCAAGAGCCCCCATCTTCTGTAACCTAATCAATCATAATAATTAAAACAATATAAAATAACTAAAAAAAAAAAAAGATATATCCAAACATGCATTACCAGTAGTGATCATAAGAACTAATTTTTTAATTAATTCATATTAACATAATAGGATAAAGAAACTCTGACAGGTTGAGAAACTATTTAGCATTTTTCAAGCAACTAAACATAACATAAGGGATAGAAATTACTAAAAGAAACTTGGAATTCCTAAATATTCAACTCATGTTCAAAAATAGGGAAAAAAAAAAAGTGGTAAAAATTTTTTTTAACGAGCGGCTGTTATAAAAACACAACCATATAAAGAAACAAAAAATTACATAGAAATGACTCAAAACGATCCAAAATTAGAGATACATAGATTTCTTCAACATTTAACAAGAAACATATAAAGTCAAAACTAGCAAAAAAATAAAATAAAAAATAATCCTATGGACACTTTTAACACAACAACAATCAAAAGAAATATAAAACTACAGAAATGCTAAAAAAACACAAACTACCGAGAAAATTACAGGCAGATGGATTACTTCAACATTTATTAAGATACATAAAGTCAAAAATAGAAAAAAGCTACTGACATTTTAACATAAAAACCATAAAAAGAAACAGAAATTTCTCAAAAAAAAAAAAAATAGAGAGAGGGAAAGAGAGACTCACGAAGTGGAAGAGGGACCGAGAAGAGGGTTCTCTTTAAAAGGCTGAAAAGAGAACCTTCCCAAGAACTTGGCGATGCAAGAATCGGAATTCTCAGGACAATTATTAACATACATGGTGATAACGAACAGAATGGTATTAGCAACGACGAATACAGGGATCAACCAAGGAACCCATTTCTTGAAATGCTTCACTTCTCGGAAAACGACAGTACTCGGAGCCGCAGACGACGGCTGTTGAGGTGTCGTTGCGTCGATCTCCACCGGATGTACGGCGTTGTAGCCTCGCCGGGAATTCACCCTGATCTGGATCTCCGACGAGGACGGATGTCCCGCCATTGAAATCGATGAAGAAGAAATAATGAGGATAAAGATGGTCCGATTAGTTATTGATAATGAAGAAATAGAAGAGAGAGAGAGTAATGGTTAGTGAGGAAAGAGAGAGTAGGTGTTTACGGATTCAAAAAAACAAGGCTATTTAGTCAACGTTTTTCGCTTTCCTTTTTTTTTTTTTTTTTTTTTTTTTTTTTTGTTTGCTCTTTTGTCGCCGACTGATTATTTATTTCTTTTCTTTTAAGGCACTGTTTGATTTTTTTTTTCGCCATCGCAATTTCTTCTACTTTTAAATTTTAAGAGTTGGGCAATGTAATTTTCTTCTACTTTAAGAGTTTAAAATTTGAATAAAATTACTTTATGAAATTTTCTCTTTAACAGTTGTTTTTTGAGTTTCTCAATTCTTTCAAGGTTTTAACAATTTTTACGAATTTTACGAATTATATATTTTTTTTTAACGATTTGACAATGAACTTCTTTTTTAAATTCGTTTCGATTCAAATTTAAATTTTAAATTTTAATATACTAAAAATTTTAAAAATAATTGCATTTAATTTTTTATTATAATAAAAATTTTTCATATAAAATCACATTTTAATTTAAATTAAAAATTTAAATTGGTGAACTAAACGACCCGTTAAGATTGTCTAAAGATTTTTTTCACCCTCAATTATTTAAGAACAATTCTTTAATGGCGTTGAAAAGATACTCGATATTCTCTCAAAATTAATACTTAAGCCCGTTCACTTTACCAATTCAAATTTTTCATTTTAAGTTTCAACAGTAAAAAACTCTCAAAAAATGTTACATCTAACTCTTTTTGCTACATTAAAAACTTTCAAAAAATATTACATCTCAACTCGAATTCACAAAATGAACGAAATCTTAGTATAACGTTATTTTGTGTTAAATTTAGAAAAAAGAATAAGACTCTTGTTGGAGAATTATTTTTCTACTCAAACATTAAAATTTGATATTAGAAATTGAACTGAAAATTATGTGGTATTTATTATATTTTCTTAAATTCCCGTTACAGTTTACAATAAGTACTTAAAATTTTAAAAAACGCGGTATGAATGTACTATTTTTATTTATTTTAAAAATAAATAAAATTCGAGCACAAACTTTTGTAATATTCATTCCATTTATTAACATTTCTTTGTTATTTATATGTAGAGTTATAGGTTTGAATTAGGTTAAAAGCAAGACCTTTAATTGAAGTTTTAAATCGGGAAACGTATTCGAATCAATTTAGGCCAAGAGAGTGTCTACCATTGAACATCATCCACACCAATTATTCTAATATTTAGTGCAAAAGAGTCTACGATTGAATTATGCGTTAAATTATTCCTAAAAAGAACCGTGCATTAAATTAGTAACCTTTTTTGGTCAATAGCCACCGTAAGACGCAAAATGAAATTTTCGATTGGGACAAGTTTCAAAAAATTAAAAAAATCTCCTCTTTAAACCAAACTTTTATTTATCATATTATATATATATTTTATAAATCTTCCCCTCATGACTCATCATTGGTAAAATCAGGAAAAAAGAATATTTATATCCAAACAACTAGCGTCATTGCATTTTTTTTTTTTTTTTAATTAAAAACTAGCATCAATAATTTCCTAAGGTTAAATACAATTGTATCTCAATTATGAAATAAAAAGGAAAATGAATAAAAGTTCCAAAGTTTAGAACAAGGATATTTCAGTAATTCAATAGTCTTGACTTGCGTTCATTTTATCAATTTGAGTTTTAATTCTAATTTTACTACAGTTAAAAACTCTCATAAAAAATCACATCTAACTTTTTTGCTATAATAAAAAATTCTTATATAAAATCACATCTCAATTGAAATTAAAACTCAAATCCGCAAACTAAATAAGACCTTAATGTCTAATTCACACAAAAATGCCAGATCACAAATATGTTATTTTATTTTTCAACTCAAGTGTTATTTAGTTAATAGAACAATAAAGATTAAAGACCCATCCTAGTTAACACCTAATAGTTGTCACATTTCAGGGTAAATTGATACTTAATGCCTCAATTCCGATCAAGATTGTTACTTAAAGAGGGACTTTAAAAAAAAAAATCAAATAATACAGTGTTAAACTATATTCTTCCTAAACAAAGAGTTATTTATTAAAAAAATTGAAAGTCGAATGGGGTTTCAAAATTAAAGATTCGTTCAGTACGAAGATTCAAACCATAGTGATTCTAATCATGATTTTAAAATCATAACCATAATTTATGATTTTGAGTTCAAATTATGATTTTAAAACTATGATTCAAAATCAAAAATTTGAATCACCTTGAATCAAGAGGAGAGGTAATTTTAGAATCATGATTTGAGCTAGTTTAAAACATCACATCAGATTCTGAATCATAATTCAGAATCATCCAAACTAAACAGTAATTCAGAATCATCCAAATCAAACACTAATTCTGAATCATTCAAATCAAACACTGATTCTGAACTAAAATTCAGAATCATAATTTTATATCCATCTACCAAACGCATCCTCAAACTTTTTCCTAGTTTATTAATTAATTTATTTTTCAAAATATATTTGAAGTAAAAATAAAACAAGTACTACTTGATTATCCAGTTGGTTCAAACAAGGTTTAACTTTTTTAGCATTAAGATCATTTTATCAATAACATTAATTTTGACTTTTTTTTTTTGAATATGTAGTTGTTGCGAAAATTATGGAAATTAAAGATGAGATATTGTGGGTAAAATGAGTCTGTATGAACAATAAATTTCAGTTCTTCTTAAGTACATTTATAGCAGTAATAACATTTTTTAAACACTGGAATACAATTTTTGTCAAAGTTTCAGACCAGTAATATTTTATTAATAGGGTAAAAAAATCGAATGTAAGCAATAGTAATAAAGTATAAATAGTAGCTTTTTGCAGTTAGCATAAGTAATGAATAGATGCAATGTAAATAAGAGGGAATTCAAAATTGTGGACAAAAATTACTGATAATACCTCAAACGCTATAGCCCTTGTGTTAGGTAGGTAGCAGATATGAGGCGGTGAAAAGTCAATACCAGTTTAGTCATGCAGGGATAAGAGAAAGCAGCAAGAAATTGTAGAAAATTTGGACAAATATATTCAGTAAATGAGTAAATAAATCAATTATAGTCATCACCAAACCTAACAAATGTTAACTAAACATAGATATGCATATATATATATATATATATATATTGCTAAGAAGGAAAAAAAGTGAATATGTGAACATTATGTATAGGGCAAATAGAAAAGAAAATATAAGCAAATAATCAAACATAAACAGCAAACATCAATACCACCTCAGCAAAGTCATAGATACAATGTCAATATAAAAAATTTAAAAGTTATGGGTGGAGATTGATAATAGTAGGCGGAACCCTCAGATTTTGGCTAAAGTTGTGGATATGAACGGGTCGAATAAAGCTATATATAGAATAAAGGTAATACATCTATAAAGGCTTCATTTAAAAAAAAAAAAAAAAAAAAAAAAGAAAACACTATATGCCAAAGAGGGATGAAGGATGACCTTTTTTTTTTTTTTTTTTTTGTATGAAGGAGTAACAATAAAATTGGAAAATGAAGCTTCAGCAGTAGAAAAAGGAAACTAATAGAAGTAAAGACAGTTATTTAATGAAGTAACAAAAACGTAAAACGCAAAAAAAAAAAAAAAAAAAAAAAAAAAAAACCATAGAATAACTAAGAACAACAAAGAAGAAATTATCAAAATATTTGAGCTAAGAAGAATGGATAAAAGCATATTCCAAACAAGGCAAGGGAACTTGTAACAACTAACAAGTATAGATAAATATTATGAAACTGAATATGTCAAATCAATTATAGTCAAATCTAATTGTCAAGTAAATAAAGGATGTGTGTGTGTGTGTGTGTGTGGAAAAAGCTAAAAAAGAAGGAAGTGAATATATGAACGTCTTGTATAAGGCAAATAGGGGAAAAAATGGAAGCAAATAATGAAAGATGAACAGCAAACATCAATACTACTTCAGCAAAGTCATAAATACTATCTCAATATAAAAAATTTAAAAGTTATGGGCAGAGGTTGATAATAGTATGTGAAAGGCTCAGATTTTGGGTAAAGTGACACATATGAGCAGGCCAAATATCAACAATAGTCTTCGGTGAAGGAATAACATAATGAATCAAGAAATAGTAAAAATCTTGTGAAATAGAAATAAATAAATAAGTGACTAAATAAAGTAGCCGGGGCAGTGGAAAGGAAAAAAAAAAAGGGACTGAAAAATCAATAAATATAAATATGATAGTATCTTTATGTAGGAATGGTGGCTCAGTTATTTAATCTTCTCAGCAATGTGCGATAAATACATTATGGTTGCCTACTAAGGGCAACTGCACAAAAGGATGACATATTGTATCTAGCACACAAATTATAATTTGCATATGACACAAAATAGATAACTTGAGTAAGATGTAAAGTTGTTTAAAGACTACCAGGTGAATTAAATATAGAGCCAAAAAAGGAGAAAACAACATAAGAGGCACAGTGTAACATAGATTATATGATGAAATAAAATATGAAAAGTAGAGAAAAGAGAGATAGTAAACAATAGGAAATAGAGGAACAAAAAGGTGATGAATAGAATAAGGAGAAGAGAATGAAATAATAACGTCTGTCTTTTGGTTTTTTTTCCTGCAGGGAATTTTTTGTGTGTGAAATGATAGGAATGGAATAAGGAAGCCGAAGGTGAGTATCAGAAAAAGAAAGCTATTGCATGTACAAAGAGGCCCTGAATGAAACAGTAAATAGCAAAAAGGGTTGGACAATTTGAATATATTTTTTTCAAATGGTAACAGCAAAATGGAAAAGTCAAGGCTCAGCAGTGGAAAAACAGAGACAGTACATGTATAAACAGTTTTTGAATAAAACAGTAAATACCAAAAGGGCAAAAGGCGCAGAATAAGTTTTTCCCCTTAAAAAAAGGACGAAAAATCTAGAAAGCTTTGCAGAAAACAATAAAGAAAAGCTGACTCTAAGTGAGAAATAGATATTCACAACAATTTTTGAACAAATTACATAGAACTCAACATACAAACATTAATTATAGTCATCATCGCCACCAAAAGAAACTTACTAAGAGTAAAATACGTTAAATGAAGGTATATGTGTGTGTGTGTGTGTGTGTGTGTGTGTGTGTGTGTGTGTGTGTGTGTGTGTGTGTGTGTGTGTGAGTTTGTAAGAAACAAATAAAGAAAGAGTGAACATATCAGCATCATATAGTAAGGAGATATAAAGGGAAATAAATATAGGTAATAAAACGCAAAGGACAAAAATTAGTGTCACCAGAGAAAAGCAATACATCTAATATCAGCACGAGGAATTAAAAAGTTATAGATAGGGTTTATAGATAATACTTGGGACGGTATAAATGTTGTCTTAAGTCTGAGATATCAGCCAGCCGAGTATGAGGAGGAGTAAAAAGACGCATGGACAAAAAAACAGAGCAGTAAATGATGGACAACCAAACAAAATAGTATAAATTTTTTTTTAAAAAAAAACATGGAACCATCTGCATAGAAGCTTCTCTCTGAAGAAAAGAATCAATCGAGGGGATAAATAAAGCAGCATTTTATAAAAAAATTTCAAAAATTGTACCTGTCAGCCACTCCAAAATTATAACACATTTCTATAAATATTGAAAAATTTAACAGACCAGCAGCGACAAAAGGAAATAAGTACCAAAACCAGCGGGAAAAGCAATAAAATCAGGAAAAAAAGGAAAAGAGCATAGAACGTGCAGTCCTCCAAAAGCACAGGAAAACTGAAAATTGAAGCTAAAATCAATAGTTAAACGAACATAAAGGCAAACCAGGAAAATGGAAGAAGCATCCACCAAAATGTAGATGAAGCGAAAAAACCTGCACCAAAACCCAAATGAATGAGGACAGCAGGAACCAAAATCTAAGGACGAAAAGAAACCAAAAGCACAAATAAAAACAGGCAAAGAAGGCAGAAGAAAAAAACAAAAAAAAAACAAAAACAAAAAAACAATCCAAACCCAGATGAATAAGACAGGAAAATGCAAAAAAAAAAAAAAAAAAAAAAAAAAAAAAAAAAAAAAAAAACAAAAAAACAAAACAAAAACAAAAACAAAAAAACTGCACCAAAACCCAAATGAATCAGGACATCATTCGCCAAACTCACAGGAAGAAAACAAACCAAAACCAAAAATAAAAACCACCAAAGGAGGCAGAACAAAAAAAGGAGAAAATTATCCAAAATGGCATGCATTAAAGGAGAAATGCACAGCGTCCAACCAAAATGAGCGAGAGGAGCATCCGGAATGAAGAAAATAAGAAATAAAAAAAAAAGACCCTACAGCTCAATTTACAGAGAAATCACCAAGGAAATGGAGAAATTGAGCAAAAAAGAGGGAGAATAAGCAAACCCAAAAACCAAAAGAGCCGACGCCTCCATTTACAAACAAATCACCAAAGAAATCAAACCGAAAATGAGAAGATGAAAGAGGCAAGAAAGGAACCATCGAAAGAAAAAAAAAAAAAAAAAAAAAAAAAAGCAGACCCTAGAGCTCCATTTACAGAGGAATCACCGAAGGAAATGGAGAAATCGAACAAAAAAGAGGGACAATGAGGAAACTCAAAAAACAGAAAAGGCTAGGGCTCCATTTACAGAGAAATGAGCAAAAAATATGAAACCGAAAATGAAAAAATAAAGGAGACAAGGAAAGAAGCACCGACAATGGCCCCAAATCGAAAATGAAAAAATAAAGGAGGCAAGGCAGGAACCACCCAGAACACCCGCGTCCAATGTAGCATCAAATGACGAAAATGCCCCCACCTAGAATGAGGAGAAGGGAAGAAAGGAATGGGTATTCTGGAGAGATAAATTTCACTGTACAATGTATAATGAAATATATGTATTAAATGAAGTAAAAAATAAAATAATAACAAGTACTACTTGGTCTAATGAGAAAAAATAATACATGAGTTTAAAATTATAATTTAAAATTATTTTTAATTTACATATATTTTTTTAAAAAAAATATATTATAATAAATCATAATTATGAACACGAACCTATTAATTAAACACACGCCAAATGATTTGATAGAGGCATTTGCAAAACTACAAACTTGATTCGGACATGGCTTATCATAGGGTTTTTTTTACCTCAATCATTGTTTCTATGAAGAGATTTTGACTTGTACGGATGATTTTGAGCAAGAATTTGCCTTTTGGGATAGCAGGATTTTTATTGACCAGCACCAGAAGCCTTCTCTTGAATTTCTCTCTCTGTTCTTTTTTTTTGGGCTGAAATCCCTGAAATTTCTCATGATTATCTCATACTGTTGATACAAAAATTGAGTGCTAAGTTCATTGTCAAGCCATGCAAAGATTAGAGGGACGTTTAATTTATAAATTTAAAATTATTTTTATTTTATTTATATTTTTATGAAAAAAATACTATATAAAATTATAAAATATGATTTAAAATTAAAAATAAATATAGAAAATAAACGCTCTATTAGGGTCATTATCCAGCTGAAGACAGTGGAAAGTCGGCTTTAGTGTCCATGAACTTGTACGACAATTGATCCGCTAAGTCACACAGTGGTATAGTAGTCGTTTAAATGCATTTCGATTATAAAATGGGCCTCACCCAGCGACTGCGGGCCACCAAAGAAAAATGACCAGACCAGCCTACCAAAGAGAAAATAAGGCCCAACTCAGCTCAATAGCCCGGTAGGCCCTACTCCCAAGCCAACTTGTATGTTTTACGAAGAAATATTAAACTCATGATTCAAATTTTTAATTTGAGTAAAAATGTGATTTTATGTGAGAGTTTTTTATTGTATTAAAAAAATAAATGTAATTATTTCTGAGAGTTTTTTACTATAGTAAAACTTAAATTACAAGTTAAATCGGTAAAATGAATGAGGCCCTAGTATTTATTAATGATAAAAAGACAAATACTTACTAAATTACAAGAGATTTGATTTTTATCATTTATTTTTAATTAATATTATTTAAATTAATTTATATTAATCAAAAAGATATTAATTAATAGTGAAAAATAAAAATTTAGACCTCAATATTTTTAAAGATATTTTCTTTTTATTTCTTTGTTTATTTGTTTATATATGGGCGAGGCCAAAAAAAGGACCAAACGGAGGGCCACGAGCCATTTGGCATGGTCTAGTTTGACGCCTCGAACTATGATGTCCCTAGGCCTCCTCATTCTCCCATCTTCATTCAAATTATAGACAACCATGTAAATACAAATATTCTCTTAACTACTTTTAAAAATTGAAGTATTTTATACCTGATTGGCACGTGATTAGCACATGACACATATTCGTGAAAGTCCAGAAGTTTATAAGCCTATTTGGCATTGCTGTCGGAGGCAACTTTTAGGTTTTTAAGAAGTTAAAAGGACATGTTTTTTTGTCTATCAAACTCCAAAAAATACAACTCAAATTTTAATTTTATTTAAATTTACGTTCTTTTAAATTTTAACTTTATTTAATTTTACTCAACTTTATTCAAGGTCTAACTTCAACTCAAGTTATAACTCAAATTTAACTTAAAAATTATACTCAAATTATACTCTAAAAGAACAAAATATTTATTAAATTCAGTTTTTGTCCAGCACCTTTTAAAAATTACTATTAAATAACAAAATTTGAAAAAGGTCAGACTGCTTTTACACATCAATTTCTACTATCATTGTCCAAATTTACTAACATAATCTTAATAATAAACTTTATTTTCAATTCCCCATTTTATTTTTTCCATACCAAATGAAAATATATATTTTTTAAAAAGTTATTTAACATTGAAAATGTTTAATAAGTATACTAAGCTAAAATTTAATCAAATGTTGTTAATGATTATCAAAGTGTTTAGAAATTGCAACAATAAATAAGAAAGGTTGTAGATGAATAACTTTTCTCCTAGATAAAAGTAATTTATTTTTTAGAATTATTTTAAATAATAATATTTAAATTATATATTTTAGTATTTTGGTGTAAAAATATTATGAATACCTTAAAATAGATAAATATGTGTGTTAAATTATGTTTACTTTAGTCATTATATATCTCTATTATAATTTTATATAGTTTATCATTCACTTAAATTTTTACTTATAGTATTTGTAGTAGCATTGAGAAAAATTTACTAAACGCCTGCATGTTTCCAGTCACAATAACTTTGGACTAACATCCTAGCAACAAAAAAAAAATTTACAATAGCAAAACAATGCCAAACTGGCTCTATATTTCCATCAAGAAAAAGAAACAAAAATTAAAAGTCTACTATTGATTTTAAGATTAGAAAGTAGGAACCAAAATCTAAAAAAAAAAAAAAAACTAAAGGGATGTTTGGTTGGGGACTCCCGATTGAATCATGATTAGGCACCAGTTTTCTCAACGAATCGAAAATGGTTCAAATCAATGATTAAAATGGTAAATAGCCATATTTGAATCAATTAAAAAGGGAAAATTATTTTAGTACTATTTATTATAGCGAAACATCTTCATTGGTACCTGTGTTTTTAATTGTTGGTTTCAATTTTTGGAGGATATATGATGTCAAAAATTTTCATAAAACTTTTTATATATTCTATAAATAGAATAAATTAATCACATTAATTAATTTTTCAATTAGAAATTATACCTAGCGGTGATTAAGAAAATAGTTTTTTCAAAATCCTTACTTTAAAGGCTTATTTTAATGTTTTAACGTCAATTTTAGAATTTATTTTATGTGTGGGCACACACGAGATAAAGCGGGTTAGAATAAATTTTTTCAAAAAACACCAACAAACTTATTTTAAAATTTTGGAGAAAAATTTTAAATTGTTTAAAAAATTAAAATTTTTTACAATTTTCTACTATTTCTTATTAAGAGTATAAATCAAACTTTTAGAATCCAATCTTTATCTTAAAGATAAAACTAATTAATTATCTCTTATTTGAGAAAGGTTCAGGTGTGGCCGGCCATATAAAAAAATAGACAAGGAAGGAAGAGAAAAATTTATCCTAATAATTTTGACTCAAATTCAAATCCAAATTTAAGTAAAACTTAAATTAATTTGAATTTTGAAAAAATATTTTTAAAAAAATCTATATATTTGCCTTGCGTTCACACTATGTGAACACCTTTTTAAAATTCAAATTTTTAACATTATTTAATTTATAATTAATTTTTAATTTTCTCAAGTGTTTAATTTTAGAATTTGATAATTTAAAAATTTTGCCCTTTGTATCTTGTAGAATTTTACGCGGGGACTAATTAATTTTAAAATTTTTAAAATACTTTTTAATTAATTATATTTTCAATAGTCACTCCACTATTTAGAATTGCAAAAAATTATTAAAACTTTAAGTTGTGAAGTGTCCATTTAATATAGTCACTACACATAGATTAATCCTCCATAAATAATTCATAATAAGAGTTATGTAAGATATGTTAACCTCTCAATATTCATCCTTAAGTACCGTTGATTCTCAAATGAATAGTGATTCATAAAACACATTCATGAACCAGAGCGCTCTTACTAATCCAAGTACCGAATCAACACTTAAGAAAATTATTTATCTACTCATGATAATATTCCTAGCTATCTACTTCACCATGTCTCTAAAATACAAGGAATAAGATTCAGGATCTCGAAATCCGTACCGAGTAAATCAAAAGACACAAATCTATAAATAGGAGTTTGTTAAGAACTCATGATTAATATCATTATGTATATGATCATCGGTAGACTCAATTATAATTTCTATACTTAACAGAAATTATTAGAAATTCATATTGTGTCTGTGTCCTTGTTCCACATAATCTCATTATGCGTAGTACACTCATTCAATATTTCACCATATTTTTTTTTTCCATTTCTAAATGGGAATGACATGTATTAGTAATGTTCTAATTAAAGATTATGAACTTTAATTAAATTTATTATGAACATCGTTTTTTTATTATTATCCTTAAATATTATCCTCTCGTATACAATACTTATATATAATGTTTTAATGTCACATAAATAATCATAGAATTTTCATTTGATATTCGTAAAATATTCACAAATATATAAACATAAAATGATAATAAACTATTTTATTAAATAAATAATAAATATCTCATTACATATCATGCTTCTAGGGCACCATTCTCAACATTAATAATATTAAAATGGTATTTTGATTTTTAAAGAAATGTTCTTTCCGTACTCTAAGATCAATTTTTAGGATATATGATGTCCAAATTTTCCCTTTTATATATTAAATAGAAATTAATAATTTTTCAAAAATATTTTTCAAAAGCATTTTAACTTATTTTAATTTTTAACTTCTATAAGTTTTAATTTATTTTATGATTTAAATATTTTTCAAAAGCAATTTAACTTATTTTAAATTTTAAATTTTAAATGTATTAAATTATTTTTAGATTTTTATTAAAAATTATTAGTTTGTTATTAATTATTGAGAAAGGTTCAAGTGAAAAAAAATAGTGAGGGTAAAATGGACTAATAACTATATTAAATAGAAACTAATAACTTTAAAAAATATTTTTCAAAAGCATTTTAACTTATTTTAATTTTTAACATTTAAATGTTTTATTTTCCGATTTAAATATTTTTCAAAAGCATTTTAACTTATTTTAATTTTTAATTTTTAAATGTTTTAAATTATTTTTATATTTTTTTTAAAAAATATTAATTAGTGAGAAAGATAAAATGTACATTTTATGTCTTAAAAATCAATTTCAAAGTACTAAAAGAACTTTTTTTAAAATGTGAATGTATTATTTTAATATTATTAAAAACACATTATACTAATAAAATGCTTCACTATTAAAATAATTTTTATCCCATTAAAATTTTGTTTCACTATAATAAGGGGTTTAAGGGTTTTTTTTTTTTTTTTTTTAAAGAGTTTTTTACGTTAAATATGTATAAAAAAGTATATATTCTGTATAATTTTTAACCAAATATAATTTTAACGATCAAAAAGTGATATAAAAGTCTTAGGAAAAAAAAAAACTCTTATATCGGATATGAGATAGTATTATAGGTCTCGTGTTTGTAATTTAAATTGAAATATAATTTTATTTGAGAGTTTTTATTGTAATAAAAAAAATTAAATTTGATTATTTTTAAAAATTTTTTATTGTAATAAAATTTAAATTATAAACTCAAATTGATAAAATAGCTCCGTTTATTTTTTTGATTTGAATTTAAAATTTGAGTTTTTTGCTACATTAAAAACTCTTAAAAATAATTATATTTAATTTTTTTTTTAGTAAAAAATTATCACATAATATTACATTTTAATTCAAATTCCCGCTAATAAATAAAATTAAATAATAAATAAGTACGGCCTCGTCTCATTTCGCGCTTTTGCGTTCGTTTTTTCGGCAAACCCAAACCCAAAGGCAAACCAACAAGCCCTTTCTATGAGTACGTCTCTCTCTCACTCCTCACTCTCTCACTGACTGTATCTCTCTCACATTAATCTTGTGCAATGTCTTTCTAGGAATCGTATAATCATTTATTTTCACTGGTTCCGCTAATCTGGAAAATTGTTGCCTTTTCGGAAACCAACTTGCGGTTCGTTCGTTTCTCTTCGTTGGTTAAATTAGGGTCTCGATTTATATTCTTTTTCAAAGTTTTCGATTTTCTTTTACATTTCAACTTTATCGCTTGCTTTTTTTTAAAATTTTTTTTTCCGATTCTTCGGTTTGAACTTTTATTTTGCACTGCAGTCATTTCTTTGTTTGATTCATGCCGTTGATTTTTCCTTTTGATCGGAATTCATTTCAATGCTTCTTGAATTTTCGTTTGCTAATGTCCTGTTGTTTTTCACTACGTTGTGTTTCAATGGCCATCATTTATTAATACGTTGTTGAATATGTTAGACAAATCTTGTGTCATCATAATGTTGTTTCTTGTCGTTTGAATAATTTTCTAAAGATCAAAATTAAAACTTTCACAAATTTCACTTCTGTGGATAGTTTCCGTTTACATTTAACTAATTACATTTTTGTTTATTAAGTTGTACTGTTCTTGATGAATGTGGTTGGCATGCCTAATTAGTAATAACATGTTTTACACTTTAGCTTCATGTGTTGGACTTGGCAAATTTGGCCCCAGATTAACTAACTGCGTTTGAATATGACACAGTTAGTTTTGTTCTTTTATGAATATATATATATATATATATATATATATGTAAATATATATATTGTGCTTTTTTTTTTTTGTTATGAAGCAAATTTGTCCTTAATGGGGTAATGTAGCGGTTTGCCATTATGGGTTGAACGAAGACTTGGATTGTAACTTCTCTTCTGAAATCTTTCTGAGATTTTTTTTTTTTTTTTTTGGAACCGAAGTATGCTATTTCTGTCATGTAAAACGGATAAGTGCAGAAACTAAGGACAGTTATTCTATTATGTATTTGTTCTCTTGGTGATATTTTTCAAGTTATGCCACCAAAGTTTATTCGCAATTCGGGTTTATGATTTGTATTTTGTTGCTTTGGACCTTAGAATGGGCACTGGGAAGAAAATACAGACCTATATAGTCAATGGAAGCTCGCCTTCTGCGCCAAACATGGTTGTTGGCTCTTTACAGGCAAGAAATTTGAGGAAGAGTCAGCTTGGCGGTGTTATATTTGGTTGCAAGAATAGCACAATGAAGGAATGTCGATTTAAACAACTCTTTGGTGAGTGATCTAATTGTATATTTTGTGCACTCTATGTATTTTTCCTTATCTTTACGTAAATTTTTTGCTATTTTACCATGGATTGCCCTGCAGTATCGCCTGGAAATATTCTTGATATCAAATATCTATATATTTAAGAGCATTCTGTTAATTATGTGCGCTGGGAGAATCGTTTATTTATCGTTTTTTTTTTTTTTTTTTTTTTTTTTTTTTTTTTTTGCCTCAAGAACTCATGAGACATATTTGTTATACTTTTCAGGCTTACCAGCTCATCACTTTTCTTACGTAAAGAATATTGATCCTGGATTGCCACTTTTTCTGTTCAACTACAGTGATAGGAAACTTCATGGAATATTTGAGGCTGCTTGCCCTGGCCAAATGAATATTAACCCATATGGGTGGACCACTGATGGTTCAGATAGGACACCGTATCCAGCACAGGTACTAGATCAAATTTTCTCATATTGGTCTACTTGTCTGAGTTACAATTATATTTGAGATACTTGCTCATGGACAACAGAAAATGTTGATGTTATTCTGTTTTCTCCTTAAGGTTCAGATTCGTGTCCGACTACAGTGCCAACCACTTCTTGAAAGTCAGTTTAGACCAATAATTGCAGACAACTACTACAATGAGCATCATTTCTGGTTTGAGCTTGACCATGCTCAGACAAATAAGATTTTAAGTTTGCTGGCTTCTTTAGCAGTTGCTCCCGGTACATCTGCATTGCAGAATATGGCGAAATCAAGAACTATTTTCCGAGCTATTCCCTCATGTTACACTAGAGAGGTAAGTGAAGAGTTTTCAACACTTGCTTTAGAGGCAGAGCACTTAAGTCAATCAAGTCAGAAATCAGATTCTACGGATGTCGCCTCATCTTTAGATGGAGAAAACCAGTCATTGGAATCTCAATCTGATTTGAAAGAAGTTAAACAAGAGGAGAAAGATCTTATATACATGAAACTCAAGGCATTGGCTCTTAAAGATCATATTAGCAATGAACATAAGGCTGATGCAGAAGATACTGTTATATCAAACGGTACGCCAATCAAGGAAAATGATTGTCCAAAGGAACCCATGATAGGTGTTGTAACAAATCTGTCTGTGATCAATGATATTTCCTTGAAGGAAAAAGGATATCAAGGAGAACTGTTGGGTGTAGAAGATAATTGTGAACAGACTCCTAGTGCATCATCTGAGTATCAGTCCCTTATAACTCGGGTAGATTTTTATCTTGATATATCACACTTCCTATATAGACAAGCTCGTGTACATTTGGTTTTAGTACAAACATTCTCATATTCTCATGTATTTCTGCAGTTAATTCAAGAGGTGGAAGAGCTAAAGACTTTTAAAACAGAACATACTCATAAAATGGGCCTTCTTGAACAGAAGCTGGTACGTGATGCAATTTCTTTATCCCTGATTTGTTCTTTCTGGTGATTGTTCTTTTCCTTATGTCTTTTTTCCCCTAAATAAATAAAATTGTTGCCTGCCTTAAGGTGTATTAAATCATCCATTGCCGACAATGATCGAATTTATTTTGATCAACACGCTGAACAAAATCATTATTTTTTTAAGTACAAATAAAGCTAAAATCTATGCGATGATATCGAAAGCTGCTGCTTCAATTAAGTTCGTAAATTTTATTTTATTTTTTTTATTTTTGGACCTTACTATCGGCATTTTCCTGGAGGGATGTGTATGTTCACATGTCTCCGCTAGATACATTCATTTTATTTGCTCTTTGTTGCTGATATTTCCTGTATAATTGCTCTTGTTGTTAAACAAAATCCTCAATTTATAGTAATTGGGTTAAACAATTGGTCCTTATAATGTCAAGATAATCATTCAATTTATATAAGTTACAACTAACCTATGGCTTATACTATATCTTCACTCTCGAAGAAAAAATATAAATTGTTCTTATTTTACTTTGCTTAGACCAAATTATAATTGCAGTTCCATGGTGAAGTTTGGTGAAGTTTTAAAATTTATAATTTTCCCTGCTCTATGAGACCATGCTACTGCAGAGCTATAACTGTTTTTAGCCTATCGTGCCTTAATTTCGTTCCCCTTAATAGATTTTGTTTACCTTACACTTCAGGGGAGAGCAGAAAGGGAAATTCAAGTGTTAAAGAGACGTCTCATGTTGGAATCTGAATCTAAGTCCTCCACCGTGCTTGGAGATGAGAAGGTTATTGAATCATTTGATGACTTGGCTTTGGACGCCAAGGAATCCATTTTTCTATTGGGAGGATATGACGGTGAATTATGGTTGTCGGACTTGGACTCATTCTATCCTTCCCAGAATGTGTTGAAATCTCTTAGACCAATGAACTCTGTCCGTTCATATGCTTCAGTTGCGCAGTTAAATGGTGAAGTTTATGTCATGGGTGGTGGCAATGGTCAGGTTTGGTATGACACAGGTATATCTCCTTGTTATAACATTTTTCCTTCAAGAAAAATATATTAGCTTTTTTTTTTTCCTTAATTATTTAATTATTAATTAATTTCTTTATTTCGTTATGCCAAAGTTGAATCCTACAATCCTGCTAAAGACCAGTGGACTTTATGCCCTTCTTTGAGCCAAAAAAAGGGAAGCTTGGCTGGGGCTTGTGCCAACAATAGAATATTTGCAATGGGTGGTGGGAATGGTATTGAATGTTTTTCAAATGTTGAGATGCTTGATTTAGATGTTGGCCGATGGATCAATACACGGTCGATGCTGCAAAAGGTATGACATATATATAACTTCTTTTTGTATTTATGTTGCAAAACTTAAAGTTCTTTTTTAACTGTGACTATTTACTAGCATAATTCACATTAGAGAGTTACATGGATAGCCATATCTGCATGCGTAGAAGGACAGTGGAACCGCAAGACTATCAATAGTTGATACTAGGAGTTGAAGTAATGTGGCTTTCTGTTTTCTCTACCACAATGGTTGGTCCAAAATATTACGAGCAGGGTGGTGATATAATATCAAAATTGATGGAGTTCCGTCCTCTAATCCTAAAAATATCAATGGCATGTGGACCGTAGTTGGAAAGAGGAGGAAGTGAAACATAAAATGTCTTTCAGGACAATCAAATATGTTATCATTTGTTTTATTTTGTTCTTGATCGCATATTCCTTTCCTACTATTCATTTGGTTTATACAATTGGTTCAACACTTACCTCTGGTTTTATTGCTTTTATTATTCCAGAGATTTGCACTTGCTGCAGTAGAACTCAATGGTGTGATTTATGCTACTGGCGGATTTGATGGGAATGATTATTTGAAGTAAGATGTTGCATTTCATACAGAAACAAACGTGTTTAGTGTGTGTGGTTCAGCAATCCATATGAATGTGATGCAAATACAAAGTTCTGTTACTGTAACTATAGTGCTGTCTTTTTACATGAACATATTACATACACAAACACTCGACCTCGGCGTATAAACATGTACACATGTTTGTTTGGAAAAGCAGGCTCACGATTGGTGTGCAATCTTTCATCCGATGCACAAAGCGTTTTAGGCGTCCATCATGTTTAAAGGAAATTTGAGGCCGTGTTATAATTTGTAGGACACTTCTTTCTATAGGCGATTTCACCTTGGAACTCTAAAGACACCTGTGTATGCGAATGTCCAACACTTGTTTTTGCACAAAATCTAGATGGAAAAATTGAATTATTTTCTAGACGGATATCTTTCCTAATTATGTATACATATGTGAAAAAAAAAAAAAAAGAACCAGAAAGAAAAGATAATCTGCATTTTCTTTTCCCTCTCTTTCGATATAACAATTGCTACATCTAGAATATTGAGGATATTTTCTGTAACATTTCTGTACAAGTAGTTGAATGAGTATTTTCTACTATTTCAGGTCTGCTGAAAGGTTTGACCCAAGAGAGCATTCCTGGACAAAAATTTCTGATATGAATACAAGGAGGGGTTGCCATTCATCGGTTGTTTTGAACGAAAAATTGTGAGATCATGCTTCTCTTTGTTTCAATCAGCATTTTCAAGGTCTATTCATTACCTTATAACATTGGTGTAAGAGATTGTGCGGCAATTTATATCTGACATATCAATTTGTGTATAGCGCATCAACTTAACTTTTAGTTTTAACTTTCAATAAAAAGCTCTAAGGGAAACAATTTCAAAAGGTGGACATTTAGTATGAAGCGATATTTACAAACTAGTATGTAGAGCCTCATTATGTTTCTACCAAGTGCCCAAATAACTTCCAAATATGAGTATTTTTTTTTTAGTTTCTTTCTTGTTATATCTTATAATAGAGTAAGTTTGAACAGATTTTGATTATGATTCATTTTGCTGTTTCTTGCTTTAAGACCGGTAATAAAAAGTATGTGGCTTCAGATACAAGTTTCCATTTCTCATGATAGAGTTTTGAGTTTTGTCTGATAGATGTATGACTCTACGGACTTCCAACTTTTGCAGGTATGTTCTTGGCGGTTACGATGGAAATACAATGGTTGCAAGTGTAGAAATTTTCGATCCACGAATTGGATCATGGATGCCTGGGGAATCTTTGAGCTACTCTAGAGGGTATTCAGCTGCTGCTGTTGTCAATGACACTGTCTACGTGATTGGAGGAATGAAAGATGGTTATAACATAGTTGACGTCGTAAGTAACGTATTGAAGCTCTTTTCCTTTTATAGAGAAGCTGTGTATTGTTATATTCAAAGAAGCAGGTTCTAATCTCCTGGAACGCGACAGGTTGAAAGCTACAAAGAAGGACAGGGTTGGCAAGAAACTGAGGGAAATGCGATTGGGAAAAGGTGTTTCCTTACGGCCATTGCTCAAACGCCAGGTAGTGTTTGAGACTGTTGAAAGTGTACAGAAGCAGTTAATATCTTGGTCTATGGAGAAGATACTTTTTGTCCCCGCCATTTTTATGGGGGGTAAAAATGAAAGAACAAAGAAATGTAAAGTAAAAGAAATATGGTTTTTTTTTTCTTTTTTTTTTTCTTTAAATGAAAGTGATCGGTTAGTTTGGGTACAATTATTTGTTTCTTTGAATTGGTTGAGCGGTCTTGAACCTATATTCTAATACGTTAGTATAACTTTTTCTGTCATTTTCTACTTTTATTGTTTAACACATGTGTTTGAAATTTATTTTAAAATAATTTTATTTTTTGTATAAAAATGAAAATAAAAACGTTTTTAATATTAGACAGAAATTATTTTTAAAAATATGTTTAGTAGTTTAATTAAGAGATTATTTTCAGTAGAAAAAAATTCATTAATGTCTCTTTTTGCACGAGAGAGGAGAAAATGAAAACAAAAAATAAAAAAATGACTAAGGCCGTATTTGAAATTGATACTGTTTTTGTTTTCATGTTTTTCAAGAAAGAAAAAATAAAAACGTTTTTAAAAAGGCGTTTGGCGCAATAAAGACAAAAAATAGAAATGAAAATGATTTTTTAATTTTTCACTTGGTTTAGTGTAAAATGAGAGAGAAATGAAAAATGATTTTTAGTCGTTTTTTATTTTTTATTTTTATTTTTTTCTCTCTCGAGTAAAGAGAGATAGAGAGACATTAATGGGTTTTTACACTAAAAATAATTTCTTATTAAAACTACTAAATATATTTTTAAAAATAATTTATGTCTAAGATTAAAAACGTTTTTATTTTTATTTTCATATAAAAAATAAATTATTTTAAAATGAGTTTCAAATGCGCATGAGTTTTTAAAAATTATTAATGCTTTTAACGAATTAAGCCAACTAAATTGAGAGGAATTGTTAACGAAACAGTAACTACTTTTACAACTATCCCTATTTATTTATTATTATTTTTTCACTTATATCGTCATACTAAGTACTAACGATAAAATAATAAAAATTAAATATCGAAGGGTCCGTTTGGTTGGGGGATTCGTCCCCCGATTCGAATCATGATTCGTGGTTCGCTACAGTGATTTCTCTCACAAAAAATACACGTAAATCGAAAATGGTTCAAATCACATGATTCGAATCCCTGAACCAAACGGACCCGAAATCTAAACGTACCTAAACAGGTTGCTTCTTTTCTGACCATGTGTTAACTTCTCATTTGTTTGTTGACGACTTTTACAACTATCCCTATTTATTTATTTTTTTCACTTATCTCGTCATACTAACTGATAATATAATAAAAATTAATTATTGAAAATCTAATCTGCTAAATCTAAACAAAATGTGCTAAAAAGGTTGCTTCTTCTTTGATCATGTGTTAACTTCTCATTTATTTGTTCATGTTTTGTTTCTGTTTTTTTTTATATACTTTTTCTAGTTCTTTTTACTTTTTTATTTTATTTTATTTTATTTTATATAAGGAGAGTGAGAATGTCACTATTTTCAAGTGGGATCTAGTGTGACTCGAACTCTCAATTTATAATTAGGGTGGAAGACCTTACAATCAATTAGGATGTCCTCACTCGTCTAATTCTTTTCACTTTCGATTTCTTGCTTCTCTTTTTTTTTTTTAAAAAAAAAAAACTTTAAACTCTTATACAATTTATTTTTAGCTTTTCCTCTTTTTCCTTTTGCCTATTGTTTTTATTTTTATTTTTATTTTCCCCTAATATTCTTTCCATCTCAATCTAATCTAAATTTAAATTTAATCTAAATCTAAACACACATAAAAAAACTAAAGAAATTACTTCTCTTTTAACCACGTGTCAACCTCTCATTTATTCCTTCATGTTATGTTTTTATGTTTTACTTTTTTTCATTCTTCACACTTTTGGTTTCTTGATTCTCTTTTTTAACTCTACTATATACATGTATATACAGAAATATAAACACACATAAAAAGGCCAAAAAATTATGTCTCCATTGACCACCATTAATCTCAAGTCAACCTCTCATTCATTCTTTCATGTTATGTTTTTGTTTTTTACTTTTTCGATTCTTTTCCTTTTGGTTTCTTGATTCTTATTCTTTTTTTTTTTAAAAAAAAAAAAAAAAACTCATATAGTTTATTTTTAGCTTGTTCTCTTTTTCTTTTTTAATTTTTTTCTTCAATTCTTTCACTTTTTTGTTTTGTTTTTCCTAATAATCTTTCACTGTTCATGTTTTTATAATATCTTTCTTTAAAATACTTTTTTTTATTAAAATAGTTATTTTCAAATATCTCTCTACTTACATTTTTTTTTTTTTTTCAAAACTCCTATGTAATTTTAATTTTTTTATGTGATTTTTTTGAAATATTTTTTTCCCTCTTACTCTAATTAATAGATTTAATTTTTAAAAAGGCTACATATTTTGACGCAGATCAAAGTTATTTATTCCCCTCTCAACTAGTAAAGGTTAGAATACAAAAAGTTAAAAATAATAAAAGTTATAAAACGCCAAAAGTTTTTCTTTTGATGGTAAATATAAACAAAACGCTCAAAAATAGTATATACAAGAACCCACCTATTTTAATTTATGTCTTTCTTCTATTTTAAATACGATTTGCATGTATATATGTGTATATATGGTCCGTGTATCGATTCATCTTTTTAATTTGGACCATTGATCATAATCTATATGCTTATTGTGAATTGAGGGGGATTGCCTCTATTTTTATTTTTATTTTTTTTCTCATTATTTGTTATCTCTATAAAAACTCATACTTTATAATGTTTATAGCTTATACGTTTTACCTTCGATTGAGACGATTCTTACATTCAGAGTAGAATAATGAACAAATCCATATTCACATACCCTATTTAGGGTAGTTCTTCCATTAACATTGAGTTTTTGTAAATTTTGTTAACAAACTTAATTTTTTTTTTTTTTTATAATTTACTTGCGTATTCAAATGATAGTTTGAATTGCAGTTCTAATCACCTCAGTTTACAAGTTTTGATTTAAAGTAAGATCTCATTTAGTTTAGGGTTTCGACTTGTGTGATTTCAATTTGACTTGAAACAACTTTTCTTCGAATGCATTAGAAGCGAAAGAAAGGACCATATAGCCCATAAGAATGTGCCATGAACATAAAGGTTTTGTATCCCAATAATATGTATTTGGTTGATTTTTGTTCTCTCTTCTACCTCATAACTTCTTCCTGCAAATCCAACGGAGTCAGTTCTTCTTTCTGCAACACAAATTGAGATGACTCTTCTATCAATCACAACCGTAAAAGTAGGTAGCAGCCGCTTACTACTAGGAAGTAGTCATTCTTGAATCTAGCTTCCCATTGCTCGTTGCTCATCCATTTGTGTCCTGGACACATGACGGTCACCCACCTGAATATTCATTGGTCACCTATTAGTTTACTTTTGACACTTAACGGTTACTCAATAGACTAGCCGCTAGTAGATTGTAACCATGTAACCCAGTCGACTACTTGTTTAAAAAGAGCTAAACATTGAAGGTGGGTGATTAAAAGTGGCTGTAAATCCTTCGTTTTTCGGAGCCCTCTGAACGAGAAAATTCATCCTCAATTCATTTTCTTTGAGTCCACCTCTATTATTTTGCCTGGGTTCAATATTTAAAGCTCGTTTAGTTCGTTGATTCGAATTTTTAATTCGAGTTGAAATGTGACTTTATGTGAGAATTTTTTACTATAGTAAAAAAATTAGATTTGATTTTTTGTAAGAACTTTTTTTACTGTAGTAAAACTTCGAATTTTAAACTCGAATCAGCGAAATGAACGGGACTTAGTTTTTCATTTTCTTTTATTACAGTGACTACAAAGTTTAGTGCATGGAGTTTGGAGAGAAAACAATCTCAAATTTAAAGCAGTTTGGCATTGCTTTAGAAAACCTAAATCCCTAACATATTACCACCCCTTCCCCTTTTGGCCCTTCTGTCATTGGCTCTCTGTTGTTCTATCAATCATCGTTGTCGCCGTTTTACATATCATATTTGTATATATAACTAAAAGTGCAATGACTAGTTTCACTTATAAAAAAGAATGCATAATAATAATAACTTTAAAAAATTTAAAGATGGGAAGAAGAACTGAGGACTTGGTTGGTTCTAGACCGAGTCCCATATGCCACACTGACTGCTATCAAGTTTCCTAATGCTTGGTAGATACGGTTCGATGATCGAGGTTCGTCAGTGCTAAGGTGGTGTCAAATTTGTCAATTTTGCTTGGTCAGTAGTGATGATTCCCAAGGGCCGATTTTGATTCGACAGTTTATATGTACATCCCCACACAATGGGGTTTCTAATGGAACTTTTCCAACATTTATATATAAACTTAAAAAAAAATTAAAAGTGCTGTTGGAGAAATGGCATTTAAAGTGGAATGAGGCATTATTTGAAGCACTATTTTAAAGTAAAATGACGATTTCTTAAGAAATAGAGGTCGCAAAATCTCGTACACTGTAGTGAGAAGACGAATTTATTATAAAGAGACCGTTTGAAATACAACTCTCGGAGTTTCTACAATTCGGTTTCCAAATTTTGTTTTTGTCATTCTTGTTTTCGATATATATCTATTTTATTATTGTTGTATTGTGTTTATATCTAATTCGAATTTTATTTGTTTGTTTGTTATTATTCTTTTATAAGAGTTTGTTTATTTTGTTGATTTAAGTTGAAATGTAATTTTATATAAAAATTTTTACTGTAATAAAAAAATTAAATGTGATTATTTTTAAATTTTTTTTATTATAATAAAAATTAAATTTTAAACTTAAATTGTTAAAATAAATAGGACAAATTGTGACCCGTGGGTTGGCAATAGGCATGGCCGACTAAGGAAAGGAAAGAAAACCAGATCATCCACAAAGTAAGAAGCTTCGCTAGCTAGCCGCCACTCTAGACCTCACGCGCTTCCTCAAACGTGTCGACTAGAAAGAGAAAAGTAAACAAAAAGAAAAATTTCCAAATATTAAATTTTTTGACTTCAAATCCAAGTACCGCCAACGTGAATTCCTGCTCTTATTCGCTGTTCTCTTCATTAATAAATATTCTAATTCTAAATCCCCAATTTCTTTCATTCAAATTTCCCAATCCCTTGTTTCTCTCTCTAGTTCTCCTCTCTCTCTCTCTCTCAGATCGATCGAAGATGGCTTCAAATGATCCGAAGAAAAATGGAGGTTTCTTCGCCTCCATCGCTTCCAGTTTATCCAATTTTGGTTCCGCCATGACCAAATCCGTCAATGGGTATTCATTCACATTTTCTCTTCTTTTCTATTCCTGTTTGGTTCCCAGGAAAATTGGAGCTTTTGTTTTGGTTTTGGATTCTCATGCTCAGATTTTGTTTTCCGATCGAAACGGTGTTTGGATCGATGATTCCGAGGTCCAATTTTGTAGTTGGAATCAAGAGAATCTCAATCTAGCTCTTTTCTTTTCACTTGTAGATTGTAATTTGTAAAATCTTCATTTCAGTAAAAACAAGTTTGGTGAATTTTGATCAGGCCCGAGAAATGAACGCTCTTGCTTTCAAATTTAGATTGTTTTATTCGTAAATTTAATTTTCCAGTGGGCGTCTTAATTATTTTTTAGTCATTCTAGCATTTAATTTAGTAATGGGATAATCACAAGTAATTAAGGTAGAAGGATATTTAATTTTCGTGGCTATTCTGGTGTATACGTTGTTTTGTCCAAGATTGTGTTTTTGACGATCTGCTCTTTTTTTTTTTGTTCTTTGTTCTTTTGGTACCCAGTTTGTTGGGTTATGAAGGGCTTGAAGTCATTAACCCAGAAGGAGGTACAGAAGATGGTGAAGAGGAAGCAAGTAAAGGAAGATGGAAACAGGAGGTGATTTCCTGCTTTTGCATTTTTCTTGTATACGAAATATATTTCCTCAGGAAAAAAAAAGGAATTTTTTTTGAAGTACTATACACTATACAGTTATGGTTTGAAGTTTGATATGCTTATTGTGGTTTGCGATAGAAACTAAAATTGTTTATTACATAGTAGACCTGGCCAAGTCCAATACCTACCAATATTTAATTGATTTTCTAAATTTTAATTCGAATTCTTTACACAGCTAAAACAAAAGACATTTTATACAAGGATATCCAAATACTTCTTTTTTTTTTTTTTTTTTTATCACCAAAATTCTTAACTTCTTATTTTATGTTGTTGTAATTTTCAGTTTAATACTTGCTAGTTATCTATTCATACTCAATTATCAAGTTATTCTTGTTTTCTTAGGATCGAGATAGTTACTGGAAGATGATGCAGAAGTATATAGGATCTGATGTCACATCAATGGTTACTCTACCAGTACTTATTTTCGAGCCAATGTCTATGCTGCAGAGAATGGCAGAGGTTAGTGTTGGTTGTAATTGGAGGTGAACTTTTCTTTATTTGAGCTTATTTTGCCCAATGATCTCATAAAACTTTTTTCCACAGCTGATGGAGTACTCTTACCTGTTAGATCTGGCAGATGAATGTGAGGATCCTTATATGAGATTGGTGTATGCTTGTAAGAATACCTCTCTTTTGCTCACTTGCTATATCTGTTTAAGCGTGTATTTACCGTGATTGACCTAAAAATTGTTGATTGCAGCTTCATGGTTTATATCAGTTTATTATTGCTTTGAACGACCATGGAAGCCATTTAATCCAATACTTGGTGAAACCTATGAAATGGTTAATCATGGTGGCATCACATTCATTGCAGAGCAAGTAAGTGATAGAAACCTCTACTAATCAGCAAGAACAGAATCAAAAGAATATGAATTTCATTCAACTGCAATCGATACCTACAACAATGGTGATTTCCGAGAGATCACCTACTCTCCTCACTAAACTATACACATTCCAAAAGCCCCTAAAACTCTCGAGCCTGAACTTATTTGTAGGCTCCCCTGCTAACACACTAACAAATCTAACCAACTAACCAATTTCAGTTATTACTAAAGAAGCTTCCCCAGCAAGACGGTTGAAAGCTTTCTCAATAAGATTCCACAGTAAACCACCTCCACGTCAGCCACTAATAGCTAACGGTTCTTCCTTCTATTATAGACCAGCAATCCCCGGTTCTCATCATCACCCCCCATGCGCAAGAACCTTGTCCTTAAGGTTCAAGTGAGGAAACTGAGCAGACAACAACTCCCACGACTCCCAGGTGCTATCACATTTAGGAAGATCTTTCCATTGAACCAGGACCTCAATCGAACCATCCAAAAGCTTCCTAGACTGCAATAGTGTTGCGGGTTCAACTACCAGTTCCATGTTCTCTGTCAAAGCAGCTAGTAATTGCTGCACGGGAGTAGATGGCTATAGCACTTTCCGCCGTTGGGACACATGGAATACATCATGAATGCGCGCAAAAGAAGGAAGCTGGAGACGATACGCAACCTCGCCAACTCGCTCCATCACCTGAAATGGCCCATAAAAATGAGGGCTCAACTTCTCATTGTGCTGACGAGCTAGCCGTAGACAATAGGGCTGGAGCTGCAGGTAAACCTAATCCCCACCCTAAATTGGACATCTCGTCGCTTCTTGTCAGCATACAACTTCATCTGATGTTGGGCAATGGTCAATCTCTCCTTCAATTCCCGCAATATGTCATTCCGATCACGCAAATGATGATTAATAGCTTCCACGACCGAGCTACCCTCCTCCCAACAGAACATAATAGGGGCCTCATGACCATACAAAGCACGAAAGGGCGTCATGCCAGCCGAGTTATGGAAGGTAGTATTGAATCAAAACTCAGCCCACCCTAACCAATTAGGCCACTGACGTGGTTTGTTACCACAAAAACACCTCAAATAATCCTCTAAACTCCAGTTAACCACCTTCGTCTGGCCATCTGTTTGCAGATGATAAGCGGAGCTCATGCGAAGCTCGGTACTGGCCATGCAGAACAATTCCTTCCAAAAGTGACTGATGACACTTGATCCTTGTCTGAAATAATGGAGCGCGGAAAACCATGCAAACGGATTACTTCGTTCACAAAAACGTCTGCTACTTCCTTAGTTGTAAAAGGATGAGATAACGAGAAAAAATGCACATATTTGGTGAGACGATATCACGTCCCAAGGCCCTAGGCAAGCCCCCAATAAAGTCTAAAGAGAAACTTTCTCCGGAATTGGCAATGGCTGTAACAATCCGGCCTGCTTAAGGGCATCATACTTCACCCGTTGGTAGATGTCGCACTCCGCGACCAAGTGCTGAATATCATGCTTCATGCCCTCCCAAAATAAGACAGCTGCCAAACGCTTATAAGTGCGAAAGAAACTAGAATGTCCTCCCATAGCTGATGAGTGAAACTCTCGAAAAAACTTTGGGATTAAGGGAGAATGTTGTGGTAACACCAACTTGTTTTTGTAATAGAGGCGACCTCCTTTGAGCTGATAATTGACTTTGAATTGAGGGTGACCAAGAGGCCTTGAATAATCAATCGCAACTTATCATCCTTTTGCACTGCCTTGTCAATAGCTTCCAACTCCCGTGTGTGCACAATTGAAAACACTTGCAAATGGGGGTCCTCATGCTTTCTGGACAACATCTGCTACGCGGTTATCCTTCCCCGGTTTATACTGAATTTCAAAATCCAGACCAATGAGTTTACAAATCCACCGTTGTTGAGCCTCATTCATAACTTGCTGTTCAAGAAGAAACGGCAAACTTCGTTGATCCGTTCTCACAATAAAGTGTCTTCCCAAAAGATAATGACGCCACTTTTTCGTGGCCAAGACTACCGTCATTAGCTCGCGTTCATAAACAGATTTGGCGCGACCTTGATCAGAAAGTGATTGGTTGATAAAAGCAATTGGACTATTGTCCTGCATCAAAATGGCCCCCAACCTGCGTCCCGAAGCATCAGTCTCAATGATAAAGGTTTTAGTGAAATCTGGTAAAGCGAACACTGGAATAGTGACCATCCGATGTTTTAACTCCTCAAAAGCGCCATGCGCTTCAGAAGTCCACAAAAAAGCATCTTTTTTAAGGAAACGTGTTAAAGGCTTAGCCACCTTCCCATAATCCTTCACAAAACGTCTGTAATAGCCGATGAGGCCTAAGAACCCCCGTAGATCCCGAGTTGTCTTGGGCACGGGCCAATTAACCATGGCGGCAATTTTTGCCGGATCCGCTTGAACACCAGTGTTAGTGATGATATGGCCTAAATATTCCACCCGATGTTGCCCAAAAACACACTTTTTCGTGTTGGCCACCAACTGGTGTTGCTGTAGCAAGGCAAAAACACATCACATGTGCTGCGTATGGGAAGTCCAATCCTTACTGTAGACAAGGATATCATCGAAGAAAATCAGGACAAACTGCTGTAAGTGAGGTCGGAAAGCCTCGTTAATTAAGGATTGAAAGGTGGCCGGGAGTGTTTGTTAAAGCCGAAAGGCATAACCAGGAACTTGTAATGACTGGCGTGAGTGCAAAAAGCTATTTTCGTTGTATCCTACTCACGGACCTTGATTTGATGGTAGCCGGACTTCAAATCCAACTTGGAAAAGAAGATCGCGCCCCTAAGCTCATCCAACAATTAATCTATAGCGGGGATTGGAAACCGATCAGGAACGGTAAGTTTGTTTAGTGCGCGATAGTCCATGGAAAAGCGCCACTCTCTGGATTTCTTCTTGATCAACAATACCGGACTAGAAAACGAGCTGTTACTGTGCTTAATGATTCCCGCTGCCATCATTTCTTTTATAATTCGTTCAATCTCATTCTTTTGAGAATGAGGAAAACGATATGATCGCAAATTTAGAGGATCCGCCCCCTCCTTAAGTGGAATCACATGATCATGAAACCATGAAGGAGGAAGGCTTGCCGGAGGTTTAAAAACCGAATGAAATTCTGTAAGCAACTCCTCCAAAGCAGCATCCTTGACATTTCCAGCTGTTTGGTCCAAAATAGAGACTTACCCAAATTCCACCAAAAACCCTTGGCCCTCTTCTTGAATTGCTTTGAGAGACACTAATGTTTTGGATAAGGAAGGGTCGCCTTGAAGTAAAACTCGTTTGCCTTGCCAGTCGAACTGCATAGTTAACTTCTTCCAATTGGCATGTATTTCTCCTAACATGCCAAGCCAACTAATTCCTAAAATAACATCGGCACTACCAAGCCCGATAGGGAAGAAATCTTTTATTATCTGCAACCTTTGTAAACTAACCTCCACTTGGCGGCACACCTCTTGCCCAGCCACTTTGTAGCCATTCCCAACCATTATATTGAAACTAGGTGTACCATCTATTGGAAGTTTTAGCTCTTCAACAATTCCCCGAGAAATGAAATTATGAGAAGCTCTTGAATCAATCAAAATAACCACTTCTCTGCTCAAGATCGTGCCTTTCACTTTCATGGTATTAATGGATGGAATCCCAACAATTGAATTCATGGAGAGCTCCAAGGGTTCTTCTTCTTGTGTCAACGGTTGATCGGTGTCCTCTTCAGCCACGGCCTGGTCCTCTTCATCCTAGGCTATAAATGTTAAATATTGAACATAGAATAGCTATAATTTCTTTCAGTAACAGTAGCTTAGTCTATTTGACACATACAAATATCCCATAGTTTTTTATTTCAATTCTTTTTTTTCATACTCATTGAAAAAAAAAATAACAACCTAAATCTTCCTTTACATCATTCTTTATCGACCCATAAATAGATGAGTTTTTCTTATCTTCATAATTAATAAAATTATATGATAAAAGATCATATCTATATTTTTTTTAACATTTTTTTTTCAAAGTTAATTAATGGCTTTTTTTTTTTTTTTTTTTTTTTTTTTTTTTTTCATATGAATCATATTTGTTTAAATGGTTATTTTGAGCTATAGAGTGTTGATTTACTATATTGAGGATTTTTACAAATGTGATTGACTCGCCACTTTTCTTCACATCGGAAGCATAAACCCCACTCTCGCCGTCGCTGCATTTCGGCATTTGAAATCCTCCTCTTGAAATTCTCACTCTCCCTAACTAATTGAGATGGAGCAATAATAGGTTCCTTGTTGACAGACACGTTGGATTGAAGAGAGTTGTTGCGTGTCATCACCGGTGCTGTCTTATTCCCTTCAATCAGTCTTGGTGGTGTCCAGCTGGAACCATTCACAAAAGGACCACCTCCCGTCACAGACCCCCTTAATCCATTATATCTCTGAAAAAACCAGTTTCCTCCTTACTCGGGTTGGTTCTTAAAGCCCGCTTCATGTGAGCCCGTTCAAGGGTCTAATTCTTTTCCTCAACTTTTTGGGCCAAGTCCATCAACTGGACGAGAGAGGTAGGCTTCACCATTCTGACTTCTGCCTTGATCTCCTCAACCAGACCATTCGAGAAGGATCCCATGAGATTCTTCATTGGCTTCGCTCAAAGGGGACGAGAGCAGCTCAAATTCTCATGAAACTCTGCCACCGACGAGTCTTGTCGCAAAGCAATTAAAGCTTAATAATGGTTGCCAGTTTGCGAAGACTGAAACCGCTGTATCACGGACTCTTTGAATCTCGGCCATGAAATGTGACCAGATATGGATTTCATCCACTGGAACTAGTTCAGTGCCTTCCCTTCGAGACCGATAATAGCTGCTGCCACTCGTTTCGCCTCCTCGACACCTTGGACTTGGAAGTACCGCTCAAGCCGGAATAACCAGCCGAGCGGATCGTCGCTGTTGAAAAGAGGAATCTCCATTCGGTGAAATCTTGATTCTCCGCCACTCGGTGTTGATCCATAACCGGGGTGAGACGCTGCCGCCGTTGCGCCTCCTCCTTCATCGCCGTTCGAAGCAGAAACTCTAGCCTACTCTGCCGGTGGATTTGCGCCACTCCCCAATCTCATCCAATCGGTCCTTCATTGTTTCAAACGGCTTTGCATATATCATGGGATTTTTTGTCCGTTTGGAGTAGTAATCTTCTTGCTCCTTTTTCATATTGTTATTATCTCCATTAGTACTAGGATATTTGTTATTTTTGGCAAGTGAGTCATCATTGACTTTATTAGGCCCCCTCAAGCTGGGAAGTGGAAGGGGATGAACTCCCAGCTTGATTCGAAAAGTTTTGAAAGATGATTTGGGAAGAGCTTTGGTTAAGACATCAGCAATTTGCAGTGGCGAAGGAACATATTTGGTGACAAGATCTCCACGCGTAACTTTTTCTTGAACAAAATGGTAATCCAATTCAATGTTTGGTCTGAGCGTGGAAAACAAGATTTTTGGTCATGTGAAGAGCACTGATATTATCGCAGAAGAGCCGAGGTGGTTGAACGAGATGAATCCCCAGGTCGCATAATAGATACCCGATCCATGTCAATTCAACAGTAGTGGTAGCAAGTGCACGATATTCGGCTTCGGCACTTGAACGAGCAATAGTTGGTTGTTTCTTTGAAGACCGTGACACACAATTAGAGCCAAGAAAAATACAGTAGTCGGTGGTGCTTTGACGAGTGAGAGGACAACCTGCCTAATTTGCATCACAAAAACCATTTAAAGTGAGAGAGCTTTGAGATAAAAAGTGAATACCATAAGTTATAGTGCCTTTAAGATATCGAAGGATCCGTTTGACAGCTTGAAGATTGACAAGGGTCGGTTGATGAAAATGTTGGCAAACTTTATTTACTGCATGAGTGATATAAGTAAATGTAAGATATTGAAGTGCGCCAACAATGCTTCGAAACTCAGTTTCGTTGACTAAGTTGTGATCATCTGGTAGGTTAGGTGGTTTAAAAGCAATTAGAGTCGATTGATGGGATGATTCAAGCATGTGAGCACGAGAGAGAAGCTCTTTGGTGTATTTTGTTTGTGAGAGAAATAGGCCACCAGCGAAAGGCTCGACTTCAATTCCCAAAAAATAGTGCAAGGCACCAAGATCTTTGAGAGAAAATTCGCATCCAAGTTTATGAATAATTTACTGAATAAGAGTATCATTGCTTCTTGTTATAATAACATCATCAACATAGATAAGCAGTAACAAAAGGTTATCATTTTTTTTTTGTAAATAAACAAAGAGGAATCTGCTTTGCTGCAAGAAAAACCAAGGGTAAAAAGACAATGAGATAAACGCTCAAACCAAGCGCGAGGTGCTTGTTTTAAACTGTAAAGGGATTTATTTAATAAGAAAACATGATTGGGAAAATTTGGATTAACAAAACCTGGTGGTTGTTCTATGTACATAGTTTCTTTGAGAAAAAACCATGTAAGAAAGCATTTTTAATGTCAAGTTGCTTGATAGTCCAACATGAGACAACTGCTAGAGAAAGGATTATACGAATGGTTGTGGGTTTGACTACATGGCTAAAAGTTTCGTCATAGTCTAGCCTAGGAACTTAAGTGAAACCTCTTGCAACAAGTCATGCCTTGTACCGATCAATCGAGCCATCTTCCTTGTATTTAATGTGGTAGACCCATTTAGAACCAATGATATTGGTGTTGGAAGGTCGAGGAACAAGATGCCAAGTGTTGTTTAAGTAAGGGGCTGTAAGCTCTTCTTGCATCACAGTAAACCAATGAGGTGATTTAAGAGCATTTTGGTTCTTGAGCAAGATCAGTAAGTAGAGCAACATCTTGATGAGAGGACGAAGTAGTGGTTAGGCATATATAATCCTTCAGATGAGATGGTGGGCGGCGGACACGAGTTGGACGAGAAGTTTGAAGATGAGTTACATCTGGATTTGTAATAGAGGGAGCTATAGACAAGTCTTGTATTTCATGAGAAACATTGTTGTCATCCTTTTTGAGAGACTTCAAGATCTTGTTGTCCAAAATTGTGACTAACTAGATCGATTAAGGTGTTATCATCTAGCTCGTTGCAACAACCAACTTGGGGTACATATGAGTTGTCAGCTTATGTGTTTTTGTCGGTCAAGTTTTGATGAGAATGATGATTGCTTGACTTAGAAAACCACTCTTCTTGATCTGGAAAAGTTGTGACTGCAAGTTGTGGAATATCACCACTTGAAACATTGTGAGAAAATGGAAATATTTGTTCATAAAAAACTACATGTCTAGATATATAAACTTTATTTGTTAAAGGAGCATTTCATCTGTATCCTTTGTGAAGAGGACTATATCCAATAAAAACACATGAAAAAGTTATTTTTGAAAATTTATTTTGATTTTAATGCTTTAAATAGGGAAAACACTTACAGCCAAGAACCTTTAAAATACTATAGTCAGGATGCCTTCCAAACAATTTGAAATATGGTGTCTCCATATTTAGAGAAGATGATGGGAGACGGTTTATTAAGTATGTTGTTGTGAGAAAAACATCAACCCAAAACTTGAGTGGTAAGTTTGCATGAAAAATCATGGTGAGACTAGTTTTCACAATATGTCTATGTTTTCTTTATGCAATTCCATTTTGTTCAGGTGTGCTTGAACATGACAAGTGTTGAGCTATACCACAATAAGCAAGATGGTTAGTGAAAAGTGTGGAAGTGAACTCACCTCCTCCAGCACTTTGGAAAATTTTGATTTTTCTATCAAATTGATTCTCAACAAGTTTTTGAAATTTCAAGAAACATTCATAAAAATCAGATTTGTGCTTAAGAGGATATAACCAAGTATATCTAGTGCAATTATCAATAAAAATAACATAATAGGGAAAATTTTGAATAGAAGAAATAGGAGCTGCCCCCCATAAATCACAATGTATTTTTTCTAAAGGAAATTTGCACAATTTATTACTAGAATAAAATGGAAGTTTGCAACGCTTTGCTAATTGACAACTAGTACAAATAGAATGTCTATTTAGCCAACTAGAAATGCTTAGCACTTCCTTTTTATTTAGAACTTGTAAAAATTTTGAATGGGGATGTCCCATTCCTTGATGCCACAAATCTGAAGAAGCTGAAGGAGATTTGACTGCAGCAAGTGCGTCCAATTTTGCTTCTTCAAGAGCATATAATTGTCCTCTTTTATGCCCCTTCACTAGTGTCCTTTGATTTTGATCATTTATTACAAAACCGTTAGCATTGAATTCAATACTGCAAGAGTTATCTTGAGTAAATTGACTAATAGATAATAAATTTTTCTTAAGCTTAGGAACAAGGACATTTTTTAAATTTAAATTTCCATGAGGGGTTTTTAAAAAAACATTATCAGTATGTGAGATAGATAATTTATTTCCATTACCTACATAAATAGCATCATGTCCATTATAAGCATGTACTGAAGAGCTTACCGACATCATTTGTCATATGTGTTGTTGCTCCAGAATCCGCATAGAAATGTGGGTCAAATTCTTGTAGAGGCAGAGCCGCAAAATTTTTAGGCATCACATCTTCTTGATGAGCATAGTCGTATATGTAAAAACATTTAATGGCCGTGTGGTTGGTTCTTCCACATATTTGGCATTCGACTTCTTCCTTTTCTTTGTTGGTGTTGCCTTGTTCATTGTCGTTGAAGTTTTTCCAACCATTGTTTGATTTGCTATTACCTTGATTTCTTGAGTAGTTTGGAGAGTGATAGAAATTCTGGTTGTTTGATCGATTTATTTGAGTGAACCCTCTTCCTCTCGAATTAAAACGACCCTCTGTGTTGTTTCTTCCTCGCCCTCTTTGTCCAAAGAAGGTTTGCGCATGATCTGCAATTCGCTATTCTTTTTCATGTTGTTCAGTTATCATTTGCTCACGATTCTACAAAAAGAGACAAACTGACTAAATGAAGGATATGGTGACTTTGAAAGCATTACCACACAAAAATTTTGGTATTTAGGACCAAGCTCGCGTGCTAATCGGCTTGTTGATGGCAGCAAGGTTGTCACATATAGCTTTGAATTTTCTAATATATTATGAAATGGGAAGGATCCTTTCTTCAAGCAAACCAAGGAATCCTTCAAATTCTCTTCTTGTTCTATGGTATTGGGAAGTAAGTGCTCTTCCAAACTGCTCCATATTTGCTTTGATGTTTCACTCCCTATGATCATGCTGAGTATTGCTTCGGTCATGATGCCTAGGAGCCATGAAACAAGTAATCCATCATTGTGGAGCCATTGTATGTATTTTGAATTTGAAACTTTCTTTCCATAGTCTCCGATCATTTCTTTGGCTGGTACATCATTTGTAAGATGGTGAGCTATCCCAAGACTTTTAATCAAGGGCAAGACTTGTGATTTCCAAACAAGAAAGTTAGAGGAACTTAATTTTACAGAAACAAGACTAGCACATTGATGGAAGATTTGTATTGTGAGTTTAGGTTCAACATGGGAATTGATTTCAGAAGTAAGGCTTGCCATCGTCTCTGATTCCATAAAGAATTTTATTGTAAAGGGAATATAGAAAAGGAATGAGAAAAAGCAATGTAGAGAAAAATGAATTTATTCACTCTTTTTCATTGTCGAGCAAGATGTATAGACATGTTTATTTATACAATAAAAGGCAACGGTAATATGCTAAATAACTCCTAGAAATGGGTTTTTATTTATTAGGTAATCCTTTTAAAATGGCATAACAAATTGCCATGTTTGTTTCCAACAGCTTTACATATATCATGGGATTTTTTGTCTGTTTGGAGTAGTAATCTTCTTGCTCCTTTTTCATATTGTTATTATCTCTATTAGTGCCAGGATCTTTGTTTTTTTTGGCAAGTGAGTCATCATTGACTTTATCATAAACTATTAGTGCATGCAGTTGGCATCTTGTGAGTTTTGCATTATTCATGTGATTTTCTAATATTCTTTCAGGTAAGTCATCACCCTCCAATTGGCGCTGCACATGCTGAAAATGAGCATTTTACTTATGACATAACATCAAAGGTGAAAACCAAGTTTCTGGGGAACTCCGTTGATGTCTACCCAGTTGGAAGGTAAAATTATTTTCATTTTGCATCCATCTTTGTAATTTCACTTTAGCTTTCATGTTTTCTGAATGCTTTCTTATTAACAAGTTTTTTATTTTATATTTTCTTGTTTTGTTGTAGCTTTTGCGTTTTCTGAATGCTTTTTTGGCAATTAGCTTGATAATTTCTATATGATAAGCAAGAGTCACAACTGTATAGGAAAGTTCTAGCAATAAATAACTTGAATGTTTAATGCATGTAAAATAATAAACTCTTCTTTCAAATTCTTTGAGTTTATGCCTTTTTTGGCTTAAAAAGAAAAACTATAAAAGATTGTCATGGACTTGAGTCCAGTCTATGTTGCTTTAAAAGTTGGTGGACTATAGAGTTTATGGCTTGTTAGATTTATCTTTTTATGGTTTAAAGTTATTTCCACCTTTCACTTTGCCTGGAGCTGAGACCACACATAGCTTAATCATCAATTTCTGGTGTTCTACTTGCAGTTCTAACCCTTAGTTGGATGATTTTGTTTTCCTTAAGCGAACGTAATTATGTAATTATGTAATAATTTACTTAGCTTGGTAATATTTTTGGATGCAGAACACGTTTGACCCTCAAAAGGGATGGTGTAGTGCTGGAATTGGTGCCTCCTCCAACAAAAGTACACAACTTAATTTTTGGGCGTACTTGGATTGACTCACCAGGAGAGATGATTCTAACGAATTTGACAACAGGAGACAAAGTTGTACTATATTTTCAACCATGTGGTTGGTTTGGGTACGACACTCTTCCCTTTCATTTTCTCATATTTATTAGTGTATTAATAATACAAATGCTTTCTTCAAAACAAGCCAATTTGCAAATAATTTATATTGAGGACCCTACTATTTTAAATGAAAAAGGCTTTGTGCAGTTAATATTTGATGTGAGGCCGGTTTTTGTTTTGAAATATGATGTGTCTACTTATCTATTGTATTCTATCACTCTTTTTATTTTCCCATTCATAATCAATCTGATGTGTGTTTTTTCATGTTTGCGCCAGAGCTGGTCGCTACGAAGTAGATGGATATGTTTACAATTCTAATGAGGAACCAAAAATGTTGTTGACTGGAAAATGGAACGAGTATATGAGTTATCAACCATGTGACTTGGAAGGGGAACCACTTCCTGGGGCTGAACTGAAAGAGGTTTGTTTGTCCACTCTTTTGAACAATCTTAGTAGTGAAATTCTCTCTCTCTCTCTCTCTCTCTCTCTCTCTCTCTCTCTCTCTCTCTCTCTGTGTTTTGAGTGTGAGACTAATGGCACTCCATTTTCTGGTCATCTTTGTATATTTTATATGAGTGAGTGTGTTAATATGTGGGCATGTGCGCATATTCTGTTTTGCTGACGATGTTCAGAATATTGTTCGTTGCTTGAAGTATTTCCTGTTAGTATGCCTGCCCCCCCTCCACCCCTCCCTTTCCCACCTCCCCCTGGTTTACCGTTTTCCCACATGAGCATATGTTTTGTCCCGTAGAGTCTTTGAAAGCTGTTCCCCTTTTTTGTGAATTCTCGTTGAACACTGATGTTCTGATTTCTGACGTGATAAATCTTTGCAACTTTTGAGCACTCATCCGGAGTTCTCTCTTCAACAGTAATTGCTAATGTACTTTAAATCGGTTATCTTGATCTTTCTCCACTGTAATGAGCCTGGAGAAGATTGGCTTCGCACCCTTTTGTCTTTTCTATTTGGTTATTGTGGGGCTCGCTTCTTGTTGACAACCTTAAGCTTTTAATGTTGTATCGTGGATGTTCATGTAATATTGTAACTTATTGCCTTGTGGTCAAGTTGGTCATATTTGTTTTACTTTTCTATTGCAAGGCTGGAAACAATGCTACGAAAAAGTATCGAGTCATCTGTTTGTGGTAGCGTAGCAGTCTTTTCTTTCCTTTCTATGTAAAGCTCACGATTTTTTTGGGTGCATCACAGGTTTGGAGGATTGCCAAAGTTCCGGAAAATGATAAATTCCAGTACACATATTTTGCACATAAATTAAATAGCTTGAACACTGCTCCAAAGAAGTTACTGGCATCAGACTCACGTTTACGTCCTGATAGATACGCACTAGAGCAAGGAGACCTATCAAAAGCTGGACTAGAAAAGAGCAGGTCTCTCTCTCTGTCTGTCTCTGTCTCTCTCTCTCTCTCTGTCTCTCTCTCTCTCTCTGTCTCTGTCTCTCTCTCTCTCCCTCTCTTTCTCGTTGACACATACAGCTTGGACAAATAAGATTGGATAGAGATTTTATAACTGGTTGAGAAGTGGCACAAATCTGTTTCATTGATCGACGCCAGAAAGATGCATGTTATTTCTTGTTTACAAAAATAAATAATTTTAATGTAGGATTTTTTTTTCATGGCTGGAATTATGTTTCTTGTTTCTCTAGTTCGATTTCTTTGAGTTCTCTCATTTTTCTATTTATAAGTGGAAACGGACTCCTAACACGTGCCTGCCTATATCTTTCTTTTATCAGTCTGGAGGAGAGGCAGAGAGCTGAGAAGAGAAACCGAGAAGCAAAAGGCCATCAGTTTACTCCAAGATGGTTTGACCAGACTAATGAAATCAGTCCTACACCCTGGGGGGACTTGGAAGTGTATTCGTACAACGGAAAGTATACTGAGCATCGTGCTGCAGTAGATAGCTCAAACAGTGATGAAGTGACCGACATCAGATCAACGGAGTTCAACCCGTGGCAATATGAAAATCAGGCAGCTGCATGAAGAGTTAAAGACATAATGTTGTATGTTTCCCGGTGTAATATACCCTATTTGTTTGTTATTCTTATTTTGGTTGTAATGCAGGATTGATATTATGATGGAATAGGTTAATATTGATAAGCAGTTTTGTTCAGTTAAGATTGGTTCAATATCCCGAGTGTTTTGATAACGTCTCTCTTTATATGTAGATAACATGATACCATTACCATATAGTAGTAAAACCCTTGCAGCCAAAGTATAAAAAATACTAAGCTGGTGACGCATTGCGTGTGTCGGTAAAAAAAAAAAAAAAAAAAAAAAAAAAAAAAAAAAAACTCACAGAAACAACAAACTAATGAATGAATTATAGTGAGTTGAGATGAACGGTGAAATGAACGAGATTTTAGATTGTGTTAGTTCGGTGAGGGACAGTGAAAGTTAGCATATCCCCTTCAGCGTTATTGGACAGAGAACCTTAAACGCTGACAAGAATGTTTGTTGGTCATATAAACGGGCTTTACTCCTTAAGCAAGGAGCGCATCTTTCTAGCCCCATTAAATGTGTTACAATAAGGGTATGTGGGGACGTGATCTCATGCTCTCTAAATTGAGTATGAGACTGAAAAGATACAAGCCTTCACTTTTGACAACCTCTATAGAGTAATCCAACACTCGAACATGACAACAAGACAACCACAATACTCTGTTATCATTAGACCACTATAGCTCGAAAGTAGCTCCAATTAGTTGACTTGATAAATAGAGAATTTATTTTTAAAAATGTATTGAGTTTAAATTTTTATCTTTTATTCTTACTAAATATTTTTTTATTAATGTAATTATTTAATTAAAAAAATTAAAAAATAAAAATAAAAATCTTTGATTAATACATTTTTAAAAAATATTTATCAATATTATCATTGGGGGCAAACCCCATTTCAATGACCAGCCCATTTTTTTCTCTCCGACTTTGGATCTTGGATTCGCATAGGCCTATAGGGGCATAGTAAGAAGTTTATAATTGCCACAACTGTCACGTGCAACGTGGTGTGATGGCCTTCGTTTTCAATCTCGGGCACTTTTCTTGTGCTTTTCCGACACGTGTTTTGAGCACAAAATCTCAAAACTTAACCACCGAGGTGTTCAAAGTCATCTTATACGTGTCAAATTCTCATGAGTACACATGATCATTGACACTCCAAGAATTTGGGCACTCCGGTTGATTAGCTTTTTCCTACGTAAACCGTCGTTCGTCGAGACGACAATTAAGTATTATTAGGTCCTACGAATTATTTTAAATGATAATTCATAAAACTACACAGTAAATAACATGACAATAGTAAGAATACTAGCTCTTTACTCACATGTTGTAGCGGATAATAGTTATAAGTTATATAAAAAGCTAGTAATTTTTATTGTACATAAATGGTTTATTTAAGGAGATATTTAGTTCATAAATTAAAATTATGAGATTAAAATTATTTTTTATTTATGTGTATATTTATGAAAAAAAATATTATAACGAATCATAATTATAATTCAAATCATAGTATGAATCCTTTTATCAAATAGAACTTAAATATGTAAATATGTTTATATAATATTGTCATAAGAAGTCTTTTACAATGTATTTGTGCTTTTTCTCTCGCTTCTTCTGCTGCGCTTTTTAGCTGCCTAATATAAATTTTTAATAAATTGGTATTAGTAATTGGGGATGTTGAAAATGTTTTGTGTCTATGTTATGTAAATTAAGCCATTTAGAAGTAGCTATATTACTTAATTTTTTTACGTTTTTTGAATTGTTTTGTCTCCTTTGATTGAAAACTGAGATGATAAAAAATTATTTAGATATGTATTTAAAATTATAGATATTGTTTTTTGTTGACAAATAATATAAATTAGTAAATGTGTCTATATTTGCGGTTTTGATATTGGGTGTTGAATATCTGTTGTTTTTGAGTAAGGACTGAAAAAGAGAGCTAAGGTTTCTAAAAAAAAAATTCACCAAGAAAACTCCCAAACAAAATCGAAGAACCAACAACCGAATAACCGAGAATGAAGAACAAATGAAAGCCCCTAATTTTCACCAGAATCAAATGAAAGAGGCAGAGGAAGCAAAAGCATCGAAGATTTCTAAAAAAATGAAATGAAAGAGGCAGAATAAGCCATAGGGTATTATTTACACGGAAAAGACCACAAAATCAACCCAAATCGCACCATAACGGCATCACCTACGCATGGGAAGAAAGGGAAAAGGAAATTGGGTAAAACAGGAAGTACATTGTTCATAACACTGTAAAATGAACAGTGATTTCTGCCTCTTTTTTGGTATATATATAATAATATGCAGATATTGAGCACTATATATTAATCGCATTCAAAAAGAAACTTTTTAGTGAGGCATGATATGAGAAATATGAGAATTGATTTGTTGAACGAGAACATAATTATAACTTTTATTATTATGACCGAATTGTAAGCTTCTCATATTAAATAAACTATTGTTCTACTTTTATAATATTTTCACATGGAAATCTTAAACTCTGTAATAAAATGGGACCTTTTCTAATATTTTAACATATCGATAGATCAAGTTTTTTATTTATTAAATTTGTATAAAATCACATAAAAATTAAAAAATAAGTAGATCCAACGATTAGAAAAATTTAACCTATCGGTATACTAAGTATATCAAAGAATCTCACTAATAAAAATATGAAGACATTGAAAATTATATATATATATATATGGTGAGTTTTTAGAGAAAAAATAATAATAAAGGTAAGTCCCCACTAAGCTTTATATATGAATGAAGGTAACAAAACTTACGGGGCAATCCGCTCCATAGAAAATGAGTGGCATTAACAAAAGACTGATGTTTCTACACTTATCTATCTAACACTTTATCTCTAAGTTATATTTTATTAGGCACTACTTTATCAAAAAAAGAAAAAACCATGAGCTGAGTGTCCATTAATCCTAAAAAGATATTATTTTTTATAACCATTAAGGAGACATATACCTAGTTTGATAGTGCTGAAAATTACTTTTTCAGCTGTGTTGAAAAAAGAAACAGTTGTTACAAAAAATAATTTATTATTTAGTAAATTATAATTATAGTAGCTATGTTGGTTTCAAAATTAGTGTAATAACATTTAGTAAATTATGAGATTGAATTACTGTGGATAGTTAAAAATTACGACTATATTATATTATATTATAATATAATATAATATAATTATATCAATACAATATAATATAATAATATTATTGTAATATTATTAATATAACAAATATAATTATATCAATACAATAGAATATATAATATATTATAAAATAATAATTACAATATCATATTATAATTATAATATCATATCATTAAAATAATTATAATATTATTATAATATCATATTATATGATAAAATAATAATATTAGAGTTATTAATATAATTATGATATTATTTATTACAATATTACTATTATATTATATTATGAGTCTGAATTTTAGATTGAGAAGATTGTAAGTTTTAAATTTCATTAGGGGTATTATGAGTATTATGAAAGTTTTATTAATTGTACTATGTTGATTACCGTACAATTTAAAAGTTAAAATTGTCTTTAGGCTGTTCTGATTTTGACTGTAGATTCTTAAAATATTCTTCAGCAAGCACTTTTAAGGGGATTTATCAAATACTAAAATCAACTTTTACTACAAGTCGAAACTGATTTGGAAAGGGAAAAATAATACCAAACTAAGACATAATCTTTAACTCCAGGACCATCACATAATCTGTCTTCCTTTTTTTTTTTTATGTAAGCTCATTATTTATTATTTATATCATTTTAAATAATTAGATGATATTATACATTTTATTTTTTCTTTATTTTATTTTGAACGGCAATAAAATATATTTATTAAAGAACTACTAAGGATTAGAATACAAGACAACACCAAAGTAAAAAAAAAAATATATATCTATCACTCACATAATTAGATAATAAAAACACACTCCTATTACAAAAACGAAAACTCTTCTACAAAGTAACACTAGAACATGATTCAACCACGTAAAAACGATTCAAAATGAATAACAATTGATTGCTTTTAAATGAAGTAACATAAATAATATTTTTTTACAGTCTATTTCTAATTTTTCTCCCATTTTTTTAAATTTTATTTTAAGAATATATCACGTGGTCAAGTATTATAATCCACGTTGAAAAGGAAAAAAAAAAATGAAAAAGAAGAATACATGGTCAATGCGATTCCAAGGCTTAGACAAGTAATTGGTCAATGTTTGTGCAAAATCATTGATCTGGCGACGAAGGTGGCGAACCCAAAAATAAAATTGCTTTTGGAAAACAAAAAAATAAAAAATTAAACTAAATCACAAGATCCAGTTTTACCTCCAAAACGTGCGTGTTTTCTTTTCTTGTGTTTAGCGTTTTGAACATTTTAACATAAACATAGATAAGATTCAACCCCACGTTTGTGGAGAGCCCTCCACGTGTCAAACCAACAGCTCGTACGGATGTTAGGGGAGTGGATCACCCTCAAACGAAGGAACTGAAAGAGGAAAGAACTGGTCCAAAAAAGTAGTTTCCTTTTTGTCCACCTGCTATAACCGGTAAACTCAAGCTTATGTAACCGGTTACTGCAGGGTTTAAGAAAGACAGGTGTGATGGCATGCTGTCCTGGTGGTTTTCAGGGGGGGTTTTTTTGTTTTTTTGAAATTTTGCTGATCTCAAACATCAAAACCCATTTTCATATAGGTGATTTGTTTTAATTTTTATTTTTGGATTGTTTTTTTTTTTTTTTTCCTTGAAATGCATTATGCTTCCTCTACTTTTCTGTCAAGTTAAGAAAGTTTGTTAATTTCTTTCTTTTGAACTAATTTGGTGAATTCCACAGGTACAGTATATCATTCATCAATGTGGAAAAGATCAAATTTTTCTCCTTTTTTTCCCCTATTTGTTTTATTTCATATTACTTTTTATAAGTAGTGTCTGTTCTTTTTATAGTATTTTCATATACATTTATATGCTCTTTATGGATTTTGGTGAAAAAATCTAAGTCCCTGTATTCTTTTCCAAAAAAAAAAAAGAAAGAAAAAAATGGTTATAAAATTTGGAATTATCAAGGTTTGGTCTCCACGAGGATTTTTGGGATCTTAAAAGGATGAACAAAATTAACTTGCAAGTATGCCTCTGGTTATTCTGATGTCGTTCTGGGTTTTGTTGGTTGGGGTTTATAGTTGGATTTTTCATTTTATATTTGAATAATCACTTGTCAATTGAAGTAAATTATTTTATTTTGTGGTTTAACAGAGACCAAGGACTCAAATTCTAGTACTTTATTTTGCATCCACAATCCATTGATGAGTTGAAGCAGTGAAATGGAGATTCTTCTTCAAATGCTCAAATGCTCATTCCTGTGCAAAGGTTTATGTCTGTTTAACTCCTGATCCCTTCTCTCTTTTTTTTTTTTTTTTCGTATCTGTTTCATTTATAAAAGTCAATATCATGTTATTGGATTCCTATCTCTATTCTTAACTCTTAATTGATTATGATAATTTAGAAGTGTTAAAAATTTTCTTGCAAAAAAAAAAGACATTGAGAAGAAGAATGGGAAGGAATGAAGATTGCTTTGTGCTTTAGCAGAATGTTTTGGGATTTTGAAGTACTACTTTTCTTGTTATTTCCTTTTCATTTATAAAGCCAATCAATTTCTTGTTAACATGTGATGTCAAATTGTTAATGTTGGAAATATTTTTACCATGTGAATTTCTGCTTACCCATTTTGATTTATGTTACCATATCTCTATTCGTATGTTTCATTATCTCCCTTATTAATGCGTGTGTTTTTCTCTTTTTCCATCTATAGTGATATTGTATCATATTATTGTCCAAAGATCTTGATCATGACTGGTAAGTTGGTTATTTTTGGCAGATGAATCCTTTTCATTGTAATGAACACCCGAGATATGGTGTTGCAAAGGACGTTGGACTATCGCTTCAGTGGCTACCAAGTGCCCGAAGTCCCTCGAGCCTGTAGATCCACTAGGGTGAATACACGCTACCACAACTCACAAACTGCCCCTTGCCTGTTATTAGTGTTTAGAGAGAATGTCATAACTTTTCAAGTTTTTCTTCTTGATTTAGGGGCGAGGACCTACAAGAAAGAGCGGTCAGAATCATTCATTTGAGATTTTGGCTAGTGTAGCTGGTAAATTGTTGGAGAAGTGTGACAATTCTTTGCATAGTGATGCTAGTATTCGAAAGAACCAGCATTACACTTGCGATGACATTGTTTTGATGAAAGAAGTTGATGAAGAACGATTGTCCAATGAAAAGCCTTTTGAGCCTGGAAATTCTAGTGGAGAAACAAACGAAAAACAAATGCTGAATTTTGAGATCAATCATACTTCAAAAGATCTCTGTCCATCGGAGATAATGAATTATGATGAAAAGTTGACTATTCTTGATAGCAAAAGTTGTTTTGGCGATTCGCCTTACTTTTCTGATACAATTGAAGGGAAAGTTCAAGGTGTGCCATCGAGGAAACTCCACGCTGAACTCACAGAAACTAGAACTAGTATTAGTATTAAGGATGAAATTATCACAGGAGATCTAATGAAATTGGATGGTGAACCATCTAAATCAGCTGGTTCTAGAAATGATGATGCACAGGATTCTTTTTCAAAGGACTTTAAAAATCACTGTCCTTTCACTTCTCATATCGCTAACGAGCAACTAGTTAGTAAAGATGACTATGAAAGCTGTCTTGGGCTGCCTATGGGTAATGCAAACAGGAGGATAAAGAAAACTTCTGAAACCAAGGATTGGATAGGAGCTCCAGATGTGAAGGATTGCGATTATCGCAGGACTGGTAATTGAATTTACTTAATGCATTTCATAACATAAATGTATATCATGGTGCACCCTATTTAAAAGCGCGAAAAAAGTAACTTGTAATGAATAAATAGCAATGTTTTTGGAGGGAGGGTCTTTTTCTATTGCTCTTTTAGCATAATTTATAACCCTGTATGTATAACTGGTCATTTTGGATTGCTTTTTTCAGATGGTAAAGTAAAGGAGGTTTATGATGATGATGAGAAAACTTGTTATACTCAAGAAAAATCTCAGAAGATTTATCCTTTCAAGAAGAGGAAGTTCTTTTACGATGACCCTTTACCTACATCTAACAGAGTATTTAACCGAGACGACGCCTTCGTTTCACCTGACAAGAGAACCGATGGCACATGCTACACTTCAGGTGCAACAATGCACGAGCCTATTCCTATTTTTCTTAATATCCTTACTTCACATTTATTCATGCACATTGTTCAGCTTTGAATAAGTCTTTTTCTGACATGAAGCAATCGGAGTATCATCGTCAATGGCGGCTCAACAAGTAGGTCACAACTCCAATGAGTGTAATGGTAGGAAACGTTTGGACTAAATCATTTGTAGTCTTACTTCAGATTTGTCTATTTATTTTAGCAGATTCTTTGACATGTGTTTTCTTTGTTAATCAGTGAAGCTTAGTATTAAATCATTCAAGGTTCCTGAGCTCTTCATTGACATCCCCACGAATGCAACTGTCGGGTCACTTAAGGTATATGATTAGAGTTATTTTTCCTCCTTAAATCACTGTTTTTTTTTCAATGCTGCTACTGCTGCTACATTTTTTTTTTTTTTTTTTTTTTTTTTTTGAGGAACTAGAGGATTGTTTTTAAACAAACTTGAGGAATTTCTTGTTACTGAACGACTGTCTTGAGGTCACTTTGTTACATCTAGTGCCACATTGTGATACAGAAGAAACCAATCCTTGTAAAATTGAGGTTTTATGTAACAAGCACAATAATTTTACATATTTCTCTTGCCCTCTCTCATGGTGATTAACAACTTTTTTTTTTTTTTTTTTTTTTTTTTTTTTCCTTTTCTGCGTAGAGGACGGTTATGGAGGCTGTGACTTCTATACTTGGGGATGGACTACATGTTGGCATTCTTGTTCAGGGAAAGAAAGTTAGAGATGATAATAAAACTCTAATTCAGACTGGGATTTCTCAAGATAGCAACAGGTGTCATAATTTGGGTTTTATCTTGGAGCCTAAACATTCTCAAACCGCAAAGCCTCCACGCATCAAGAACGAATCTTTACTATCCAGAAGCAGATCGCAGGGACTAACCAAGTAGCAATATTAACTATAAAGCCTTCCATAGGATTGTCTTCTAGTGGTTCTGTTTGTTCTTGGTCTAATTTCTTTATCTGTTTATCATACTTAGTTTGGAGTTGACATGTTTATGGAATCACCGTGTTCTTTCACTTAGGCGTTCCACATGTTTGACATCTCAACAAGGGACTTCAAATGTCTCCCTACATCCTCCTATGAAGCATTTGAATGGCTTTGTTGAAAATGGCGTTAGTGCAGTTCCCACAACCTTGAGTAATAGTACAAGTCCAGAGTCCAAAGCACTGGTTACAGTTCCGAAATTTGGTATGGAAGCATTGGCTGTGGTTCCTTTATGTAGAAAATTGGGGCATCATGAGTGTCTGCAGCGCCGGATCAGGAGGCCTTTTACTGTTTCTGAAGTGGAGGCATTGGTTCGGGCGGTTGAGAAGCTTGGAACTGGAAGGTTGGTTTCAATGATTAGACTATGTTTTTGCTTTTGAAGTGCATGATGTAGGAGGTGTTAGTCATTATAGTCATTTTTAGATATTTACTATGTTGTTTAATCTAGCTTGTCAATTTACTTTTATTTTGTTGTTAGTTTAACCGCTCTCATTATTCGTCTAGTATGTTGCTTGTCTCAGTTTGTATTGTGTTATCATTTTGGTGTGTGAGCTATAAATAGCTGCACTGGCTATTATAATACTTAGACTTGATTATTGAGATATTAAATACTATTCTCTCCAATTCGGTTTTTTCCTTCTTGTGGGTTTTCTTTAGGTGGATTGGGAACTCTTGGTCCCATCCTCCGTCTTGTCGTTAAGTGGATAAAATTCCAACTATCTCATTCCTCCACATCAGTGCATCTGCAGACTGTTTAACTTTTTGTTTTTTTTTTTCTGTTACATTGCAGGTGGCGTGATGTAAAATTCCATGCTTTTGACAATGCAAAGCATCGGACTTATGTTGATTTGAAGGTGATTGTCAATTTTGTAATCCTAGTTTATGATTAGAGTATTTGATCTCTTCTGCCCCAGCCACACTATACGCTTGACTTGAGTATCTTTGATGGCTAAAACGCGTCGCGGGTGGTTCGTTGTTTGACAAAAGCATTTATAAATCCTTTTCTTCTCTAGCTTAACTGTTAACTTTTTGCTTTTATGAAGTTCCCTTTTATTATTAAGTATCACAACTTGCCTTAAAATTCTTTTAAAAAAAAAAAAAAGAAAAAAAAGATGGGAAGATGTAATAATTATGTGACAAGCAGGTTTTCTTATTTAGTTCAGATTCAAGTTTGTATAACTGGGACAAAACTTAGTGTAGTTTTTGGAAATTGCTAAAGATTGCATACACTTTTATCATATGCTATTTTGGAGACTTAAAGCAGTTTAGGGGCATAGACTGTGTATATGTCATGTCCGCATGAATTACAGCTAACAAGAACATAGAAACTTGTTAAGTGGATACATGAATTAAACAATACTTCACATTTTGTGGGCTTATGGGAGATTCTGCAGGACAAGTGGAAAACTCTGGTGCACACCGCTAGAATATCGCCTCAACAAAGGAGAGGCGAACCCGTTCCACAGGAGCTTTTAGACCGCGTCCTAGCCGCCCAAGCTTACTGGCTGCATCGGCAGTCGAAGCACAGGGCAGATTAACAGTCTGAAGTTTTTTGCCTTCCATGGAAAGAACATGGAAAGAGCAGGTAGATTTAAGAGTTTAAGGTTGGATCATTGGCGGATTGTCATTACTATGTAAAGATAAAGGACAAAAGAAAGAAAGAAGCCTTGTGTTGTACATGAAAGACATTGTAAAAGATGCTACTTGTGTCATGACATACCAAACTTTTATTCCTTGTAAAAAGTTTGGTGGCTTGTAAATGATTGATTGAGAAATGAGGGCAAGGTTTTAACATTTCATTGAATCTACTTTGCATTATTTATGCTTTTGATAGGGAATCTATTTGTAATTTTTTTTAGAGATGAAAGTATGAAACTATGAGAACTTTAGGTGCATAGATGCTAAAACCTTATAATTATTTCTATTTTTTAAATTTATGGAAAATTACGAAGAAAAAAAAAAACCAGCAATGGAGGTATCAAACCACGAGAAATTCAAAGGAGACAGATTCTAACAACCCTTTCAATTAATACTAGAACACAATTTGGAAAATTATTAGTAGCACAAGACTTTCTTAATCACGCCTAGTGTAGCAGGTGAGTAGCATATAATTATCTTTTGTAGGCACCAATTAAAATGACAAGTAAACACAGGTCAGTCTCAGGGAGGATTATTGCTTTATTAATTTGACATTATAGTTGAATTTTTTCGCAATTTAAAAGCGTAATTTTTTTTTTTGGTTAATAAAATTAAAAGCATAATTGACTTTATGGAATTTGCTCTACATTTTTATATCTTGTTATTATAATAAACTTCTATCCTTTGACCATAAAAATGTAAGCTTATTCTGCATCAACCAACAATGAAATAATTGTGATATGAAAATTTGTGATTCCTTTTGGTTATTTAATTCATATACTTTGTATGACAAAATCTTCTGGAAATTAAGTTCAACGTTGGAAAGATAATTAATTAATCACCAAAATGAAGCCAATGTGTGATTTTCAAAGAGTAAAGGTTGGAAGCATGTGAAAGAATTTTTTTTTAGAATTTCTAAACTTGCCCGTGTTGGTATGGCCATGTGATTTTGTCTTTTTCAGTAGGGCCATGTGATTTTGTCTTTTTAATAAATAGTGAGATTTTAGAAAAAAAAAATTAAAAACTAACTGGTGAGACGTCATTTTTAACTGTTAGATTAATTTTTTAACGGTTATATTTGTATAAATTCATATTAAAAATTTACAATGGATCACGTAAAACTGTTGTTGCAGATTTAACCGCTAAGAAATTAATCAAAGAGTCAAAAACCAATACTCTAGTAGTTGTTTTTTGTTTTTTTTGTTTTTTTTTTGTTTTTTTTTTTTTTTAGTATCACTATAGAGAATGCCAAAATAATCACTTTCTTTCTTAGTAAAAGAAAGTTTATCATGCAGTCGTTATAATTAAAACCTTGAAAATTATGCTTATCGTGGCTTTCTTTTCCTTAGCAAAAAATATCATAGCTTTATCAGACATTAATCTAACCAAGTGTTAAGCTTTTTATCTTTTATTCTTTTCTGAAATTGTTTATGCTCCGATTTTCTGAAATTGTTTGGTTTAACCTTGTAACATGTTTTGGACATGTCCTTCTTGAAAAATGCATGAAATGGACAATTTTTTTGGTAAGGACAATATTTATGCAAACATTGAACAACATAGAACTACTTTTACCTAGAAGATAGTAGTTACTAATTCAAATCATAATAATAATAAAAGAAATTGGAGAATACAAATTGATCTAGCAATATTTTTTGTTCAAACTATATCATAATAACAATTAACACAATCTGTTCTACCACAAACATATTTGCCATGGTTGAGAAAAAGATTACTCAAATAGGGAATAGATTATTAAATGTATATTCACCAAAACTAGCAGGACCAACCGAGTTCGTGATCAATAGACCAATGCCATATTCGGATGCGCATTATGACTTCCATTTTATATGCGTCTTTTAAGTCTTAATAAGATAACTCCCATTTTATATACGTCTTTTCAAGTCCTGATAAATAAACATATCATATGTATGCCTCTTTCGTTGATCTATTGCTGTAAATCAACTAAATACACAGATTCTTACTCTACTATTGGTCAATAGTTTTTATATTTAGAAAAACCAATGACCTTGAACTTAGATTTAGATTGTAATTGGATTATTTTCATAATTGCCTTAGAATTATGTACCATAATTCAAAATGCTTTTTCATTTTTCAAAATCATTAAAAACATCTTTTGATGTATAGAAAACCATTCAAAATGCCCCTTCCGTCCATTTTTATCTATAAATATAATGAATTTGCTAACGTGACATGCTATTAGGGGCATATTAAAAAACATCCGGGGCACATTAAAAATTGGTAAACAAATCAGAAGTGTTTATGAAATGAATCCTTAAAATGTAAAAATAAAAAATTAAAAAAAATTATTATTTAAAAATATTAACATGATTATGCATATTTCTCAATTTTAATTATTAAAAAATTCAATTCTAAACTTTAATTACCCTAAAAATAACATACTTATAATGAAAACTTACAAATTGAAGTTCACTCTAATTTAAATTAAATTTTTATGAAATCTTTATTTTAAAACTTAATTACCATGAAATTCAAATTGTAAATGCTTAAAATTTGTTAAATGACATCAACTCACCACCGCTTGATCTTTAAAGCCGTATCAATAAATCTCGAATATCAGCATTCAAGACGTTTGTTGCCATGAAGTGGGTAATTGTTTTTATTACATAGTGGGTTGTTATCGTCATCCTATTATGTTGAGACTATCTTTGACAAACAACATCTTAGAAGATCGAATGGTCATGGATTCCTATAATTTATTGACTATTGAGCATTTTCAAATGCACGTTTACAATTTAAATTTCATAATCATTAAGTTTTAGAATAAATATATATAGATTTAAATCAAACTTATTTTTAATAAATAACTTTTCGTCAAAATCATTTTAATTTTAATGTAATTATATTTTTTATTGATTATAGTTGAGAAATATGTCATAATCATATTAATATTTTTAATAATTATTTTTTTACATTTTAAGGATTTATTTCACCCACTGATTTATTGACCAATTTACAATGTGCCGCCTAATAGCATGCCATGTTAGTAAATCTATTAGACATAGAGACAAAAATAGATTGAAAAACATTTGGACTGTTTTCAAAAAATCAAAGATCTTTTTAAAATAAAGTACATAATTCGAGAATTATAAAAATATACAGGTTAAATTTTTATGAGGAATCACCGCTTTGAACTGAGTACCCCTCAATAAATAGATTATCAATATTAATATTAAATTTTTAATAATTAAATAATTAAATGTCTTTTTTTTTTACCGTTAAAATTAAAATTATGTTACACTAAAAAAATTTTAAAATAAATTACATATAATTTTTTTATTAAAATAAAAAATTCTCATATAAAATTATTTATAAACTTAAATAAAAAATTTAAATTAATAAACTAAACAAACTATTAAACACACTTCAAAATATGTACATCTTGTAAAATATTTGACACATCCTCCGAGTTGCTTCAAATCTATTTGTAATCCTTTACGACAAAAATATTCAAGAAAAGTCTTTAGTGAATATCGTACATGTACAAGATGTCCACGTCAGACACCACCGCAATGAGCGGGTCAACCTACGATGGACACTCAGTCTAATGTGCACTCCACTTTCTCTCTCTCTCTCTCTCTCTTTTTTTTTTTTTTTTTTGAGATTCTCTCTCTCACTTAAGTTCCAAAAACAAAATAATAAAGTGTGAGGGACCAAATTGAAATTTCGCCCGCAGTCTGATTGTCGTCTTACGATTTTCGCCATTAATTTAAAAAATTTAAATATACAAAGACAAGTGTCAATTCTGCATCAAAGGACCGAGGCTATTCCGGTCAATTCGGCCAGCGAGGGAACGCAGGGTGTGGTCCAGTCCCGCTCATCGTGCTCCGGCGACACAGAACTTCAAAACGTCAGAAAAAAAAAAGAAAGAAAAATTCTAAACTGAAATCGACGACGTGATTTTCAATAAAGCAGGACACGTGGCGAATAGTAATAGGTGAAATAGGAATTGGTCCACGGAATAATAATTTACACGGAGACAAGAGCTTCGAAGTGACATCAACGGCTATGATTTAGTCTACTCTACTTGAAGAAAAAGAAGACGACTTGACACTAGTTTTTAATCATGATATCAGTTCTTTAATTCTCTCAGTCATGTTCTCTACTTCTTCTTCTGCTTTCTTTAATCAGAGCTTTGGGATTGAGCTTCAGTAAGGTAAGAGCTTAATCTTTTAAACTATTTTTGTTATTTTTTTATACTCTTATGATGGATATATATATATATATATATGTATATATATTCTTTGTTCGTATTGAAAATGAAAGATACTGCTTTTTTTTTTTTTTTTTTTTTTTTTTTTTTCAATTTTGCTCTCTTTATTTGAAAATTCACTCTGTTTAGATTGTACTTGAATTGGAAATTTTTGTATTTTGCTTTGTTGATTTAGTTGACGCAAAAATGTTGGGTTTCACATGTGTGGTTTTTCATTTTTTGTGATAATTTTTAGGGTTTGGAACAGAGACTGAGCTTGTTTTTGAAGAAGAAAAAGGTTGAAGTTTTTGAATTTGGAGGACTTTCAATTTGGGGATTTTGTTGGTGGAGATTTTTTTTTCTTTTTTTTTTTTTTTTTTTTTTTTTTTTTTTTTCTTCCTAAGTAGATGACAATGGATCCGCGTCTCAGGGGATTTTCTAGCTCCATCAGTGGAGTTCATTCGGGAAACCAACCTCTTTCGGTTCCTCCGAATCCGAATGTTATGGCCGTGCCCCGATTCGATATCATTGGGAATAATAATCACAATGGCTTTTTGGATCCTAGCCAGAGTAGATTTCATTACCCTTCAACTGATCTGACCCCAATTGATAGTGGAAATTCGATTTCGGGTGCGAGCCATGAGGAATTTTCCCCTGAAGACTGTGACTTTTCGGACACGGTGTTGAAGTACATAAGCCAGATTCTCATGGAGGACATAGGGGATAAAACTTGTGTGCTTCAAGAGTCTTTAGATCTTCAGGCAGCTGAAAAGCCATTCTACGAAGTTCTTGGGAAGAAGTATCCGCCTTCCCCAGAACAGAACTATGGTTACATATTTCAAAATGGTGATAACCCAGATGAAAATTTCGCTGGAAATTGCACCAATTACACCACTAGTAGTTACTATAGTAGTGAATATTTGGGTGATAATACCATGAGTCAAAATCTAAGTGAATACACCTCTCAATTACAATATCTTCCTGTTTATGGAATTTCCCAATCATCTTACTGCTCTTCAAATAGTGGATTTAGCAGCGTGGATGGGTTTTTGGATTCTCCTAGTAGTATTATTCAGGTCCCTGATTTGAGTAGTGAGAGTCAATCCGTGTGGCAGTTTCAGAAGGGGGTTGAGGAGGCTAGTAGGTTTCTTCCCGCTAGAACTGAGTTGTTTGTCAATCTAGACACGAATGGATTGTCTTCTCTGGATCCGAAGGGTGGGGCTCCTACTGAGGTTTCAGTCAAGGTGGAGAAAAAGGATAATGGGGAATTTTCACCCGGAGGCTCTAGGGGGAGGAAGAACCCTTATAGGGAGGAAGAAGATGTCGAAGAGGAGAGGAGTAGCAAGCTAGCGGCTGTTTACATTGAATCCACTTTGCGATCAAAGATGTTTGATCTTGTGCTGCTTTGTGGTAATGGGGATGGTAATTGTCATTTGTCATCTTTCCGCGAGACCTTGAGGAACGGACTTAGCAAAAGTATGCAAGAAAATGGTCAATTAAAAGTATCAAATGGAGGAGGAAAGGGTCGTGGTAAGAAACTTGGTGGGAAGAAGCAGGTGGTGGATTTGAGAACTCTGTTGATCCAATGTGCGCAAGCGGTTGCAGCTGATGATCATAGGACTGCAAATGAACTGCTAAAGCAGGTTAGGCAGCACTCCTCACCTTTTGGTGATGGAAATCAACGATTGGCTAGTTGCTTTGCGGATGGCCTCGAGGCACGCTTGGCTGGTACAGGTAGCCAGATTTACAAAGGCCTTGTTAACAAAAAAACATGCGCTGCTGATATGTTGAAAGCTTACCGTCTTTACCTTGCTGCCTGCCCATTCAGGAAGATGTCTAATTTTGCATCAAATAAGACAATAAAGCAGATATCATCAAAAGCAACAAGGGTTCATGTCATAGACTTTGGTATCCTTTATGGATTTCAGTGGCCCACCTTTATTCAACGTCTCTCAATGAGAGATGGTGGACCGCCAGAGCTTCGGATTACTGGAATAGAATTTCCCCAACCTGGCTTTCGACCAGCTGAGCGAGTTGAGGAAACTGGACGCCGCTTAGCAACTTATGCGGAGAGTTTCAAAGTGCCATTCAAGTACAACGCAATTGCAAAGAAGTGGGAAACCATTACAGTTGAGGAACTCAAGATTGACAAGGATGAAGTCGTCATAGTTAATTGTTTGTATCGGGGGAAGAACCTGCTTGATGAGAGTGTGTCGGTGGAAAGCGGAAGGAATATGGTTCTTAATTTAATAAGGAAAATTAATCCTGATATCTTCATCCATGGGATTGTTAATGGAGCTTACAATGCACCCTTCTTTGTCACCCGGTTTCGGGAAGCATTGTTTCACTTCTCTGCAATATTCGACATGCTCGAAACTATTGTACCTCGTGGGGAACCAGAACGGATGCTGATTGAGAAAGAGATCTTTGGCAGGGAGGCTTTAAATGTCATAGCTTGTGAGGGCTGGGAAAGAGTGGAAAGACCAGAGACATACAAACAATGGCAAATCCGCATCATGAGGTCCGGGTTTGTACAAATCCCTTTTGGAAGGGATATTGTGAAGAGGGTATCTGAGAAAGTAAGGTCAACTTACCATAGGGACTTTATAATGGATGAAGATGGTGGGTGGTTGGTTCAGGGATGGAAAGGGCGAATCATCTTCGCCCTTTCTTCGTGGAAACCTGCCTAAGATATTCATATTTGGAAGGCTCGGCGAGTGCTCTGGGTCTGCCCCCAAGGTTCAGCATTCACAAGGAGAGTTACAATTGAGGATCAAAGGTAATTCCTCTTCATTTCTAGTTTTTCATCATTATTTCACTTTTTTATTCTTCTTTATTCCTTTGTGTTCTGCATTTTACAATTTGATTATAACCTAACCTGGCAGGCTAGTGGTGTAGCTGTTTTTGATCGTTTCTCGAGATCTGCCTTTTTGGTCCTGCTGAGATAATGCCACTGTAAAAGGTGCTTAGTCCTTCACTTACATAACCATGTAACAATTTGTTTTGCACGTCTTGTATTTTTAATAAGAAGCTGCTTCATCTTTTGGTCAAATGGGGTAATCAGCAAACAACAAAGAAAAAAGGTTCTGCTTGTACATGAAGTCATAAACCAACCCTTTTCAGCTCAATAAAGCAGAGAAGAAGATGCGTACGAGTTCTTATGAGTTGCTCTCTCTCTCTCTCTCTCTCTCTCTCTCTCTCTCTCTGTAGTTTCTTCTTGCTTTGCTCTTTATTGGGCAGTTTCATTCACATGTTTTATGAAATGGATGTTGAAGAATCAGATGCTTTCAAGGCATTTAATCAATCTATAATACTTATATTGGGACTTTTTGTTTAATTACATTTATTGAAAGGTTTAGTACTCATAATTTCTCGCTCTGGTCAGGCATAAAGTTTAGTGCTAAAAAACAAGTCCTTGAGCGACCATTTTGCTCACAAAAGTAAGAATAATGAATTATCTGAAAAAGTGAATGAATTTTCTTGCAATCTCGATCAAAGTGTTGGCCCACAAGAATTCTAGAGACGTCTGGAGTTGGATTGGAATTAACAGTTGTGGTGGGCCTAGTATGAAGATGCCTTGGATCGAGGTTGACCGCACTGGATGATAAGATTTAAATGATATTTTTTGACTCAGCAAAGAAAAGTTAGCCATAATAGTGAGCCAGTCATTTGGAGTTTAAGTGGAAGTGCTTTTTGCGTGGTGGGGGAATTTAGGACCACAGTACTCACTCCTCTTTGATGTGACTTTAGTCTTTTGTTGTTTAGGACTTTAGGTATGAGGAATTCTTTATCAATAAAATATTAGTTTGGAATGTAATATGCTAATTGACTTGCCTCTTCCGTAATTAAACATTCGTTTAGGAGAATTTCTTTGGTAAGATTTAAAAAAAAAAAAAAAAAAAAAAAGTGGGTCATATTTTCTTGTATGATTACCTTAATGGTCATATTTTGATGGAAATGTTCATTTTTAATCCTCATCTGCATGGTAAGGTAAACTCTCTTGACACTTGAGTCAGAAATCATACAAGACAAGTGCCAAACAAAACTCTCTTGATATTTATCTTGTAATGAGCTAATAAATATTAGCCTATTATTATATAATACTGTATGTATTAATTATTTATGGATTAATTTTAAAAATACCCCGTGAACAGTGTACTATGTGTCAAATTGCCCCCTTATCTTTAAAACACGGCATTTTCACCCCCTTATCTATAGAAAAGTGGTGGAAACTGTCCTCATGTTAACATCAGTCTATAAAACTGATGGAAAGTCATGGGTGTGTTTGGTTTTGTTTCCAAAACGTTTTTCACGTTTTTCAAGGAAGTAAAAATGAAATTAAAAATGAAATAGCGTTTGTTTAGGAAATGTTTTGAAAACGAAAATGAAAACAGTGAGAATAGTTTTTGTAAAGGAATTTGTAAAACAGTTGAAAATTGTTTTTATTTTTCTGTTTTCATTTTCTATTACTAATCAACAATATTATAATATATTAATTAATAATTATAATCAAATACGATTTTACTATTTTATTATACTCAAATAATCTTTTAAAAAAACCAATCAAACGTAATTTTAGAATCATTTTCAGAATGATTATAAAAGTAATCTCATTTTTACTTTTTATTGAAAATAAAATTATTTTGAAACCAATTTCAAACGCACCCCATATGTTTGAAAAGTGTTAAAAGCAGTCCTGTCGTTCTATTAACACCCCCTCCCCCTCCCTCCCCCCCTCCCCTCCTCCCTTAAATTTTTATGAGTTTATACTTATTTGCTACAGTATTTCTGATTTAGAACTACAATTCTATTCCTAATTTAATCACAATTCTCAACTAACTAAATACTAGTTCAGACCTTTATTCTCTGATGTAATGTTTTATTTAATGTTTAAACTTTACACTTCCGATCATAGGTCTAAAAAATAGATTCAAAACTTTTAGTTCAAAACCACATAATTCGAACCCGCCAATTGAGCGTGGCTAAACCTTATCTGCATTTATTTTTTAAACTTCATCCCAGTTAGACCAAAAAAGAATAAGAAAAAAAGGAAAAGTTCCACATTTGCGTTATATCTATTTGAGTAACTTTTTAACTTAATTGCCGCTTACTCATACCTCATGTGCTTAAAGTCCCACATTGAGCATACTATATTGGTAGAAACATTGAACATACGATTAATGAAATGAGAATCTTGGTCATTCATTTATACAAAATGTTTTATTAAGTAAATGAACTAAAACATAAATATAAATGTTTTATTCATTTTTTAATAGATCTGGTAGCATACTATCTAAAAATAAATATTGAACTAAAATATAATTCAAGTTATTTCTCCCTAATTAGCAAAAATAACCTAAGACAATGTTAAATCTTTTATTTTGGTACACTAATCTCTCAACCAATTAGAATTTATGTGGTGTATGTGCGGGTGTTTAAAAAAATGTTCAGTGACTAATGGTTGCTTTCATGGATACCAAAAATTATGAGCCGAACTGTGGTTTTGGATTGCTAAATAAAAATTAAGAGAATAAAATGACTTGGTCCTTCAGAGACTTTTTGTTGAGAAATTGTAGCTAATAGTCTAATTTTGAGATGGAAGATATATCTTGAAGCTGTTGTTACTAGATTGAAAATTCAAAGGAAAAATTTAGCACATACAGCATAACATATGGCAATAACAATTTTAGCATTTGAGAAAATAAGATCACTCTCTAATGCGGTTGCGATGTTTTTCATGGTACTAAAGTTGGTATATAATATACAGCATAACATATGCCATCTTTTGTCATTACAAGCAATTGGTTGATGTGTTTACCTTTTGATTTAACCATTACAATATTAGCATTTTCAAATAATTTTAAAACTTAAAAGGCAATTTGGTACACCATATAAACACTTTGTATTCTATTGTTTAATAATAATACAATGTTTAGTGATATTTATATATTGTATAATTTAATACGATATTCAAAATTAATACAATACGAATGATGATATCCAAATCGTATTATGCAATTTAACATAAAATACTATATTAAAAACATTTAAAATATTTCACAAATATCAAGGCTCGGGATTGGGTTTTGAGACCGACATAGGGGTCGAGTTTCGGTACCAAAGTGATGTTGGGTTTATATTTTTAAAAATAACATTTTGACCCCTACTTTTTAAAATTTATAATTTGACCCCTAAACTTTTAAAAATTTATGTTTTGACCCCTCAATTTTTTTTAAAATTATGTTTTTAACCCCTCAACTTTTTTAAAATCATATTTTTTGCCCCTTGATTTTTAAAAAATTACAACTTGACCCCTTTTTCAAATTTTTTTTTGCAAAAAAGAGCCATATATGGTAACTCTACTTTCTCCCTTGCTTCCTCCAAATGTTGGGTTCGGATCAAGATTAGAGTCGAATTAGGTTATAATTAAGCCTAAATTTTACCTTATTACAAACTAATACGTAAATAGATTACAATGGTAAAAATAATATAATGTTTAATAATACCATTAACTAAACACCTTATTGTATAAAATTATACAATACATTACAATATTATACGATATAATATAATATAATATAATACAATACGGTGCACCGTATTGTATAAAGTTGTAAGAGTTTATGAAAAAAGATAGATTTAGTAATTGAAATAACATTATGTATTGGAGCAAAAATTAAAATCACATCAAAGATGCTATTTTCACACTTTTTGATGCAGAATGACTTTGACTTCATCACTTGCATAGGAAATGATAAACTTAAACTCATAATTAGGGGTGAAAGTCGGTTGGGTAAGGTCAATTTTTGGGCTTGTTTTGGGCCGGCCTGCAATAATTGGCCTGAGAAAATGTTGGGCCGCAATAGTTAATTAATTTTAGAACCCGTATACCATTCGGTTACCTTGGGTAACCTCAAGTCGGCCAGATTACTTCGGGTAAACCAATTCCAAATTTTAAGTGCGATGTTCTTCACGATGAGGGTTCACAAATATTCAGATAGATCTGCAATAAAATCCCAGGAAACAAAGAAACACTCCTGAAACTACCAAAAATTTTCTTCTAAGCAAAGCTCCTCAAAAACCCATTTCATAAAATCAATGAACCAGAGTAAAGAAAACCCCAAATCTCCTTTTCTAAACGGTGGACATGGTTGTGAATGGAAAGTAAAGAAAACCCATTAAGCATTCAAATTTAAGAAGTGATATGGCCAAGAAAGAAGAGTTCGTTAGGGTGGAAAAAGAACGCTTTCGTTCACTTTAGCGTGTTTTTAGAGAGAGAGGTAGGTGATGACGTGATGTAGGGTTTTTTTGTTTTTTAAGTGCAGATGGTTATTTTGGGCCGGGTAAGGTTAAGCGGGGTATTGGGCTTGGGCTAGCAACCCTACCCGCCCATTGAGGATTGGGCTAATTTTAAACCCCAAAAAAAAAACCCTATATTTTCGGGTAGGGTAAGGTCAGATAGGATCAGGTAGTCGAGTTCGGGCGATTTCTTTCACCCCTACTCATAATACATAAGAAATTCAAAATCTCATCAAAGAGATGTGACTACCCTGGGTAATAAAGCTGTAAACCTATTCTCTGTCTATTAAGCAAACTATAGTCATCTTACAATAAAAACGAAAGAGATAATCATTTGTGCACATTTGGAAGTTGTTAAGACCATTAATTTTATTGTTCATCCAAAAAAAAAAAAGGACTTCTCGTAAGTCCCAACTTATAAAAAGCTAAAATGCAATATAAAACATAACATGTGGAATTTATGTATATCAATGTTTTTATCAGACAATTACACAGCTTTGAAAACAAATAAAAGGAATGTACAAACTAGCACTACAACCTCAATTTTGACTGTACTATTTGTTTTGTCAATAAGGAAATTGAAGTAAAGCTATTCTTCAGGTAAACTCGTCTCACCAAACCATCGTGGAGGATCAAATCCAGACCCACCTGACCAAAAGACAAAACAAAAAATTCTCTATCATAAAAAATTAAAAGTCTGTTTAGTTTCGTTGATTTAAATTTTTAATTTTAATTAAAATATAATTATTTTTAAGATTTTTTATTATATCAAAATGTAAATTCTAAAATCGAATCAATAAAATAAATGGATTTAAATTTTTTCATTTAAAACAAAACTAAACCCAGGAAAAAAAAAAATTAATATCACAAATGATCCCAAACTTTAACTGTCCCAAACTAAAACTATCAGTTTATTTCCATTTTAATCTTTCTTGTCAGTTGGATGTTCAAAACAATACGAAACATAAATAAAATTTTATAAAGGGTTATTTTTTAGAGTATAATTTGAATATAATTTTTTAATTAAATTTAAGTTATAATTTGAGTTGAGATTAAAATTTAAATAAAATTAAATAAAATTAAAATTTAAAAGTATGTGAATTTAAATAAAATTAAACTTGAATTTTTTTTTTTTTTTTTTTTTTTTAGGCAAAAGAACGTGCGTTACTTTTCCTAAAGATTACATACATATTCTGTATTTCGCAAAACTGAAACAAAATGATGGATTAGGATGGGTAGGATTAACCCAAAAAAGAAGAAGAAAAAGAAAAAACAATTACCAAGGGGATTACAACGACAGAGACGCCAAGTAGTCAAAATGGTGCCCTTAACAACTCCATATTTCTTGTAAGCTTCCATGGAATACTCACTACACGTTGGAACGTAACGACAACTCTTGGGCAACAGCGGTGAGATTTCTCCTGAAAATTTCCCAATTCAAAATACCCACAATTTATTTATTTTTCGATTATCCAAATAACAATCTATTGCTTAAAAAAAATTGAAATAATAAAGGCTTTACCTTTGTAGAATTTTAGTATTGACAAAGCAGCTCTAACGCCCAAATTGTCCACTTCCTGGTCTAATTAGAGGCAAAAATTGTGTTTAAGTTAATGAAATTTAACACTTAATTGAAAACATTTTTAGAGAGAGAGAGAGAGAGAGAGAGAGAGAACCTTGTGGTTTGTCTAGGTCGGAATTTGAGCCCTCGTTATGTCCATTGACGACGACTAAACGACGACGTAGAGGGAGGGCGTTGAATAATGAAGGTGTAAGCTTTTGGCCATGGCGGAAGCTGAGGGAGCTGGAGACGTTAGGGCTTGGGTTTTGAGATTGGGACTTGGCCACCACTACCACTGTCACAGCTTTATGGCAAACGAAAACCGCCATTTTTCTGCTCTCCTCTGAGTCTCTTTCTCACTTTGTGTGTTTCGTTGAAGATATGGAATATTATAGGAGTTGAGGAAAATAAAAATATGACGTTTTTGGTTTGTTGGAATTTTTCACAGATTATTTTTTTTGTCAGCGTCGATATAGTTTTGCTTTTTAAAAGTTGACAGTTTATTAATTGATGGGTCAATTTATAGTTAGGTCTTGAGTTTTAATTTAAATTAATACGTAATTTTTTATAAATTTTTTTATTATAATAAAAAAATAAATATGTATTTTTAAGAATTTTTTATTGTAATAAAATTTAAATTTTAAACTTAAATCGGTGAAATAAATCGTATTTAACTGCACTTCAACATCAAAATGAGGAAAATGCATATTCTTAAGGACCTTCCATTTTAGTATTCAAATGAAATTGCGCTTCTTTTTCTATTGTCATATTCATTTCCAGCTACAGAAGAGGAACATACCAAGATACGAAATATTCTGAATTTGCAACCTTAGTGACTGATGTTATTATTGTTGATGCCCAAATGGCAGTTTATTGCGCAATAAGTAAAATTTTTAACAGTTACAAGATGTTCAAAAAAACAACAGTATGGTAGGCTTTGAGACTATTGTAAGACCTTCAAAAGTTGAAATCAAGGAAGCAAAATTATAGGACACTTGACCAAGTAGATATTAAGGAACAAAGATTTAGAGTTCATTTAGTTCGTTAATTCAAATTTTTAATTTGAATTGAGATGTAATTTTATGTAAAAATTTAAATGTGATTATTTGTAAAAACTTTTTATTGTAACAAAACTTAAATCAACAAAATTTTTTCTAAACTCAAATCAGTGAGAGCTTTTAAAGGCTGCTTACAAAAGTATGTTTTAAAAAAAAAAAAAAAAATGTTAGTGAGTAAATATGCTGGTCATCACGGTTTCGTGTGCCTGAATATGCTCAAGACAGAATTGTTTTCTTTTCCTTTTATGATTTTAGAGCATCATAGTTATATTCATGTATGGATCTTATGAATAATCATCGTGGGCGTATGGCTTACGAGTATAATCCCTCAGAATACCATAAACGACAATCGGATCCACAGTTTACCCATCACATGCCAGTAATTGTAAATAAACTTGAAGGGGCAGAACCCCACCAGTTATCATGAGCTTTAACAACGTTGCTCAAATCAGTAATGTGTGTACAGGCATAAAGAAAAGCCTGTCGCTGTTCCCATGCTCTTCCATAGCCAATATTACTCTCCAAAAAGTAAATAAAAATGTTCCGAGTACAACTAAGACGGACATCATAGAACTTACTACACCAGCATCATCAGAGTGAGATTAAAAACGAGTGGTGATTTGGGAAAATAAAGCCTTGAAATCCTTTGTAGGTGTACCAGCTCCCTCGGGCTTCGATGCCAGATCAAAGGCCTTAAACTTGGCCTCCTCAAACTGTAGTGCCTGGTTAAAAGCAAAAGGCACAAGCTACTTAGTAAAGGTAACCGAAAATCAATGTTGTTTTGGGATAAGCAGAGAAAAGAGTCGGGGAAGCACCGATTGCAAAGCCCGTAAAAGCAATACCTGAAGGCAGACTTCTGCAACATCAGCCCTGGTAACGGTTCTCGTTTCCGTCTTGAGAAGCTCGTCATCCTTCCCCACAAGCAGTTCCCGGACGCCACCTTCCTTGTCTTGCAAGCCTCCAGCCCTAAATCAGTAAGAGAAATACACTCCAAGTCAAATTACCAGTACAAATAGTTAAAGACCAATGACCAGTACGATATATTTGTACAACGAAAGAATTCCATTTTCGCTTTTCTATTTTCTTGTATTCTTCTTAAATCCAGGAAAAAATTTGTGGCTGTACCTTATAATTGTGTATGGAACACCAGAGTCAGCCAGATACTGCTCACCTTTCCTCTTCCAAATCTATGAAACGGTAAAGATTGATTGCGGTGTTTCAGTAATCAGAATATTCATCAAGCAAAAGGTATATAAACTAAGAGTGTAAAATATGTTTAAACTAATTGACACAATCACATGGAGGGGTTAACTTAAGAGCAACTATAGGAGAGTACTGACCAATATATTTCCATTTCCTAAGCTGTTCAAGGGATGATTAGGATCTGTTCCACCCATAGAGCCAACTAACACAATTTGCTTAACTCCTGCAGCCTTGGCTGCTCATCAACAGCCAACGGAATCAGAACCTACTAACCAAAACAAGAAATAGATCAAACAATCGCAGTTCACAAAGCAGGAATGGAATTCTTACCAGCATCTATCTGAATCTTCTGACCAATCCAATCAACCTAGAATGCAATAAAGCAAATACCAAATCAATCCAAGTAAAAAAAAATGACATTATTCAAGAAAAACAGTGGCAGAGATAATAGTATTGGATTAAGCACTTATATTGGGCGTAAATTTGTGGTTTAGAAATTGGTCTATTTCTGATTTATTTTCATTATTTTATCTTTATGTAGTGCTTTGTTCTATTGTCTCTAGAAATAGAAGTAGTGGTTCTATTTTCAATCGAACCTTGATTATTGTCTATTGAAATTATTCAGAATTCCCTATCAATCGTTCTTCTTCTTATCTTTCCATTTCTCTCTCTCACCTCTCTCCTCAACATCTGGAATCAAACAGCTTTGGAATCAGAAACTATACCTGCTCAGGATATGCACCCTCATCGAAGTAGAACTCAGGCCGCCCGCCTTGGGTTGGATCAAACCCCGGTTTCATCTTTGGCACGGCGCTCGTCAAGATTATAAGAGCATCGATACCTTGAATCGCTGGAGCAATACTGTTGGCATCCCTTATGTCTCCGACGTAAAGATCGTCCGCTCCTCCCAATTTCTCCTTGCTCTCATCCGTCCTAACCAGACCTCTAGCAACATACTGGCCCGACCTCTCCTTCAACTTCTTATAAACAATTTGACCTGCCAAAATTCGACCAATTCCATATTGATCACAGACAGATCTCTAAACACAGACTAATAGAATGCTGGAAATCTCTAATTGAAATACAACAATAGCAGCAAAAAGCTCAGAGAAATGTGGGCAAAAAAAAATTATTCAACTAAGATTCAAAGAATCAAGGAAATCTTCAGTTGATACAAGTGAATTTTGTGTTTTCCATATAACATTATAACTTGAAGATTTCGTGTAAGAGCCATTCAGGAGTGTGATTCTACCAATTAAATCAAATTGCTATTTTTACAATTTCAGGCCTCAAAATAAGGCTTTCTTTATTAATTAATCTTTCCTGTATAAAACCACAGAAAGTTCAGCAGGAAAGAAAAAAATAATCCTTTATTCACAGAAAAACAGTATATTTTTAAGGAAATAATTAGAAAAACAACAAAGTGCTTCCTCCAACATCTTTTTTTATTTTTTATTTTTTCATTATTTTGTTGCTGAAAAAAAAAAATCAATATACAAAGCTTGGACCAGCGTTTAGCAGCTGAAATATCATTTTCACAATCATCAAAACCTGAACATGTTTCCTTAAACACCTAAGAAACTCATCTGAAAAAGAAACAGAAAGAAACAAAAACAAAACCATAGATCTTCCTATTTTCTCGAGAAACAAACAGGAAAAAAAAAATACCAGTCCTGCCACCAGCTCCAGTAACGAGAACAGTAGCCAAATCCGCCATTGCCGCCGAAACAGAGAGAGAATTCCCAAATCGTTTCGATTTCTTTGCTTTTAACGAAGAAGAAGAAGAAGAAATACAACTAATAGAAAAAGAGAAGTATTTGGAAGGTTCTGGAAGTGCAATTGAGGATTTCAACGAACAACATTTACGGCATTCACTCACGGAAGTGACCGAGACCAACAAGGACGGGACACGTGGAAGCGTTGCCATCAACCAAATGCAATTACGATTTAATGCACACGGATGCACCGGATTTCCATGCAACTGTCGGTGACTGAAGGAAATTGGTGCTCGCCGGAAGAAGCTTTTAGCTTTTGCTGTTTCTAATCTGAAACCCCCCTCTTCTTCTTCTTAGTAGCGGTTAATGGAGTTTTTCTATGCCTATTTTGAAATTTTATCTTATCCTCCGTTTTCACGACAGTTTCCTCATCTCCCAGCTTCTCCTCAAACGATGTCGTTTTCTTGGTGGGACCTTCTGCTTTGTATACAGTTGACTTTTTTTTTTTATAATGTCAATATAAATACGACTCATTTATTAATCACATTAATTTTTATAATTTATTTAAATTAATATATTAAATAATTAATATAATAATAATTTATTTAATATGATTGTGAGAGATTTAACATATTTATTATTTAATTTATTTTTTTTATTTTAAAAAAATAAATAAATTTTACTTATAAATATTAAAATCTATATTATTTTTCATATAAAATCACTAATATCTTTTAATCCTATTATTAAAACGGACATCATATCAATTTTAAGTTGGTCATAAAGTATTATGAGCTCTGTAGCGGAAAAATGTTCCGATGATACTAAATAAATTGGATTAAATTTTTCTTGTCATAACTTGAGAATGAATCGTTTTAACTTAAACGTACTACACAAGAAAATTAATTGGAATTTGTCTCATTAAAACATGATACATAAAGAAGCAAGCTAGAATTTAACAAAGTGTATTCAGGCTTTTTTAGGCCTCATTCACCTCGCAGATTTGAATTTTTAATTCGAGTTGAGATGTGATATTTTCAAGAGCTTTTCACTGTAACAGAAAAAGTTAGATGTGATATTTTCTGAGAATTTTTTACTGTAAAAACCTAAAACTAAAAACTCAAATCGGTGAAATGAACGAGGCATTAATAAATCAATTTTTTGTAAAAGTGTGAGATATGGCCTATTTACAGTTGAATGAAATATAGGGTGCGTTTGAAACTCGTTTAAAACTCGTTTAAAACTCATTTTAAAATGATTTTATTTTTTGTATGAAAATGAAAATGAAAACGTTTTCAATCTCAGACAGAAATTATTTTTAAAAATGTGTTTGGTAGTTTTATCAATAGATTAATTTTAGTATAAAAATCCCATTAATGTCTCTCTCTACTCGAAAGAAGAAAAAATGAAAATAAAAAATAAAAAATGACTAAAAGTCATTTTTCATTTCTCTTCTATTTTATACTAAATTAAAAAATCATTTTCATTTCTATTTTTTTATCTGTAATTGTGTCAAACGCCATTTTAAAATCGTTTTCATTTTTTCTTTCTCAAAAAACATAAAAAACAAAAACAATTCTAAACATGACAATAATAAAATTATTTTCATAACTACCCTCTAAATTATATACCTTATTTTAAAATGATCCTTAATTTTTTAAAACATTTTAACATCATCCTTAATATATATATAAAAAAAAAAAATAGTTCAAAAAGCTCATTCTATTCAATTCCGTCTATCAAACTAGAAAACTGCATATGCGGTAATAAGAACATGTAGGCAATTAATTAAAACCGCTTTTCAAGAAAAAAAAATAATTAAAATCGCTAATTATGTTTTTAAAAATCGTTAAACTGAAATTTTACGTATAAAAATGATCTTAAAAATCGTTAAATTGAAATTTTATGTATAAAAATGATCTTAATTGAAATCTCTTCTAACTCAAATCCATAAACTCAACTCAAATCCACAAACTTTAATTGGTGAAATGAACATTGTCTTTATAATTTAAGATCTTAATGTAAAAATGAAGTTATTAAAGAAGATACCATATAGTTATGTCACTTGATAATTACCATGCTAAATTGTCCTTTTGAGTTAACCAATACGTCAAATTTGATACTTTAGTGTGGAGAAGTTACTCTTTATAAAATCTAACGGTAATAAGATTGTTTTTTATTTTTATTTTATTTTTGTTTTATAGTACCAAGATGTGATTTATGCTGGAAGTTTTTTGTGAGCGACTAAGGTCCTGTTTTGTTAACTAATTTGAGTTGAGATGTGACTTTATATGAAAGGCTTTTACTGTAATAAAAAAGTTAAACATGACTGTTTATGAGAGTTTTTTACTGTAGCAAAACTTGAATTTTAAACTCGAATGAACCTGGACATATTGGTGGCTTATGGAGATCAAGACATCATTTAGGGTAGATCGAGATACCTACATCTACGCGGGGTCGATATCAAGAGTCTAGTTTAGGAAATATATTTTTTACAAATTAAGAAGAAAATCTTAGAATATTTTGCCTGTCATAGCTACCTATTAAGTCAAGCCGATTGGAAGAATCCATGGATTTTGTTCTTGATTGAGAAGTTTCGATATAATTATTATTATTTTTTTTTTAATAAAAAAAACACCAATCAATTGTTAGTTATAAGTCCAAATGGAGATATTAGTGGCCTTAGAGCTACACGTTACATGCCCTTAATGAATTGAGAGCTTTGATCGATTGTAGTGGTTTTAAAAGGAGCCTTATGCGTGCTCAAATTGATGTGTCGATGAATTTTCTTGACATCAGGTCTCGTATTGCATCATATTTCTTATGCTTTATTAGAATTTACTTACATAACCGGTTTTTTATCGAGTGTTTTGTATTGTGTATAGAGGGTCATATGCACGACTATTAACGTATGTAACACCTTTTAGTTGAATGAAATTTTACCTTTAAAAATAAAATCTAAAAAACATAAAAAAGACTTTGAAGTTTTTGAAAGATCCATTTTGGCCAATTTACCGAATTTAATTAAAATCTAATTAATCAAATTACTAAAAACGTAAATTAAAGAATGAACACATGGAATTTTTACGTGATTCGATAAAAATCTATATTCATGAGATCACGTCCAGACATTGAATTTTCTACTAATTAATCAAAATACAATCTAATAGACTTATTCTATAAAAGACTTACTCTTCTAGCCTATGTGTTGTAATAATTAAATAGCCCAATTTAACGAGAACCACTCATCTTTAATTTATATTAATTTGAAACTCTTCAGATCACAAACTATCATCTAACAAAAATAACTACTTCTTCTCCTGAAGAATGATGATTGGTTAAAATTCTTTCAACACTCCACATCATCTTCTCTCAAAATAATTGTCGCCTTTGTCAGTCGAAATTCAACTTTTCCTACTCGAAAACAATTACTTCTCTTGAAAGACAACTACTACCATATTACTTGTTGCCTTAGTCGGTCGAAATTCAACAAACAAACTATACTTCTACTTTATTTTGCTTAAAAGTAGTGATTCTCTTAAAAACACAACAATTCCAAACCAGCAATGGTATAGGCGATAGTTATTTTAAAAAAAAAAAATAAAAAATTTATTTTTTAAGAGTGCGTGAGTCTAGATTTTTATATTTTATTTTTGATAAATACATTTTTATTAGGATAATTATTTAACTAAAAAAATTATAAATTAAAAACAAAAAATAAAAATCTTGACCGTTATTTATCAAGATTATCTTTTTATCTACCGAAATGGTGCTTATTCGCAATAATTGCAATAATATCGGGCTTTCGGCTCACCAAACCACCCGTTACTGCATGCAATATTTAAATTTCGGGCCTAATCGTGGGGAAGGGGCCCATAGTCGATGTAGTTTATGGGCTCCGTATGTTGACCCATATCTGCCCTTTGAAAGCAGTGTATGGAAGTTTAATTAATGATCTTAATCGTATAATTAGATAATTATCCAGAAACTGATAAGCGTTCCATTGTCGTCTAGTCCGGTTTAGGATACCTGGCTTTCACCCAGGCGACCCGGGTTCAAATCCCGGCAATGGAATTTTTTTCCCCTTCCATTCTGTTCTGTGTTTTAGTAGTATTTAATTCGGCAAATCCACAATGCCATCACGGCTCATCAGGTGAGAATTATAGATTAAAAACTAACCATCATTTGTACAACTCTAAGCCGTGATATTATTGGCCATGAAAAGTCCATGGTTTGCAATTTTTATATGTTTGATTTTTTTTTTTTTTTTTTGAATGTTTGTGTAGAATCACATCTTTTGGATGTGGGGCATTTTAAAAGTTGTGTGAGTCGAGTCCGTTTGTTTTTGAATAAATAATCAAAAATACGCCGTAAAATAAAAAAAATATTTTAAATCATAAAGCGTCTACTAAACATATTATATTAAAGCAACTTACACTTTATTTAAGCATAAAAGGTGTCAAAAAGACCAAATGTGAATTCCAACTAGCTAATAAACTACAATTTTTCCAACCAAAAAAAAAATCTAATAACCCATGGTTTCTTAAGTCAGTTTTTTTTTTTTTTGCCAGGAATGTTTCTTTGCTAGTATTAGTTTGCAGCCAAGTTACATGTACTTTCTTTCCGTCCTCTCCTGCAGGAGAAACAAATTAGTGAATTACTACAAAATGTCCTTTCAAAAAAACAAATATAATAAATGCAGCCGTATGGTATTTTATTTGGAAATATTAATATTATTTTTTATGTCACTATTTTTATCAATTTTTATATTTATTATTTAATACATGAATATTATTTTTTATTTAAATAATAATATATTATATTATTTTAGTTTACATGTAAAATAATAAAAATAAAACGTAACAAAAATAGTGATAGACACTATGCTGATATTTCTCTTTTTATCTATTTTTTTTTTTTTTTTTTTAGAGAAATGACATTTAAACTATGTGCAACCTGATATGGAGTATGGACCCATCCGTTTTCATCAATAATGGAATTGTTATCGTATGCTTCTTAAAGACCAAAAAATACATTATTCTTCTATAAGTCCTGTAATCTTTACGTTTACGAGTCTGATTAAACAATTCTTGTGAGGCCATATTTTCCTCATGCATAAGTATTAAAATAAATCATTGATCTGAAATATAATATTAAAATATAATCCCATCAATTGTATTCGTTCAAATCCCTTTCATAGGAAGGGTCATGGTGACACCTTGCCTTGCATTATTTTTTGATATGGCGTGCTTAGCATGACCCATTCAGTATGGACCTTCCAAATTCCAAATTTAATAATGGGAATTTATTTTATTAATTTTTGGCGATTTATATAATGCCAAATTGCATTATGAATCCAATGATAAAGCACCCCAGAAGCAGGGAGATGATTGGCATTCCAAAAAAAAAAAAAAAAAACACTAAAGAAGATCCTTTTTTTTATTTTTTATATTTTGTTTTTATTATAGATTTACTAATATGACAAATACAAAAACATCAACTTACATCTGCACAGTGACATACTTGATAATTTTTTTTTTTTTTTTTTTTTAAATTCGGAAACAATAAGATTTTTTTTTTTTTTTTTTTTTTTGGTGGTGGCAAAGATCTAGTCTGATCTAAGCAGTGACTGATGTGATCTCCACAGCAACCTTGCCAGAGTAACCCACGTCTGATTTATTCTCAACATTCCAAAGCTCTGGCAGTGCTTCCCTTATGTTGTGGATGCTCTCCAATGCATAATCAGCACCTTTGATTCTTTGTGAAGTGCCAACCTGGCCCATTTCATGTCAAAACAAAATTGCGCATTAGACTACTAGAATATTATCCCTTAGTTCCATTCCCATTTTAACATTACTAATTTTATTATCAATAGTAACGTATTTTTCTAATCCTATTTTTGTGGTACAAAAAGAATTAGGGGGTTTTTTCTTACCAGCACTGTGTGGAGGCCTACTCGTTTACCGGCTTGGATGTTACGGACGCTATCGTCGAAAAACAACTGATGGACACAAAAAATTAGAACCACAAAATTTAAATTTAGTAGGCACACTAAAAATTTAGAGGGTTTGTTGGCATAATTTGTGATAGTGACATAAAAATATTATGTTCATCATCTTACTGTTCTCTGAGGGTTGACTTTGGCGATCTTGAGAGCGCGTTCGATGGCAGACTCTGACGGTTTGCACACGATCGGCGTCTTTGGCAATGCCGAGATGGGGTTAGGTTGAGCAAAATGGCCAATGATGTCAAAAATAGCAGAGGTGGTTGTGGTTGTGGTGAGATAATTGTTATGATCAGCAGAGTTGTGGTCTAATCTCACAAACTCAATGTCATCCTCATCATCAGAAGGAGCACTCTTGTGGGTGGGATTCAGAGTCTCAAAGCATATAATTCCTTCAAAGCAGTCTTCTAGGCCAAGCCTGCTCAGTGATTCGGCCGCGTGGACTTTGTCTGCGTTTGTGAATATCTAATTGCATAAAAAAAATATATATATGAGATAGAGAATATCATGAGAAGACAGTTTAATAAATTAGGGTGCCATTGGAATTTTTATTTTTATTTATTTATTCATTTATTTTTGTGGCTGAGAATGAGATGCTTACAATCTTGCGGTAAGGCAGGCTGAGCAAAAGATGCCTCAAAACAGGATCGGGTTTGAGGTTGTCATAAGGTAATCTCCCATGAACAAAACTGTTGCACGTGAAAATGAAAGGTGAATAATAATCTTTTATTTAATTAATTCATAAAAAAGACATATTATGACAGATTGAGAGAAAACTCAATCTCATGTATACGCGGACCGTTTTGAGATTTAAACTTTAGACTCTGAGAGCAAACGTAAGTGCTCTCACCGCCTTCTAATTTATTAATTCATATAAATAAATAAACAAAAGGAATAGAATAGTGTTCTCTCACCTGTGATATTCATCATAGTCAAAGTCATACCCAATTGCCTGCAAAACGAAAACCCCAACAAAACAAAGGTTTTTTTTTTTTAGTATCAATGATAACCCCTTCTTTTTTCCTATTTAATTCAACAAACAAAAGGAAAGGAAACGAATTGAAAGAGGGATAAAATTAAAAAAAAAAAAAAAATTCAAACAGACACATACCCTCAGACCAGCCATTGTGGTGCCGTAATTTTTGTAAAGCAAGTTACCCAATTGGGCAATCTTACTCTTCTCTATCCCAAGCTTCTCAATCATATAATCTGTCAAAGAAAGGTCACAATCACCATAAATGTCACGATACGTAACAAGACTAAATATGACATTAGAAGTTACAATCAAAGATTAGCTTATTTGTTAGTATATCAATTCAGAATACGTATAATAATGAAATAGAATTACCTTCTATATTATTGCGGCACGATGTGGCAAGGCCAGAGCTGAGGGGGTAAAGAGTATCGTCTAAATCTGCAGTTGTAAACAATAAAATAAAAAATAAAAGTGGTCAGCATCATTCCTTTATGTGATGTAAAATATAAAAAATTGACGCTAAAAATCATGTTTTTTTTTTGTCAACGAAGAAGCCAGGCTTACCAAAGAGAAGGCAGTCATATTTTGGCCTCTGAACCTGAAGGTAGCGGTCCTCAAATTCCATTTTTCTTGATCAGAAAAAAAAAAGCCCTTAAAAAAAAAAAAGTGTATTGTGAATAAAAAGGGGCTCAACCATGAAATAATCAATGAATTACTTACCAACTCAAGCTTATATAGAAATATGAATTTTGATTCCCAACTAAATATGCTCTCATATAGCCTTATTAGACTCCTATTTGACTCAGACAAGCACTAAAAAAGAATAAAGGGTCCATAATGGTGGACAATATGAGGTCTGATTTCATCTTTTCCATGTATGAGGGATAAGGATTTGGGTAAATATGTTTCTGAATCGACAATCCACAACCCCTAGTGTACATTGAAGCTGGTCCAATGATTCTTTTTGAGGTTCAAAACTCAGATCATGAATCCCCCCTCTTTTTTTTTTTTTTTTTTTTTTTTTTTTTTAAAAAAGCCCAAAAGCTCCATTGGATTAACATTATTTGCTTTCCACTACGTTAAAAAAAAAAAAAAAAAAAAGCAACCAAAAATATAAAGAAAAAGTTAATTGAGCAAAGTTATGTATTTGTATTATCACTTTTAGGGAACAAATACAGGACAAGGAACGAGCTTGCCAACTCAAACTAAAGAGGAAACCCATTTAGATTATTATATAGAGAAGAAAAGAAAAGAAAAATGCCCAGAAATTCAGTATGAAATAAAAACAACGTTTTGACATGAGAACTAATAGATAAAAGAGTGCTTTTCAGAATGCCATTAGAATGAGGAGAGAGAAGAAAAAGAAGACGTGTAAATGGAAGAGAGGAGAGAAATGTGGAGACAATTAAAGAGAGAGCATTGAAATCAGAAAAACTTTAAACTCACCAGAGATTCAAATGGCCAAAAAAAAAAAAAAAAAACAATGAGAGAGAGAGAGAGAGAGAGAGAGAGAGAGAGAGAGAGGTTTTTGGGGAAAGTTTGTTACTTGCAAGGAAAGAAGTTTGAAGGGGGAAGGAGGAAGAACAGAGGGAGAGGTGGGTTTATATAGGCAAGCTGTTGCTTCACCACCTTGAGTTTGTCTATTTTTTTATTAATAAAATTAGTTTTTCTATTTTATTTATTATTTTTTTTGGACCATTAAAATAAGAGAGAGAGAGAAATATATTAAAATTTAAGATGAATTAAAATTAATAGATTAATAATTTATATAAATTAATAAATAGATTAAATTACTATTTTTATTCATAATATGTCTGATTATAAATCATAATTTAATAAATTATTTTTTATAATTTACGATTTTTATTCATAATTTATCTGATTATGAACTATAACTTGATAAATTTATTCATGACTTATCTGATTATAAATCATAACTTAATAAATTATAATCTATTAATTTTTATAATTAAAAATTAATCTATATACTTTTTAAAACTTTTTATATTAATATATTTTTTACTATTTTTGTTAAAATAATTGAACCATGTTAATCATGTTTGGTATTTTTAAATATTTACAATTATTTTCAGTACAGTAAGTGGGAAAGTTAAACCGAGTAGTGGTTGTACTTTCTGGACTTGCATCAGTCCAGAAATTTCCTAGTATTGTCATTCATATTCCAATGTACCGAAATTGCCCTTCAGTTGAAGCCAACTGTTGTATTTTACCGGCTAGCTCCACGTCATCAGCCAACCACTTTTGAGTTTTTGACGAACCAATTATACGTGTAAAATGAAAAATACTCGAGACTATTTTTTAATGCATTATTATTAATAAAGTGAATTTTATTTATAAGTCTCATATTATATAAATCACATTTTATCTATTTGTCCGGGTAGGATTTAAACCTCAATTCATACGTGCCAAACTTTAATGGAAAATGTTTATATCATTTTTCTTTTCAAGGGCTTCTTCTACGTATAGTGTATGTATTTTATCTAAATTGTGGCCACTTTCTGAATTATAACGTTTTACATAATATTTATGAGGGCTTTCTTTTTAAGAAAATCATAGAAATATTCCTTTTATTTGAAATGGAGATGAGATGAATTGGTGGAATCACCGTTAAAAGTCTCTAAACATGTTTTTTGTCTTATCATGAGATCAATGTTTCGTTTATTTCACCGATTTAATTTTATTACAGTAAAAAGTTTTCAAAAACAGTCGTATTTAATTTTTTTATTACAGTAAAAAATTATCATATAAAGTTACATCTCAACTAAAATTAAAAACTCGAATCAACGAACTAAACGGATCCAAGTTAATTCACATACATACTTTTGAAGTAATCAATAGATGGACACTTATCACAAAATTATCCTTAAAATAGTTAATTAATAATTGTAGATAGTGCTGGAAACCACCCGAAAAAACTGAATTTGTGTCCGATACATGAACCCGCATGCCCAAGCCTAAGAAGACACTTGGACGTGCCAAAGGTCTGGTCTTGGCTGCCTGAGCTCGCCAGATTGTGCCAAAAAAATATTTTTTTATTATATTTTTTAATTTTTATAATATTGTATATATATATATATAATATACTATTATTTATTAATTGTATTTGTAGATAAATAATTATTAAATTATTTTGTGTTAAAATTATATAAAAACTAAAATCAATACACACTATTAACACAATTTTAAAAATTAATTTTGTATATTCATTTTTAAATTTATAATTCATGATTGTCTCGTTAAAAACCTTAACCAGTAAAATCCAATTGGGATAAAAACTTGATAAGGAAAAAAAGAGTGCAATAAAAAATTCACCTAAATTTTCTAAACCTTTTAATTTTAATCTAGGATGAAAAATAGTACTAAAACCATACAACATTAGCAATTTAGACCAATATTTTTTTAAAAAAATTTCCATAAAAGCGATAGGAACTTCTAAAATTAGGTCCTTCTTATATTCACTAAATAAAATACTAATTCTTGAAAGTTCACCTAAAGCTAAAGGTAATGTTGGGTATTATGTTACACAAAGTTTTAAAGTAACTTCATGAAACATACTTAAAAATTGATACAAAGTTTCGACAATTTATCAATCACATGCGTCTATATGTCATGTTCTGAATTTTGCACTAATATAGTTTGTTATAGCATCCTTATAGGGGATGCATTATTAAAGTATTATATAAGTTGAATTCCATCTTACAAGCATATCTGGGGCTAATGCTCTAGGAGTTAGAATTAGTGCTTGTAAGAACCTAAACCAGTCTTGTTCACCTGGGTTACTTCCTTGAATCCATGCAATACTACCTCTAATTGCTTTTATATGAATATACATTGATTTTAAACCGGATTTAACTATTAAATTAATTACATGACATGCACAATGTTGGTGGAACATAGTACCATAACAAAATAAAGTTAAATCATTTTTGAAATATTCAATTGCTTTAGTATTTGTACTAGCATTATCTAATGTTATAGCCATAACTTTATCTCTTAATCTATATTCATCAATTGCATTTATAATTGTATTATATATTAAATCGGCACTATGTGATCCTAGAACACATTTAAAACATAGTATTCTCTTATTTAAATTGAAGTCTTTAAAGAAATATCCGGTTACAGATAAATAATCTTTGTTAGCAACTACAGACCAAATGTATGCCGTTAACATAACGCAACCGTTAGTAGAGTGTAAAGGGTTTATTAATACTTATTTTTCTTGTTTAAATAATTTTAACAAATCTCTCATAAGAGTAGTTTTTCAAATAAAATGTGCATTGGGATTGTGTACAACTTTAATATATTGCTACCAATTAGGATGCTCTACAAAACTAAGTGATTGATCTAATGCAGTTATCATTTGCGTAACTTCCATATGATCCACTTGCGGATTGTATTTCCAAGTGGTTAGACCATCGGTTGTGCGATCAAAAGATAATTGTGTTTGACGGAGTTCAACTCTGCCAATTTGGCCACGCTTTTGAAGACACTTTTCGGAGTGTCTTCTCAAGTGTGTTGTGCCATGAATAGTGCCACATTGTAATTTAGAATAACAATATTTACATTGAGCTATGTGTTTAGTGTTACCGTCATTGTTGACCTCCTCAATTATGTCGAAGTGATCCCAAACTGTCGAGGTGCATTTACATTTTCTCTTGGAGCTTGCAACACTTGCAGTAGTACTTGCACTTGCCTCTCCTCCATGCCCACCACCATTGCGACCACGATCTCTCCACTACGTCCACCACGACTCAGATTTTTAAGTTTCTCAGTTGCTTGTGTTTGCAATTGCTGGGTAATAAATTCATTAGTGGGAAATTGTCATTCTTCTACATTCTGTTAGCCATCAACAAGAATACCACCATAACAAAAAGAATCCATTATAAAAAATAAGAGCGATTTGAGAGAGAGAGCTTTAGAATATTGTCTAAGTTTTTGGAAAAATTATGAGAACGATTTGAGAGAGAGAGAGAAATTGAGAGAGTTTGGATGAGAAAAATAGTTGGGGATGGAGGGTATTTATAAAGAAAATTTTGGGTTAAAAAATTGGTTTTTTTCTCCTAAATTCGGATCCAACGGCTATTTTTGGAATTGATGGGTTGGGTTTGGGCTGAAAATCGGGCAACGGAAAAAAAAAAAAAAAAAAAAAAAAAAAGAGCTGTTGCAAGTTGGGCTTTTGGGCGGCAAGTCTGGTCGGTTGCCAAATTTAAAAAAACTAGCAGTTGATCGAGCTCCGGGCATCGGGCTGGAATTCGGGCCGGAGGGAAAAAAAATTAGGAGCTGCAATTCAGGTGGCGGGCTTCCGCCATGTGATTGTTTCTTGAGAAGCCCGAGCCTGAGCCTGATTTGTGCTTGAACGGGCGGCCATGGGTCCTTGCCCACTGAGTTTGAAAAATTCATGCTTCGAGCAGGCCCGCAAAACCAAAATTCCAGCACTAATGGTAGATGTCAGATCAATAACAATTTTTTATTACTTAAGTCATATATATATATATATATATATTATATGTGAACAATTTTTTTTTCAAAACAAATTTGTGTTCACTTCATAAATTTTTCACATCATAAATTGTTTTGATGCTAACTCGATTCCTCAATAAATTGAGAAACTCCGGAAGAAGAAGCGCCACGTTGAAATGGAGATGAACTGGTTTGAATATGTTTTTTTTTTTCGTGAAAAGCTTTAAATATGTTCTTTCAAGCAAAAAGTCTTTTGAGTATGTGTGCACGTTTATAAATATATGTGTGTAGTTTGCCTTATTGTCAGTTTACATCCCATCTACTTAGCGCGCACCTTTGGAGTAAATGGATTTTTGGCCTTTTTCGTTGGATGGTTCTATCTAGTCTTCTAGAGGCGTATCAAACATGAAGCCTACTTGCATAATTGCGTTTCCTTGCTACAAAACAAAAACCAGCATTTCTTTCTTTTTTGGTCTAAGAGAACAAAAATCAGCAATTTCATTATCAAAAAAAGGGAAAAAAAATAAGCCATTTGGGATTGATCTTATTCATAGACATTCTCTGTTATGCTGGTATTATTAATATACAATGGGTGGGTGACAGAGGCCAAGATTCAATCTAATCTAGAAATAAAAAATAAAAAATAAAAATATAAAAAAAAGAGTAGAAAAAAAAAAAGAAGCCCCAAATTTTATTCCCACTAAACTAATCATACAATTTAAAAAAAAAAAAAAAAAAAAAAACATTGCCCATACAATAAAAAAAAAAAAAAAAAAAAAAAAAAAAAACCATTGCCCATAATTGAGGGCCTTTTACTGCTGACTTTGACAACAGGGATTGGCTTCTTTTACCCATTAATAATTTATTTTTCTAATATAAAAAAAACGTGGATCAACATTCATTATTGTTCTCAATGATTTGAGATTTGAGAAGCATTTTCCATGTTCCACAACTCGTGAGCCTAACTTAAAGAGAACGCAACCATTATACGCGTTACACGCATAGACTACAGCAAGTTCTCTTCTGGGGTACAAAATAAAATTAATAAAAATATCCCCTATCCTTGTTTTTGTGATGCAATTTTTAGTTGCCAAAAAGCATCAAATACCTTTTTCTATTATTATGTTATTACATGTAAAGTAGTGGATAGGTTTCTAATTCAGTATGTGATTGAACTGAATATAATATATCCAGATCAGCTTCTGAGTTCATATCCTCCATTATTGAGTGATATCTAATTTTTATTATTCATATCTCTGATATCAAATCCATTTCTCTATGTATTTTTTTTTTTTTTTTTTAAAAAAAAAAATCAATTTGGAGGTATTAGAATTTGGGAAGCATTTTATTAATAAACATGACCTGGCAAGTGATGGGAGGAAAATGAAATATAATGGGATTTACTCTTCCTAAACGCTGTATTCTAGTGATATACTAGCTGAGAACCGCACATTGCGGCAAGAAATATTGTTATATTATATAAAGAGTTGGAGATTTTTATAGTACATAATTAATTTATATATATGTTCACATACATATATATATAAATCATGTACTGGTTCAAAGTTTCTTAGAATGTAATATAACTGGTGTTTTGCTTTTTTCTTATGTTCTTCTTAATTGTAAAATACAAATTAAAAATAATAATAAAACAATTAAAGAAATTCAAAATTTTTATTTATATTTAGTGTAAATTAAATGATTTAGAAATAGTTATATTACTAAGTCCTTGGGGTTTTTGGATTGTTCTGTTGCCTTTGATTGAGAACTAAAATGATAGAAAATGTTCATATTTGTATTTAAAGATATAAATATTGTTTTTTATTGATAAATGATTAGAATTAGTAAATATGTCTTACCTTGTGCTTGATTTTTTTTTTTGTCTAGTTTTTGTGGATCTATTGTATTTGTTGCCTTTGATTGAAAGTTGAAATGGTAAAAAATTGTTTAAATATGTATTTAAAATAATAAATATTATTTTTTATACATAATTGATATAAATTAGTAAATATGTCTTACTTAGTGGTTGATTTTTTTGGATCTGGTGTTTGTGGATCTACTGATGTTGTAGTTGATATATGTCTTGGTGATATTGTAGGTTGGATATCTTCAAATATTTTTGAAACAATTGTACCATTTGTTTGCATTTTTGTTGAAAATAAACTTGAAAGATTTTTATTTGTCATCTCAAATGAGTAATGACTGGTGGAATTACAAATGGATCAGTGAAACCTTCATAAATTGTTAATGTAGAGCGATTTTTTTTTTATTAATGTTTGTGTTACTTTTCCAAATATGGTGATGTCCATGTCTCCAGTATTATCTTTAATTTGTACATTTAATCTGTACCTATAATAGATCTGTTAAGAGTTATATTGTAGTAATTTATGATTATTTTAGTAAATTTTAGTATTGATTTATTTAATATTATTAAATATAATATTAAATGTCTTTATATGGCTATGCTATCACACCACCAACCGATCTTTGCTTACTTTTCTTTATAACATATGGGATAAGAATGACCAATCACGTTAAAAATACAATTAACCGAAATTTTGCTGAATTAAAGAAAACTTATTATCTTGAATAGTGGATAAGAAAAAGGAAGGGATTTAATAAATTAACCAAAATCTGGATCTAAACATTGATTGTCTTTTTGTTTTCTTTTTTTTGTTCTTCAATTGATTGCATTTGTGTTGTTGATGTTGTTAGGAATTCAATCTCTTGACTTTAGTGGGAAAATCTGTGTATGTAAAAGTAACAATAATTAGATGAAAAGGTGATTAAAATTTTTAAATAGGCAATAGAATAGGTTTTTTTTTCCAAAGATATTTTAGATTATTTTTGTTACATTGTCTTCAATGTTTTTGTCTATGGTATATCTAGGTCGATGTAGAAAATTGTTGTTGTGGTACTTGAAACATATGGATTGCTTGAGATATTAATAATAAATTAATTAGTATTTTGATCTAGGTGTTATGTTTATATGTGTAATTATTATGATAAAGTGTTGGGAAAATACCTAGCTATTCTTTCACTAATATTACTATAAAAATTGTTACAACTGGTCCTTTAATTGATTTCAAAACATTCTCATCAAATTGATATGTTTTGTGTCCCCATAAGGTAGTCTGTAATTGTTCATTTCTTTTGCAAAAGTAGAATAAAAAGAAGGAATTAGAACAAAAATTTGAAATAGTGATAAAATTTTGTACTTTTATTCTATAGTTTTTAATATGATTATGATAAAATGTATGTAAAATTTATTTAACTTATGTTTTGTATCATTATTATATGTCATGTTGTTGATCTGTTGCTGATATTTGTCTGTTTTATTGCTTGGACACTTTTCAAAACTCCAATAACATTCAGTGTCAAGTAGATAGAAAGTGTTATAAATACATATTAATAAATTAATAATGATTTTAGTTTATTGAAATAAGTAATTCATATTAGCAATTAAAATATCAGTGTTGTAGATTCTTTGTTGTAGCTGATCAAATTCAGTGAAGGAAAATCTATGGAATAAAATGGGTGGTGCTTCTTCTGTAACAAGGTTGAAAGATGTTGCACGTGCAAATTAAAGCATTAAATTGTGCATGGTACAAATTTGTATGTTGGCTTATTTTGAGCTACAAAAAAATTACTGATGTCATATATGTTGCCTAGCTAAATTTTTTAAGAAATGGTATCTGAGTCACGTGCTCAGATTGATCCTTGAATTGCTACATGCTACAAATTAAAAAGATTAAATCGTTAGTTAGTTTATAATATGCAATATTAGGTAAAATATAATGTAATATAGTGTTTAAAAGGTTGTTACCTCTTCATCAACCAAAAGATAGTCAAGACTTATCAAACGTTTTGTGACAAAATTATTGTTTGTCCATAATCTGCAAATTCTTGCTCTAATCCTCCCATATACTTCATTTGATTTTAATGCGCAAATTGGTGTTGTCATTTTGCCTAGTTGTCAAAAATGAATAATTTTATTGGACATGTCTCTAAGTTATTGGTAATAGAGTATTTTAATAGTATAAAAGAAGGAATATTATGTATATTTTTATGTGATAATATTGTGTAAAATTTCTTTGTACACAATATTTTTTATGTGGTTTGGATATTTATTAATTAAATCATGAATTAATAAGTGTAATCCTTTTGGGGTTGTTACTCTGGATAAAGCGACATGTAATTGCCCATGAGTAAAAATTTTATTCTCTAAATATAATCTAATTTTATTCAAAGATTGGCCTTGACTTTTATTTATTACCATTGCATAGCATATTTTAACAAAAATTGTCATCTTTTTAATGTAAATGGTCATTTAGACTCATGTACAATCATGTCTATTGTTAGAATATAAACTTTTTCATTGGTATTATTTGAACTTATAATTTTTCATTCTATAATTTTATTTGTTAATTGTCTAATAATAAGTTTTGTTCCATTACATAGTCCAATAGATTGATTTAGATTTCTTAATAACATGACAGAAGTTTCAAGTTTAAGATTTAATTCATGCGGTGATATGCCATTAAAGTTTAAAGTTTAGAAATTCTTGGAGATATAAGAGATTAAGTTCATCTATGTTTTAGATGAAAATATGATTGTGTCATAACTATAATAAGATTTAAAGTCACTAGATACTAAGGATATTATGTAATTATTAATATCATAAGTTGTTTTATTTTTTAGAGTTATTATTGCTCGTTATTTTAAATATTCAATGTTGTTAAAAAAAAATAGTTGAAATCATTATATATTAATGTTGAGATTTTTTCAATTGGATTTGATCGATAATGTACTATGTATTTTTCTAAGACTTTTATCCATGTGGCATATTCATTTTCTAAATCTCTTATTCCTTCAGCGATACCATTGCCAAATTTTAATATCTAATTTAAAAATTCTGCAATTTTGCTCTTTTCTTCTTCTGTAACATTATAGCATTTTAATATCATATTTTTTGTTAATGTGAAAATTCAAAAATATGATCATAAATAAAGGATTATTTATAATTGCGTCTATTATGTGTTCGTTTTCGTGGTCGTTTTTTTTTTTTTTTTTTTTTTCATTCTTATCCATCTGTTAATTACAATGTGAAATTATTTTAGTAACAAAAAGAAGCTGAATCTTTATTTGCCTAAATTATCTATATGTAGTTAACTCCAATATATTAAAATTCATAGTAAATAATTACACAAGTTCTGTAATAACAAATTTAATAAATTATATACTTGCAATTGCAATTTATTCTACGTAAAATAATATAAGAAGGTCCATAATCATCATACATTTGCAACGATAAAAATCTAAAATTTACAATGTTAAGTATAACTATGTACAAAAGAAATTAATAATATGCAAACAATACATAAATTAAATTCGTGAACAAACAGTACATGAATAAACAAATACATATTGTATGTCTATCTTCGTAAATGAGCAAACAGATTAAACGTGTCTTATAATACCATTTCATTAGATAAATTGTATATAAAGAAAAAAGAAGTTAAAAAATCTAACAAAACATAAATGAATAAATAAGCTAATAAATAAGGGGTCTATTATATTATCAAAAAAAAATGGGGGTCTATTATGCTTCAAAAAAAAAAATATACATTATGAGTTCTCGCTTTATGGGTAGAATAAAATGACAGTTGAAAATAAATGATGATAAAAATTGACTTTATAAAATAACAGTAGAAAATAAATATTGATAAAAACTAACTAAAACGAGTTATAATTTTGACGAACATTAATCCAAACCAATTTTCATGATACCTTGAATTATATAAGATTTATCAGATAAATCTTGTATAATTTTATATACATAAACACATATTTCCAATTCCTGATTATTTTAATAGAAAAGGTTTCATCATGACTATTAGGTGATGTAGAACAGTTAGGAAAGTGATATGTATAAAGAGAAAAATAAGAGGATTTTTTTTTTTTTTTTTTTTGATGGAAAGATAAGAGGAATTAGAGAGAAGGGAGAAGGAGAGAAGCCAGAATTTAGATAGAAAAATATGAATATTCAATATTATTAATTTAGTATGAAAATAATGAACATGAAGAGACCTATTTATAGACACAAATTCTAAAACAATTCTATTCAAAATATAAAAATAAAAATAAAAAATCCCAAAGCAATTAAAGCAAACCTAAATCCTAATGATTATTCAATTTAAATAGATCTTATATCATTTTATACATAAAAACATATTTTAAAATCCTCATTAGTTATATCTTGCTCCTCATCATTATGTTTACATCATATTTACATAATTAGTGGCTTCCTCTATCTTGCTATTGATCTTCAAATAGAGTCATTATGTTCTACATTAGTTAATTTTTTTATTTTTTATTTTTTATTTCTTGCGTTACTTACCATCACATGACACATAATGCATGACAAATATTAAACAACTACGGCATTGGGGTAGTTTTTAATTACTTTGAATGATATAATGTGTTTGTGCGTGTAATACATGCAATTATAATTATAATATAACGGCATATAATTGAAGCTTGTGCTGCCACTAATTTAAGTGAAAGCGACCAACCTAACATTATACACCATGACTCAATACTTTGGATTGTTTAAGGCAGTGTGACAAAATGATTGGTGGAAATAGATCACAAAGGCTTGGGAAGACTACAAATTATTGGATAAAAATGGGGTTTGAAAGGGAAAATTGGGAGACCCATTTGTTTAATCATTCGTTCACTTTCACCATTTCCTTAAAATATATGTTTGATAGTCACATACTTGAAAAAGAAAAAAATAATAATAAAGGAGTTTTTATGCTAACATCTAAAAAAAATGAATTATCGAAACATCATGTTTTTAGTTATAGCTATCAGATCTATATTAAAAATTGTTTATTTTATATTTTTTTTAATCTAATGTGATTTTAATATAATTTTAAGGTCGGAAATTGACTCTATCGGTAGGGACAGACGTCTTAAGAAAAACTTTGAGAAGAGAAAAGAAAAAAAAAACACAAGGCAGTGGTGGTGGGTTTGCTTAGGATCAACTTGGTCTTGTGAAAGGACCACTTCTGACTCTTTCCTTCAATTATTTCTATTATACTCACCTGGGCTGGCCATGAGTGTGACCTTTTGTGTGTTCTTATTGCTGCTATTTTAGTATATAGTCATTTTTGTATTATTTGTCATTTGGGCTTTTTGCCGTGGCGGTAGATAAAGTTGTTATGAAGGAAAGCTACAGCAACGGGGAGCTGTGAAATTGTCAAAAGATCTGGCCAAGTTCCATTTCAAAGGCAAAAAATATTATATGATTTCTTTTCGTTAGGATGAAAGGCTTAGGAGAATTCTTTATTAGGGTTAGGGTACACCAAAAAAATAAAAAATAAAACCCAGCCATCACGATGTTTTTTATTATTAAGTCTTTATCAAGTTCAATTATTACTGTTTATATTAGTCTGATTTGGAATGCAACTATCATTTTCAAAACAAAAATATAATAATCAATTCACCTGCCTTTTCGGTTCTGTATTGATTATGGTATACGTAACAGTACAAAAAATTTGCAATATCCTCGCTAAATCTTAAAATAAAGTGTGATTTAATGGTTATTTTAATATTTATTTATCAATAATTAGACATGAATAAGATGATTATAATGAGTTAGGTAGTTGATTAGAAAAAAAAAAAAAAAAAACCAATTAATAAGCATCAAATTTAGAGAGCTCATAATAATATCTCCAGTTAAAGTGGTTGACCAATTTACTATTAAGTCAAATAAAACACAATAATTAAGATATGCAATCACTGATTTCACTGATTGATACGTAATCATTATTTACTGAAACTTATGTATATTAAAAAAAAGAATTAGCGCGCAAGGTTAGTGGGGTTTAACTTTTGACCTCAGTTTTGTTTGTACTTTGGTGGTACATTTCTGCCTTGTTCAAAGAGATTAATCCATAATAGTGACTGAAACCGAATACCATTAGTGTTAACATCAGATTAATTATATGTTACTAGATTTTGAGGATAAAAAGCAAGACTAACTATAGTGATGTTTTAGCTCAAAGTGTATAATGAGGATGATATAACTAGAAAATTTTCATTGGATTGAATATATTGTTAGTATCTGATTTGTGAGGAGGGTTTTCTTTGTCTCGTTATGATGTCCACATAAGATGGAAATGAAGTAGAAATACACCAATGGCTTTATTCCAGCACACACATAACAACATACTTGGTTTTCCCGCTTACCAAACAAAGCCAAAATCCTAGTACTTTGTAAGGACATTGGTGCCACCTGTCGATTGCTCGCAAATTTTCTCTCTCTCTCAAAAAGTCTCAAAGATATTTCGCTGCAATTCACAGGAAAAAGGAAAAGGACTTGAACACGTGATTTTGCCTTTTGCATGAGTCTTCAAGTCCAGCTGGTTTTCATTGTTGTGTTGTTAGGGGATTGGTTCTTTCAAAATGTCAATATATATATATATATATATATATATGCGGAGTTGTTTAATTAGTATAGTACAAGTGTACGAGCACGTTTAGACCTTTTAATAAAGTACTAAACCTTTTTCTTGATTAAACAAAGACTTAACATTATTATTAAATTATTGACATTAGAAAATAACTACTTTTATAAAAATCAAACCTCAACTTAATAAAACTGATTTACCAGGAGAGGAGAGGACAAGTAGTAATTATTTGTGGAATTTAAGTCTCATGGACGTCGAATAAGTGAATTTAAATTTTTAATTTAAATTGAGATGGATCATGTTAATATCAATTTTTAAAAATTTTGTATTATAATTTTTAAAAAAAGTTAGATATGATAGAATTTTTTATTTTAACAGAAAAAGTTAGATATTTTATTTTGTAAAATTTAAAATTAAAAATTTAAAATTAAAAACTTAAATTAGTGAAGTGCACGAGACCTTAATTCACAAATATTTGTGGTTAAGAGAGCTAGAAGCACCCAAATTTGAAGGGTAATTGGGTTTGGGTCTAATGGGAATCGTTGATCAAGCGCATTGTAATAATCAAACACAATTTTGTTGGACAAGTGGTGGCATAATCCTGTACAGAGCCGCAACTTTTTAGAATGTGATCGTAGAGAATCTAACCAATATTCCTTTAACCCATCAATAAAACCAGCATTATTATTTCAAGATTAATGATGGAATTTGCTTTATTAGAGAATAATACGTGAAAGAAAACACTTCTGAAAAGTGATGGCAGCCAAAGAAAAACCCCACCAAATTAAAAGGGCTTAACACTGTCGAATCATTCATCGTTTCTTGCTGGAGAATATTGATTTTGATTACAATCCCCATTTGGGTTCTCGAAAGGATTTGGATATATACCATGCCATAGACCTAATTCAATAATGGTGCTGAGCAAGCTCAAAAGCAAGATATATATATATATATATATATATATATTGTTCACTAGGCTTTCCAAGCAGCCACTAGCCTCCATTATTGTTTAAAGCCTAATAATTTGCAGTCCCACAACGCAAGAGTCCAATGTAGTTTATTTATTAGTCATTGTATCATATTTTCTCATTTTCTTAGCAGACTCAGAAGAACTCAATATTGTTTAATCATTGAGCACTACTATAATGTGACAAAAATAAACAAAAGAAAAAAAAAAAGAAATTATGACCCATCATATTGTAGTATGAGTGTTGCAATATGTGTGTTGATTATATTATTAATAATGATAAAAAAAAAAATGTTTCTCTAGACCTTTATACAGTTAATATGAGCGTGTTTATGCAGGGATTGGAGAAAAACTTAACACACATAATCATTATCTTTTATTCGGAGTCTCACATTGATTTCATCGCAAGAACTTTTAGACAAACCACAAACTTTTCTTACACAATCATGTGGCACTCCTATTTCACAACAAAATCTTATCATCTTTGTAACTTTATCAGCTTTGTCATAATTCTTATAATTCCTTTTTTCTTTTTGACAAGAACTTCATTCTGTGAAGCATTTTTTATGTGATAAGAAGATACAAAAACTTTTATACAAATGCAACTAAACAGAATCCATACAAAAGAAGAGCAGCAATACAAGCCTCAACATTAATTTAATATATAAAAATAAATTTAGAGCCAGCATTTTCTGCAACAAAATGAGCAATCGCACACATAATTAATAGTCTGCTGGAATAAAGACACGACATAAGAAATGCAAAAAATAATAATAATAATAATAAAAAAAAAAAAAATAATAATAATAATTCAAAGAAAATATATAAGTATAATCCAAAGGATAACACAATATTATATGAGGTTATTGGTACAATCAATAATGTATAAACACAAAGAATTGTTTTATCCAAATAATTCTTCTTATGAAAAGTAAAAGAAAAGGAAAAGAATAAAAAAGGGAGTTCCACAAAGGCATTATGAAGAAGCTCAGGCATTATTAAGTTAAAATTTATGTGTGAGTTGATTGAAAAGGTACAAATGGATGTGTGGGTTGTGAGAGAATGATTAAGCCATGTGGAGTAAACATGAATTCTTAGGGTCTCATTTATTTCGTCAATTTAAATTTAGAATACGAGTTTTGTTATAATAAAAAATTTTCAGAAACAGTCATATCTAATTTTTTTATTACAATAAAAAGCTCTCACATAAAATCACATCTCAATTCGAATTAAAAACTCAAATCAACAAACTAAACGGACCTAAATATAAATTAAGTGAAAAGAGAGTAAATTTGAACGATTGGATTTGTTCAATCCATGGTTGGAAGTAGAAAAACGATTCCCACTTGCGTAGAAGTTATAGATAGATTATTATAGATATAGCTTAGATTTAGATTTTAGATTATAGATTATAGATAGATAATGCATTTGAGACTCAAAATAGGAGGCACATCACAAACAATAAAACCTTAATAATTAGAAAGGTCCAACGTAAAGTAGACGGTTGTGTATGCCAGTTGGTCGCATGGCTAAACATCACAATTACATTCATTTCATATATATTAAGCGACAAAAAGAGCACGTGGGCAGCATACAGCCACTTCTATTGTAACGACAAGAAAGGAACAAATCCCAAAATCAGAATCATTATTCATTCATGTAGATCCATTCTGAAAGATGCTTGGTAAAAGACTCCGGTATTAGTCCAAATAAGGACGAGGGGGGGAACTAAAAAAAAAAAGTAACTTTGAGTGCTCAATTAAAGTACTTTTTTTTTTTTTTTTTTTTGTTTATCTTCTTTAAAAACAAAAAAAAAAAAAAAAAAAAAATGAAACAAAAAAAAAAAATCCATTTAAGTCAGGTTTAATATTTGAAACAAAACAAAAATAGATTAAAAGAAATGAACAAAATTAATAGTTTTAGGCTAAATTCAGGTTGTAATATATTTGCATGTTATTTATTATGTCACTATTTTAACCAATTATACACTCAAAACTATTTCCCGTTATTTATTATGTCACTATTTTAACCAATTATACACTCAAAACGTATAATATCAGCCCCTTTCAAAAAAAAAAAAAAAAAAAAAAAAAAAAAACCGTATAATACCAATATAATGAAAAGAAAGGTACAGCATCTAGGGGCAGAGTAAATAGATGGAGAAATCTTTGGTAGAGATACCTTTAAAAAAAAAAAAAAACCCAATAAGTTCTGTTCATTCTAGACCATATTAGGTTTTCTATTGAATTTGTATATTTTTTTCATTCTAATATCATTTTATGTAATTCGATGTTAAAAAACGCACCATATTAGTTCAAATATTCAAGTGACACCTCTACCAACACTACAAGAAAAGGCTCTTTTACTACTCCATAGTGAATTTATTTTGCATCAGCCACCACCAAGAAGCAGTAAAGCAAAAAAATCATTAAGGCCAAAGTTCAGTGGAAAAATAACGTGCCTGTACATGTCAGTTTCTTTCCTACGTTTTATACAATTCAGTTAATTTGAAATAAATGAGGAAGGTTTTCAAGTAAAGCCCACTTATATTTATATATATATATATATATAATATAGTATGTAAATATATATTTACATATATTCCTCGTTTTTCATATGCATACATAATATTTGGTTTTATATGGTACTGATCTAGATGTAGCCTATGATCTGCAGTCCCATCTTCAGTGGTCCATCTTTTACCGTGATTCAATGTATCATGATAGAAAACACAATTCGATGCAAGTTACAATATTGAATATTGATATTCAATCATTCCTTGTTGCCAAAATCGCTAAATCCCTTTACTGCAAACTTGAACATATAATTGGGATAAGAACTCGTTACAACCGCTACTTTTTGGTTTTCTTTTTTCTTTTTTTTCCTGAACAAAGGGAGTTACAATTGTGAGGTACTATAATTATGATATATAGATGACATTTCATGGACAGATATCAATTTGAGCGGTATAATTATGATATCTAGATGGCATTTCATGGACAGAAAATAATTTGAGTAGTGTAGTTATGATATCTAGATGATATTTCATGGACAGAAATCAATTTGAGCAGTACAATTATGATATCTAGATGGCATTTCATGGACAAAAATCAATTTGAGCAGTATAATTATGATATCTAGATGACATTTCATGGACAGAAACCAATTTGAGCAGGGACATTTCATGGACAGAAACCAATTTGAGCAGTATACTTATGATATCTAGATGACATTTCATGGACAGAAACTAATTTGAGCAGTATTATGTTGTCTCAACTCTTTGTTCGTTTTTCTTCTTAGCAAAATGGGGAAAAAAAAAAAAAAAAACCCTTTCAATAATTCTACCTTTTTCCCTAGGCCCATCCAATGTTTAGTTTGGATCGAGACTAGAGACCAAATGGATTTGGATTATGCCTAAATTTTATCTTTTTTACAAATTTATAAGATAAAAATCCCTTTAAATAATAGGAAATTTAAAAAATATCCCCTTAAAATGGATCCCATTTTATTTCTACCTTTAACACTAGCACATATATTTTTATCTTTTAAACTAAAACTAATCAAGAGGTATAGTTTTTTAAAGGAGTACTTTTAATAAGTCAGGTACTTTAAAAAAGTAGAATATATAATTTTCTCTTGAATAATTCTACCTTTTCCTTTGCCCCATCTAATGTTTGGTTTGGATCAAGACTAGAGTCCATATGGGTTTAGATTAGGCATTTTATCTTATTACAAATTAATTATTAATACACAAATAGAATACGGCAGTAAACATAGTATACTGTAATTTAATTATTTAATGCGATACAAATCAAACGGTGTATTATATAAAAGTACAATATTTTAAAACTATTTAATTATTTAATTATAAATAGAAATGAACAAATCAAACGGTGCATTTATCATATTTCAACGATTAAAATGTTATAAAATATAATTCAAAACATGGAGATTCTGAAGGAAGACACTTTTTGATCAGTTTTATCATCTGCGTTTCATGATATAACAGTCAAGTACTTAACAAAGTGGAAGCTGCCTTAAAGTTGTTAACAAGGTTAGGACTCGGATTAAGTTGTTATATTTGCATGTAAGTTTGTAAAATAACCCGTAATAACATTTTTAACTCTAGTTAACTACCTTTTAAAATTAGTAACACAAATTCACAACCATTCAGATAAAAAAGGGTATGTCCGGAATTATGTTATGTTAAACAAATTAATAATATTGTTGAATTAAAGACATATTCTAAATATGAAGGGTAAAAATGATCATTTCGTGTAAATACTTCTAGATTCTCAAGGATATTTTTCCAGAGGAATTTTCACATTTAATAGTTTGGTTTTGTTATAAAGAATAATGCAAATTTAACAATTCCGAGTACGTGAAAATTTGCTAACAATATTGTCTTCCGAAGTAATTTTAATTTGTAAAAATTAAACAATTGACATATCAAAACAAAATAACTATTCTGAATATATACGTGAAAATTTCCTAATAATATTACATTCCGAAGTAGATTTTATTTGTAAAATTTAAACAGTTCACATATTGAAACAAAGAGAGGGGAAAAGAAGTCTTCACTTATAAAATGTAAAAGAACATGACTTATCTATTATAGAGAAATACTACATAAGATTAAAATACAATTTTACTCTGTAGGGACTTTAGATATAGTAGTTGTTAATTTTAGTTGAATGGTCGTTTATTAAATTAACTTTATTTTTTATTAGTTTGTCATTTGTCATAATGATTATTAAGTTATCGTTTTGTAAGTGGATTATAAATAGCTACATTAACTATTGTAATGAGGAGGATTTGAATCTTTTGAGAATTGAATACAAAGTTGAGTTTTTTGTCCAATTTACAGATTTTTTTCCCTTGTGAAATTTTTTTAGGCGGATTTTGGGTTTTCAAATCCCATATGAATTTGATATGGACCGGTAAAATCTATCATATTCATTATATTGCGTTAATATTTGACTTTGAGATTTATTATAATACATCGATGGTTGTTGATGAAACGTGCTATTCTAATTTTTGGATGCAAAGCACAAGATGGTCTTCATAAAAAACAAAAATTGATCATTGTCAAAAATTCAAACTAAACAACTTTTTTTTTTTCTCAAAAAATATAAAAAATAAAAACAGAATCAATTCTCAAAACGGCGAAGAAATTAATAATAGGTTTACAAAATACATTATTATAGCCTAGCTAAGCCACTTCAAAACACATGCACAAACACATACAAAATCCTCTGTGGTCTAAATTTTAGAATATGTCTCTACTTCCTCATAATGACAAAGAAAAATCTACATGAGATTAAACAATATTACTTTTCATAACAATTTTTTTTTTTTTTCGGCTAGAAAAATTACTTAGCATTATTACACATATAAAATATTGTATAGTTTACATTATCTATATATATAGAAAAACAAACCACTAGCTAAGGATAATTGGGTTTTCAACCCATTAATATAAATATATATATATATATATATATATATATATAGAAAAACAAACCACTAGCTAAGGATAATTGGGTTTTCAACCCATTAATATAAGAATATCATATATATATATATATATATAGAAAAACAAACCACTAGCTAAGGATAATTGGGTTTTCAACCCATTAATATAAGAATATCACCTAATGCTAGAATTTATACCAATATCATAGTACGGACTGTAATGATTTGGAGGCCAGGAAAGTGAAGAAGGTGAGTTTGGACTTGGAGGTGAGCGATAAGACGAACAAGAGGAATGCGACGACGTATTGCTTGAAGGATTCAGAATCATCAATGGTACTACGTCTTGAAGTAGCCCTTGTGGGCCTCTTTCTTCTTGGGCCTGCTCCTCAAGACCGTAGCCCATGAAATCACTGCTTGAGTCCTGGCCCGTTGGATCAACCATTTGTGGGCTTTCTTGGGTTTCTTGTGTTTGTTGGGCTTCGGATTCCGTGATGTTCTTCTTGGGCTTTTTGATTGGTAGATTAGCATCTTGGGTCTGGCCCAAAATGAAAAGTGGGTAAGTGAAGTGTAGGTGGAGCCCTTCATACGTAATGATGAGTGTGTCTGGGTCATCGCTGGACCTCTCCACTTGCTTCTTTGCACTGCACCTTGGGTTTGTGCACCTGTAGTAGCTCCTAATTTTCCATCAAAATTAGAAATAAAAAAAAAAATAAATAAAAGTTAATGGTATATTATGGCTGTGTTTAAAACTCATTCTAAAATAATTTATTTTTTATATGAAAATAAAAACGTTTTCAATCTCAGACATAAATTATTTTTAAAAATGCGTTTACTAATTTTATCAAGAGATTATTTTTAGTGTAAAAAAACCCAATAATATCTATCTTTCTCTCTCTGTTCAAGAGAGAAAAAAACTAAAAACAAAAAATGAAAATGGATTAAAAATTATTTTTCATTTATTTTTCATTTTACACTAAACTAAAAAATTATTTTCATTTCCATTTTTTGTCTTTATTGCGCCAAACGCCGTTTTGAAAATATTTTCATATTTTCTTTCTCAAAAAATGTAAAAAATAAAAATAAGATAAATTTCAAACACGGTCTATACTTTTTATTTTTTGGCTTGGAAATAATTGAATAAAATTGGCTTAAAAAAAGTATCCATTGTCTAGGGTGATAAATGAACTTTTTTAGTCAAATAATAGATGTTATATTATTTTATGGCTTGGTGTAATTAGATCAAACGTCACCTCGTCAATCACATCAAAGATATTCCATTAATTCATTATTTTATGACAATTTTTGATTTAATATTACTGATAATATATTTTTTGGTTAGTGCTAATTATCTTACTACTTTGTAGGTAGGTAACTAGGAAGGGAATTAAGAATACTTTTAAAAAGAGTAATATTTTAATATGGTTGAGATAGTTAATTTGGTGGTTGAGGGAAGTAGCATTAGGAATACTAAACTTTTTTTTTTTTTTTCCTTTTCTTTAATTCAACGTTGATTGGTTTAGGTCTCTAATAAGCACTTGATTATGACACCGTTTTAAACAAATAGTTTTCGCCAGAAACACGTGTGGGCCCCCCATCCATTTTACGCAAAATATGTTGCTCTTAAGAGAATCTGAATTCACAGAGTCAAATATTAAAAAAAGTGTATTTCATTATCAACCAAACAAAAAAAAAAAAATTCAATTTCGGAAAGCATTAAAGATACTTCTCTGCAATTGATGTGGGACTATTGCAACCCATCTTAGGTATCTCTACAATTTTTCTTAAAAGGGAATAGGTAATTAAGTAGAGCGCATGCTCTAGTACTCAATATAAAAATAAAAAATAAATAAATAAAAAAAAAAAAAAAACCTTTTAAATTCAATATATGAAGATGAAATTGATTCATTTGAATGGAAGTATAAAGAAGAAAATATATATATATATATATATATCGCTTCGTTCATTTCACATATTTGAGTTTTTAGTTCTAAGTTTTTACAGTAAAAAAATTTTCAAAAAATGTCACATCTAACTTTTTTTGCTACAGTGAAAAGTTTTCAGAAAATGTCACATCTCATCTCGAATTAAAAATTTGAATCTGTAAAGTGAACGATACTATATATATATATATATATATATATTAATCTGAAGAAGGAAAAAATTTGAATCTGTGAAGTGAATAATACTATATATATATATATATATTAATCTGAAGAAGGAAAAAAAGAGAATTTTTGTGTAAATACCTAGGATTTGGGCTATTCTTGATGGACTTCTGGCCATACTTCCTCCATTTATATCCATCATCAGCCATCCCATTTCCACAGCTCTTTATCTTCAGTGTATACTTATTATCAATCTTACTTAGTCCCCTCTCCAATATAGAAATCCTGACAAAAAATAATCACATATAAATATCCATTAATTTCACACAAAACCCAAATCCAAAAATTCAATGTTGAACACACAAAATATATATATATATATATATATATTTATATACACACACAAATTAAACACGTAACACACCTAGGAGGTGAAATCTCTTGGGGTTGGATTTTTCTTGACGTAACCGACAAGGCACTTTCAATATCTTCAATTGTTGGCCCTGAATAAACGTTGGGGTTAAGCCTGTAAATATCACCAATATTTATACTACTGTTATTACCATCTTCTTCATTTCGAGGAGTAGCACTATAACTCGTGATCTCGTGTTCTGTTGATGAATTCTGTTGCATCAAAAACAAAGGTGACACGTCATCGAAGAGCTCTTTCACGAGCTCTTCTTCTTCAAAGCCATCGGATGACCAAGTTTCCAATATTGCTTCTTTCTCCATTAGACGATTTTGATAATTAAGAACCACAAAACTAGTTTCTGTGCATTAGGAGAGAGAAAGAGATAAGAAGATAGAAAATTTGTGTGTAATATTATGTGTTTAGTGGAAGATGAACTAGGGCTAGAGAGAGAATGGGATTTTAAGTAGTGATGATGATGATGATAATGATAAGAAGAGAATAAATCGGTTTTTTTTTTTTTTTTTTTTTTTTGTATGAAATACAAAGGAGAGGGAGAGAGTGGAGCAGATGGAGAGGAGAGAGGAAGTTGTCACCTCTACGTGTTTGCCTCTTGACTTTTAAAGTAAGAGGAGTAAGAGGGTGATGGTTTTATGTTTTGGATGTATTTGCCTTTGACTTTTGCCATGAGTTCTTCTATGCTTTGCCGAATGGTAATTTTTGGCTATCTGTGAAAATGGGTACCACCTCATATCACTTATCTTTGATGGGTTTTTGCTCTTTTCCAATATTCCAAAGTGATGATTTAAATGTTTATATATGAGTATTGATAATTAGTGTAAATTAGGGGGCTATGCATGATTACATTCCAAAAAAAAAAAAAAAAAAATTTACTAAACTTATTCTTAAGAATGTATAGATCTTTATTTTTGCCTCTTATTTTTAATTAATACTTTTTAACTAATATAGTTAGTTAAATAAAGAGGTAAAAATTTAAATTTATGCATCTAAAAGGTATTTGTCTATTTTCGCCTTAAAAAAAATATGAGGCTGAGGGGGTGCTATATTATGTTATGTGATGTCGCTTTTTTTTTTTTTTTTTTTTTTTTTTTTTTTTTTTTTTTTTTTTGAATGGTATTATGATTATTTTTTTTTTCCTTCTCTTTTTTTACTTTTGTTGCTTCCTCTATTGTTCCCCATGCGAGTGTGTTTTTGTCTTGTTATATTGTTTTGAATTTTGATGGAATAGATGCGTTAAGTTGGACCAAAGCTACCTGACCCATGACCCCATTTCCAACAAAAGCATGCAAGAGTCAACCACTAAAGAATCCAAAAAAATTAAAAAAAAAAAAAAATGTACCTATTCAATATCCTAAAGGAGTGTGTAGCTAATTTTGTTATTGTTCTTTTTACATTCTTTAATTTTATGCAGTTGAACCCTTGCATTATTGGCTGGATAAGCACAGTATATATTTATTAATTTATGATCTACTTTACAAACAAAACGACCCCCAATGCTTTTTAGTATCTAAATAGAAAGATATGACAAAAGGTAAGGTGCAAATAGAAAATAAAAAATAACAAAATAGTAGAAAATAGACTAATATGAAAGGTTTAATAAAGTATATACGCTAATTTTTAATTATAGAAATTAATAGGTCATAACATATTAACTTATGGTTCATAATTAGATAAGTTATGGATAAACTTGTCAAGTTATGGTTTATAATCATACAGGTTAGAGATAAAAATCGTGAATTATAGACAATAACTTGTCAAGTTATGATTCATAACTAGACAAATTATAGACAAATATAATAATTTGGCCTATTTATTAATTTATATAAACTATTTACCTATTAATTTTAATTCATCTTAAATCTTAACCTATTTTTCTTTTTCTCCTTAAAAATAAATTACTAGCCTTCACAGGTCCTAATCGATCTAAATCAATTTGTAAAGGGCTTTTCTAGTAAACGACCGCATACGAAAATATTGCAAGTTTTTAAGGTTCTCCTTGCTTTTTTTCTTTTTTTTCCCTCAATAATCGTATTAAAAAGCACATTTTTGAATCAAATTTTAAATATAAATATATTTTTGAACCAATTGAAATAAATAACATATTTATTTATAACTATTTATTTACCTGGAAAATATGTAGTGGTAAATTTTTGGTGTAAATATTGTATATACGCTTATTAAAAAATTATTTTCCATTAAATATTAGTTACTTCAATCGTGTTATTTACCTAAAAACCGTTTGAACAATATTGTTATTTTGTCTTTTTATCTTTTTTTTTTTTTTCTTTCTTTCTTTTTCTGATTAAAATGAAAATCACGTTTCTCTATTACCTGAAGCAGGTGAAAGATTTTCAGAAATAAAAAATAAATAAATAAATAAGCATGTGAAAGTATATTCACTTAATCACGTTAGACATACTTATTTTAATGAGGTTATGTTCAACTTTTGAACATAAAAAAGGAAAAAGAAAGTTTTGGTGGGCAGATGATTGGAGCAGGACTGGATTGGAGTGACGTGCTGGCACGTGGGATTAATTAGATAAATACAGTAGTCCCTTTTGAATGATTATCAAATTTTGATAGTGATAAAAGTATAAAATTATTATTAGTTTATTTTTTAAAAATATAAGTTTTTAGAATGGATTGTTAAATTAATATGGTATTAGAGTGAGAAATTTTAAGTTTAAATTTTTATAATTGTACTTTTTATTTTTATTTAAATTGTTATTATGTGTTAAATTTTTAATATATTTTGGATTTAAATATTTTAAATTTTTTAATTAATTTACTCATACGATTATTTATTGTCTAACTCACATATGAGTGAAAGTATTAAAATATAAAATTATTGTTAATTAACTTTTTAAAAGTTTAAGCTTTTAAGATGAATCGATAAATTAATAGATATAAATAATAAATAGGCATATTCAAAATCCTTTTAAGCTTTTTAACAATCTATTTGGAACGTATTCGGGTTTAAGTCTAACATTAAAAAGGAAAAACAATAACAGGCTTCAAATCTATTAAAAAGGGGAAAAATCCTTAAAAAAAAAAAAAATAATAATAATAATAATAATAATCTATGAACCAAAGTTATTGGACTCGTGAGGGATTGCAGATGATTTGACAATGCCATTGTGGAACGGGAGTCGAATAAAATTATTGTAGCTTTTAGCCACTATTCACTAAAAAAATAAAAATAATAGAAAATAAATTATCCAAGACATGACCTCTTATAATTGTATAATTGTATAAAAATAAGCTTAATTTCTGCTTATTTACTCATTCAACTGATTGAATTACTAATAAGGAAATTTTTTTTATTTTTTTATTTTTTTTGCTAGTCCAAAGTTATTGTAAATTAATATAATGTAAATGGAAACTGGTTAACATTGATTAAACAACAACGTCATCAAGAACAAGAGAAATGACGCCTTCAAAAGGGGCCCAAAAAAAAAAAAAAAAACAATAACAAGAGAAATGATACAATCTGGTTCGAGCCAAAACAAATCCTAACCTTCTCTTTAGTTTTTTGGAAAGCAATGTTACAAATCCTAACTTAAAATAAAGCAAATCTTGCTATTTTGTGGAGAACCTTATTTTCTAATTGAGAAATATATAGTTACAAATACCATTATCAACCAACCCTCAGCAATGCAAACAAGTTATAACCCGTTTAGTTTGCTAATTCGAGTTGAAATGTGACTTTATATTAAAGCTTTTTACAGTAGCAAAAAGATTAGATGTGACTGTTTCTAAGAGTTTGTTACTATAGTAAAACTCAAATTCTATACTTGAATCGGTGAAATGAACTTATATCTTCTAAAATTTGTACAAATTAATTCTTGAAATTCCAGATCGCAAAGATATTTAGCAATATTGAGTAATTATTCCTATAAATTAAATTTTCAATCCTAAAATCCAAGAGGAAAGCCTAATTTAAGTAGGCTCTTCAGGGCCAGCATAGAAGATAGCATATTTGTGTAAGCATAAGAGATAAAGCAATAAAAGCCTCAGAAACTATAATTTGCTCACTTGAGGAAGTTATAATAATAATGGTATTCATTGTATTTATGGTATCACTTCCGGCAAAGAAATTGATCAAATTCACAGAAATGTTCCTTTCAATAAATAAATAAACAAATAAAAGAAATTAAATTAAAGGCGAAAGAGCAACATAAATAGTCGAATTATAAACTATCCATGTGATAATAAACACCTCAAAAGGTGTTGTTATTTTTCCCAATTTCATACGTTTCAACTTAGATAATCACAATTTATGAATTTTCCCACTTTCATATATACTTTCCAACCTATAGATACCACTTATAATTATAATTGAAGAAAATAGGCCAAATTTTTAGTTATAAAATTGGTATAGTTCATAACTAAAAGGGTTGGACAAACTTGTCAAGTTATGGTTCATAACCGGATAACGTCTTCAAGTTATGGTTTCGGATTGACGAAAATCCAATTGATCTAATAAACTATTGGCCTATTATTTTAATTCATCTCAAATTTTGGCCAACTCTCCTAATTATAAAGTGATTGAGGGGTAGCAAAAAAAAAATTCCGTCTTCCGGATTGATATCCAAACTAAATTAAAATCAACTCTATTAAATGAGCAAAGAGGGAAAAAAAAAAAAAAATTCCTCTTCCACCAAACAATCAAAATCACCTTATAATGCAAAAAATAATCTCTTTGCCACATTAAATATATTTAACTTGAACTTGAACTTATTTGTTGAAATATTGGTGCGATTTCTTGGTGTGTAATTTGAAGTTGCATTTATCAAGATTGCAAGTTTATCTTAGAAATTAAAAAGGAATGACTACCTGATATTTTTGTTAAAAATAATAACTTTAAAGATACTGAAAATAGAACAACTAGCCTTAAAATCTGGGATGATATTAGGAAAAAAAAAAAAAAAATCTCATTAATAACAGGATAGGCGGGGAGAAGCAGAGATTCCCCAACATGGTAACAATTTTCAAAATTCAAAAGATATTAGGCTTAACTCATTATTATAAAACCGACTTGTTAAAAAATGATTCCTTTCACCTTATTAAATAAATCATGTCAATATCTCTAGTTAATGTGAGATTCTAATATAATAAGACATCCATCCCATTCTTGTTAGCCTTAGACGGTTTATGGGGCAAGAATTGTATTATAGGAGGTTGGCTAGGGATGATATTAGGAAAAGAAGAAGAAGAAGAAGAAGACCCATTTTCATCTCGTTTATCTTTATGCTCATGAATTATAATTTTTCCAAGAAAATTTGTCCTCATCCTTTTTTTTTAGGCAGCTTCGGAATTAGGAGGGGACAAGGCACATACCCCCACTCAATTATTATAATTTTTAACTTAGTCTATAAGTTTATTTAGTTTTCTAATATGCTCCCCCACTAAAATGCTTGGATTCAAATGTGCCTTTTTTATAATATTTTTTCTTCAATCTATCCCATTAACATTTAAGTTATCCAACTACTTTTACTTAAACTTCTAGTCCTCAAATTTTTTCCTGAATAACCCTTGCCACTATTCGATTTATTTTTTACTATAAGCTTTCTTTCTTTTCACTTTTTTAATCAAAAGATGTGATTAGACTTAGAGATTATTGGCTTCTATAACCGTCAATTTTATTTCATTTTATTGAGAGTTTAATTTTAATATTTATATTTTCATTTAATTTCTTATGTTTTGATATTTCATTGAAATATGTAATAGAATAGGTTGACATGCTATAATTAAAGATATACCGTCTCTCTCTCTCTCTCTCTCTCTCTATATATATATATATATATATATATTGAATTCAGTTTGGATTGAATATGCATAATATTAAGACAAAATCCTGTTAGTGAAGAAAAAAAATAACTTCGATGAAAATTTACTTTTGTTAGTGCCCCACCCAAATAAATTCGTCACTCAAGTGGAGCTGGAGTTTGAATTTGGAAACTCAATATTAGTTGACTATGCAGCCAAATTCACGGGTTATTGGGGTTTAAATTTGGAGCCTCAATATTTACAATTAAGATCTCATTCATTTCACCGATTAAAGTTTAAAATTTAAATTTTGTTACATAAAAAAATTCTTAAAAATAGTCATATCTAACTGTTTTATTACAGTAAAAATTCTCACATAAAATCACATCTCTACTCAAATCAGTGAATTAAACGGGTCTTAAATTACCTACCTAAATTTACAAGTTAAAAATCTTTAACAGTTTCTCTGAAAAAAAAAATTATGAGTAATTTTTTATTTTTCAATTTTTAAATTTATATAAAAAATTATGTTTTGTATTTTTTTATTCGATGTCACATTGATCATATCCATAAAAAAAAAAGTCTCATTTATTATTACGTTGTTCTCAAAAATAAAATTCTTTTTAAAAATTACTCTTTATCATTATGCAACCACCACAGACATTTTTAAAATTTTTATCCCTGTATAAAAAATAAAATTTCTTTAAAAAAAGTGATTCGAGTAGTTACTTCAAAGTGAGGGAAGGTTTGGCTGTATTTGGCTTTGACTTTTGAGACAAGTCCTAAAAAACGGTTTGGAAGGGCACAACACAAACACAACAAAACACCATCTCCACCTGCGGACAAAAGTGGGTGAGTTGGACCGTTCAGAAGAAGTGGGCTTAGGTTAGCCAGCCGCACACCAACGGCGTCGTTTAGCGGAGCTGGGTGCAGGTTAAACAAGACCCAAAAATCTTTGGTTGGATTTGTTCTCCAAAAGTCAACCCCTGTTCTCCTCGTGGGGCCCAAGAGGGGGGACACGTGTGAGTGTGGGTCCCACTTGCGGCGGTGATGTCACGAGCTGTCCGCGTCTAGGATCCTTCCCCTTCCCTTATGGGCTATGGATGTGCCACTGGCCAAAAAGAATTGACACTACACCTAACCAACCCAAACAAAACAGGACAGTAGAGGGTAAGACTAAGGGCAGCTATCTTATCAAGAATGTTTAATTATTCTTTTCTAATAAGGGGAAAAAATTCGAGTTTTATTAAATTAAAAAATTTTAAAAAATAATTATATTTAATTTTTTATTATAATAAAAAATTCTTACATAAAATTACATCTCAATTTAAATTAAAAATTTAAATTAATAAATTAAACTGACCTAGAATATAATCTAACGATAATTTTACATATGATTTATTACAAGACATAGAGTATGAATTCTATGACTCCTAAAAAGATAATATAGAAAAAAGATCGTTAGTATTACTAGGTATTTATATATATATATATATATATATATATGGGGTAAATGTTCAAAATTTCACCAATAAAAGGGAAAAGTCATTATTCAATTTTATTTAAAGAGTACACTCACTTTCACTTACTTGCTAAAAATCCAGTGCCCACACATTTTATTTACCAAACAATAGGGTTTTAGAAAATCGAATCTCAATCGTGGAAGAAGAAAATGTGTTTAATCGCACTATATTTTATTGAAACTAATCATAAATGTACGTGTTAATTTTGAAATTTATAGTGAATATTTGGTTTATGAATTCATAATTATTTTCACTTTACGCGTGTTTTTTATGAGAGAAAATATTGTATCGAATCACGAATCATGATTCGAATCATGACACGAATCATTATTCAAATTATGACACAAATCTTCATACTAAACATCCTAATAGATTAAAAAACAACATTAGAGTGGTTGAAAATAATCAATAAATAAAGTATAAAAGGTAGTCCACGCGAGTTCTTGAAACCAAAAAGTTTAGTCCACAACAATTCTTCTATTGGGATTGTGGAGGAGGAGGATCTGGCTGCGACCATGGTCAATGAAGTGGACTTCACGCAGCACCTAATTTGTCTTAAGATATATTTCAGGACCACTTCATAAAAAGTATTGGTAGAAACTAGAAAGAAAATTGTAAGATGTTGTATAAATGTGTCGGAAGCGTATAATATTCAGTTTCAACGATTTACTGTTTCAAAACTTTGATGTGAACAATACAAAATTTGTCACGATATCCTCATGATACTCATTAATGCGTTGACGTTAATGTTAAGGTGTGTGAATATTACTAGAACATTTACTATGTTTTTTCAAACAACTAAAGTCAACCAAACCTACTGTAGAAATTTGAGATGCCCAAGACAACAAACTAAGATGCAATGTAGATAATTTTTAAGGATAATGTTGGAGTAAAATTTAAAACCATAACTATATTAGGCGGGTTTAGAATTCGTTTTAAAATAATTTTATTTTTCGTATGAAAATGAAAATAAAAACGTTTTTAATTTCAGACATAAATCATTTTTAAAAATGTGTTTGATAGTTTTATCAAGAGAATATTTTTAGTATAAAAAAACTCATTAATGTCTCTCTCTCTCTACTCGAGAGAGGAGAAAATGAAAACAAAAAATAAAAAACGACTAAAAGTTTTTCATTTTCTCTCATTTTATACTAAACTAAAAAATCGTTTTCATTTCTGTTTTTGTCTTTATTTCGCTAAACGCCGTTTTAAAAACGTTTTTATTTTTTATTTTTTAAAATACATAAAAAATAAAAATAGAATCAATTCCAAACACGGCTATTATTTTGTACTTCTTCATCATAAGCTCAATAAGACTAATGGCCCAATGAAAAGAGATCATCCTTTTCTAGATACATTATATTTCTAGGCAGCAATTAAATTTGTGTACAAACAAAACTAATTTACTATCGCATTTATATTTATGTTGCACCAAAATACTTAAAAAAAAAAAAAATCACTTTTTAGATTTTTTCAACTTACTTTGTGATTTTTTTTTTTTTTTTTTTTTTTCAGTATGTTGGTTAGTTCTTTATGAGTCTATTCACCATGGGATGTTCATACATTTCATTCACTTTACGCTTATCTATCACACAAAATGTTAAAGTTCAAAAATCTTAAGTTGGAATATATAATTACCAAAAGCAAAATAATCTTAATCTTTTATAAATATGTTGTATAAGGTTTTTGTCATCACTAGCAAGGTGAGTTTGTGAGTAAAATTGTCATATTTAGGATGTCAATTCGGACCGCCTGGCTTAATCCATGTAATTTAAAATGTGAAAGCGGACTAGCCCCACCTTCACCTGTGCAAGCAAATGGATGGTCCAGCATGACTCGCATTTTATACAAGTAAAAAATAAAAAAGAAAAATGAGGGAAATAATAGTTTTGGGGGGTGGGGGTTATTAAAATTAATAGCATATTTTAAGAACATGTTTAGTAAATAGTAGAGTTTACACGACTAGATTTATTTCCCATCTCAGATTTTCTCGTCCTTTCTCACACTCTGTGACAAATATTTTTTAGAGTGTATGAATTTAAATTTTTACTCTTTATTTTTAATTAATATTATTTTTAGTTAAATATTTATATTAGTTAGAAGAATATTAATTAAAAGTAAAAGATAAAGGCATGCACTAAGTTGAATAATACTCATTAAAAAACTAACCGGGTTAGGCAAGGTCAGCCCAGTTAGATTCTTGGGTCCAATATCTAGGCCCGGCCCAAATTGATACCACTAGACTCATATCACCCTAGCAAAACTTTGGGCCTCTTTGGGCCTTGTGATGATGGTGGGCCAATATTAAGCTACCGATTGGCATGCTGGATCGAAGCCGATGTCAGCTAGCAGCCCAGCACTCTGAACTTCAAAACAAATGAAAAGGTGGGACCCTTAAGACCGGCAAGCTGGAAAGCATTATCATCCCTCTCCGGCTCCCAAAACCAAAAACTCACGATCTGGGGATGTTTGGTTGGGAAATTCGTCTCCCGATTCGAATCATGATTTATGATTTGTTACAGTGGTTTCTCTAACAAAAAATACACGTAAATTAAAAATAATTCAAATCACATGATTCGAATCCCTGAACCAAACGGACCTAAAATCCATCCTTAAAATTACAAATTCACAGCAGAACTTAGAAGATGTTTAATAGAGATAATTATTCTCTAATTTGAATAATAATTTATAATTTATTATAATATTTTTTTTATAAAAAATAAAAATAAATTAAAAATAATTTGAATCACAAAATTAAAATTTTTCAATTAAGCGTCCATCTTTTAAAATTAAAGATTTGTTTGGTTCATGGATTCAAATCATGTGATTTGAATCATTTTTAATTTAAGTGTATTTTTTATAAAAAAAATACTATAATAATTATAAATCATGATTCAAATCAAAAATTTAAATCGTTCACTTCGCTTATTGATTCTACAAATAAAAATCAAAAAAATTTAAATTTACGGTAAAAAACATAAAATCAAACTCAACTCAAATTAAAAAAATTTCTCGAATCCTAAAATTTCTCACTCTCCGACCAAGCTCCTGCCGTCAGATCCACAACTGATCACGTGTCGGTCACAAATTCATAAAAATAAAAATCCGATTCGTGGACATCGAATTTTTTTTTTCGAGTAAATATTCGTTTCCCGCGCAAACACGGACTCAAAGTCTCAACTTGGCGCCGCCATTTTTGAAGAACCAATAAAAAATAAAAAAACGCGTCCGAATTGGGACACGTGGAATAACACGTGTATCATTCCAACCATCCACAATCAGCCACGTCACTTCACTCGCTCACGCTTAGCTGTAAGCCACCTTCAACCCGACCCATTCACTAAAACACGTGTATCATTCCAACCATCCACAATCAGCCACGTCACCTCACTCGCTGACGCTTAGCTGTAAGCCACCTTCAACCCGACCCATACACCAAAACCCGGGCCCGGCCCAACTCAAACTCTCTTTCGTTTTCGAACGCATTTTCAAATTTTCAAAAATTTGAAAACAAAAAAAAAAAAATTCCGAAAAAAGAAAGGATTTTATTATTTCTTTCGTTTATGGATATATAATTAATGTTCCTCTAGCAGCGTTTCCAACTTCCGAGCTTGAGTTTGAGCGAGTGAGTTTGTGGTTTGGATCGGAAGTTGGAGAATCATGGAGGCTTACGGCGAAATATCTGAGCAGATGATGATGGTGGTGGTGGATTCAGAGGGTTGCACGACACCAAAGCGGAGGGAGTGCCGGATTCCGGAGGCGTTCGTGTGTCCGCCGCCACCGAGGAAGAAATCGGTTATCGGAGCGAAGAGGCCGCCGCCGAAGAACGGATATTTTCAGCCGCCGGATCTTGATTCCCTCTTCCTGATGCCTTCTAGACGCCAGGCCTGTGCTTAATCTTAGCTTATTAACTGTGCCGCCATTTCTTATCTCTCTCTCTCTTTTTTTTTTTTTTTTTTTTTTTTTTTAAGTTGAAGTGAAATTTATTTTGGAATTTTATGTTTTAGGTAAGGTTTTAGTGATAGATATATACTTGTTTTAAAATTTTGTAGTGGTTTGTTATATAGACTGATTAATTCGCTTGATTTTGTTCCATATGTATAATAATTTGTGCTCTGAGGTTATCGAATAATATAGCAAATAATAATTTGCCATTCTTTTGGTATAAATTGCTTTTTTGCTTATAAGTAATCTTTGCGGCTCTGATTCAAATTTAAGGAATTCTAATTATTAGATGTACCACTGTTTAATTTAGCCTAGCTTAGCTCTGTATTAATCAAGTTTATGAGTGCTTTTGGAGTAAGGATATGTGTTATGGTTTAGATCATGAGATTTGTTATAGTATTTTCTCTCATAAAAAATACACGTAAATTAAAAATAGTTCTGAATCAATAAGCCAAATATTTTTTAAGAACCCATTTAGTTCACTGATTCAAGTTGAGATGTGATTTTATGTGAGAATTTTTTATTGTAGTAAAAAAGTTAAATGCGATTATTTTTTAGAGCTTTTTACTATAACAAAACTTAAATTTTAAACTCAAATCAATGAAATAAACAGAATTTAAGTGACTTAGCTAATGTAACAAAGCATTTGATTGGGTAATAACTATATCAAACAGTTGGATGTGTTTTTGAGATTAATCCACTTTCACATGTAACATGTTTCGTTAATTCAATGTTTACCACGTTTAATTCAATTCCATGTCAAGTATGGGAAAATGCTATCTAACCTTACAATATAACATTTCGCTTAGACCCTTAGTGAAGCAAAAACTAGTACCAAAATCTTCTCTTGTTTATTTGCAATGAAAAATATTCATGAGTAACCCGAGTTATCGTATAGTTGTTGTCACGTTGTTACATATATATGCTTTTTTTTTTTTTTTCCTTAAAATCTTAAATTAAGGTAAATATTTGAGGTAAAGATGGTAAAAAAGCAATCACATATTTTTCAAGCAAAGGGCAAATGGCAATAGGGGGTTTTTATGGTGTGGAATATCAAATCAAATGAGTGGTTGTTGTAGAGCCTCTAGAAGAAGAAGAGGACAAATTTGAAGGACTTCTTTATAAAAGAATGGTCAAGAAAAGGACCAAAATAAAGTGGGGCAAAAAAAAAAAAAAAAAAAGGTCGTGACTATTTGCCATTTTTGTCTCATCCTAATGCAACCCAATTCATGCAGCCCCAAGCAACACTTGATCTTGTATTGACCACTCGTTTTAGTTTCATAGTTGAGCTAAAAAACGACATCTCAACTGAACTGAAACCTTTAATATCATGCAAAAGGTCTGCATTTTATCCTTTAAGGGGCAGATAGATGTTTGACATCTTCGCCATATATCATGGAGATCTGATGGAACGTTGCTCTCTGCCAACGAATGGGCACGACCAAATTATGTGCAACGACCATGACCTCATTTACGTTTAATCTCGCTATTATGCCTAATCTCGCGGGATTAGATGTTAAGTACCCAGCAAATCTTAGTTCGATTATGTTTTACACTATCTTATGATTGGATAAAGAGTTGAAATTTTTTTCCTATGTGGATGGCTCGGAATCTCCATGTTTTGATAGATAGCAACGTGGATGATTTTAGAGTCACTAGATCCTGGACAAGGACCTACCTAAATTAGCATATTAGATGGTTGGTTAAGTGAAATCTTGTTAAGTGGTGAAATAAGCAGAAACGACACTGCCTTAGTTTTCAAGACAAAATAGCTGGATGGGAGGCCCAGTGAGGAAACAAAGATTTCAAATAAAGGGAAGTTGGAACTACCAATTTTTATTTATTTATTTGGCCTATTTTCTTTCTGGGTCAGTGGTAGAAACTACCTTGAAATTACGGAAAGTAATCGTATGTGTAACTACTTTTTTTTTTTTTTTTTTTTTTAAAGCAAGTCCATGTAACTACTTTGACACTAATAATTTGAGTTGTATAGTTCATTAGTTTTAACCCAACCTTTGATCATGGTATAGAAATTCTTATATGTAAGTTATACTTGTAGACATGTCAAATGAATATGAACTCGTGGTGAAGTCAAGTGTGAATTTACCGCTAACCACTCGTTACAATAGAAACTTCTAAGGTAAAGAAATAGGTAGTTATGAAAAAACTCACTTGTAACCTATCTATGGACACTCATGGATCTAGAAATTACAACCCAAAAAAAAAAAAAACCCCTCAAATTTAAAATGTATTCCGTGTATAAACAACTATTGGTTTCAAATTTCATTCTTCGTCTCTTTTTCTTTTAAAAAAGAAATAGAGAATTTATCCTTAAAAGTGTATAAGTCTGGACTTTTATCCCTTACTCTTGATAAATACTCTTTTGTTAGTGTAATTATTTAACTAAAAAGATTATGAATAAAGAGAAAATAATAAAAATTCTGATGTATACACTTTTAAAAGATATTTGTCAAAATTAGTCATTTTCTTTACCAATTCTTCCGGGGCCTATTGTACGACAGGATAGGCAAATCTAGTGCTTGGTTGTCCTAATTTTTAATTGGAGGATTTTTTTTTAAATAGTTTTTAAATATACAATTGTATTGGTAAGATAACTACCCTAAAGAAACTATTGAAATATTCGTAAAATTTACGTAAACATGCTAATTGTGCGTTTTGATTGTGAATATGAGAAACGAATGTGGCTTTAAATTTTCAAAGCATTAACCATTTATGATGTTTTCAAAGTACCACCTAATTTACTTATGGATACCTTCTTTTCCAATCCAACTCATCCTTTTGGTTTTTTTTTTTTTTTTTTTTTTTTTTTTTTTTGGGGTCCATTCGTAGTTAAATCTAACAACATGTCCGAATGCAATAATAATTTTCATTCTTTCACTTGAAGAAGCTTATAAACATTTATCATTTAAATGTTTCTTTTTTTCTTTGTTCTTTTTTTTTTTTTAATGGATTGACTTAATAATGTTACTATGGCTTGTTTCTCCTTTTGTTCTTTTCTCCTCCTATCATCAATACTGCAGTGTTTCTAATAGTCAAAGACTTTTTATTTAGTTAAAAGTGTCGGTATAACAATATTGGTTTTCCTAAAGTTATCTTTAGAATTCTTTGTTATGTTAGAGTGAGATCCGACAAGCCACATCATAATTGATTGAGAAAATTGTTACACTTATTTTAGAGTGCGTAAGTTTAAATTTTTACTCTTGATTGCTGAATTTTTGACTAATATGGCGATTTGATTAAAAATCAAAGAACCAACATTTGTAGGCCAAATATAAAAAAAGTGCTATTTAAAAAGTTATTTATCTCGTTTTCTCTAATCAGGTTAACTATATGCACATATAAGATTAATCCTCATACAAATTAGACAAAGGTTGATAGACACCCAGATTTAAACCGCAATAAAAAGAAAATCAGCTGTGAAATTAACTGCCGAAATGGAAGCCTCATAGTCTCATAAACCAAGTAGTTCATCAGAAGAGGTCTATGTCTCTTGATCTTGTGGCGATTATTTTAATTTCAACTTAATTTTTATTATTGGGTTCCCAAAAAAGAAGAGGAAAAAAAAAAAAAACTTTTTCTCTTGGGATAATGATCTTTTGTCTTTGAATTTGCTCATAGCCACCAACTTAAAAAAAAAAAAATAAAAAAAATCCAATATTATTAATTTTTGTTTCTAACATAATTATCCAACATGATTTTTGTTTCTTGAAGTTGCTTGACGTCAGTTTCTAGTCCTTAGTTCCTTGTCCAGCTAGCTACTTTTGTCTTTGATTGATTGGTTGCCAACTATAACAAATAAGAAAAATGGAGGAAAAAAAAAAGACATTGGCCTCGTTCATTTCGCGGATTCGAGTTTTCAATTCGAGTTAAAGTATACCATTTTCTAAAAGTTTTTCACTGTAGTAGAAAAAGTAATATGTGACATTTTCTGAGAGCTTTTTACTGTAAAAACTTAAAACTAAAAACTCGAATCGGTAAAATTAATGAGGCCGTAATATATAATTATGTATACACACACAATATCTGTGGCATTTTGGTGGTTTTGTAACTGAAAATTAAGTAGTGATAATTAGTTGTTTGTGGCTATGTGAATTCTAAGTAGTGGGAATGAATACATTAATTAAACAACGCGGATTAGCCAATTTAAGTTTGTTGATGATCATGATCAACATGTCTGTAAGGATTACTCTAAGCAAACAGGTACCTGATTAATTGACTCTTTAACTACAGAATAAGGGTACTTGGCAAATAGGCGATTAACTTTCCCCCCACTGACCAAAACTAGGGTCATTGTGATAATGATCAAATTAGTTCAATTTTTGCTAAATAACCATTTTGGGAACAAAAAATTCTATTACTTTGTGGACACTCTAAAATTCAGCATGACCAGCAGAGAAGCGGATTTAACAAGGTGACTAATAATTCTACAATGAAATATCACAAGAAATTCCACTAAAATTCCATATGTTTCTCTAGGAAGATACATTTCTCTTTCACCTAATGAGCTCCTTATATTAAGGCATCTTACTTGACTTCTCATAGCTGCACTAATTGCATGCACTAAAACACACACACACACACACAGAGAGAGAAAGAGAGAGAGATGGGTTCTTTTCTTCTTTTTTCTTCATTTGCTTCTATGCTCTTTGGCTTTTGTGCACTACTTATGATGGCAGACTTTGTGGCATGCAGAACAAGGCACTACACTTTCAATGTAAATGATTTCTACTAGTTGACCTGCTGATTTAGATATTACTAGTTTTTTTTTTTTTTTTTTTTTTTTTTAGCTAACTGATAATGTATTTTGGGTTATGTTATTAGATTGAGTACCACAATGTGACAAGATTGTGCCACACGAAGAGCCTTATAAGTGTGAACAAGAAATTCCCAGGTCCTAGGTTAGTGGCAAGAGAAGGTGATCGAGTTCTTGTGAAGGTGGTTAATCACGTTTCAAACAATATCACCATTCACTGGTATGAATTTCTACCACATCTAAACGTTTTCTCCAAAATATCTCTCTCGACTTTCAAGATTAACATACGTCGTTTGAAAAAAAAAAACTATGAAAAAATAGAGAATTTATCTTTGAGAGTGCATAAGTCTAAACTTTTACTCTTTACTCTTGATAAATACCTTTTTGTTAATGATATTATTTGACTAAAAATGTTATAAATTTAAAAATCTTATTCTATAAACTTTTAAGAAGTATTTGTCAAAATTACCCTTAAACTATAACTGAAATCCCTTAAGGCGAGCCTAAAGAAAGAAAAGAACGGACTAACAGGGGTAGAGTCTAAAATATAAATTAAGGACGGTGGTGTATATTACAATAATAAAAAAAATTGGCTAAGCTATTTATGAGGTGGCGTAAAAATAGAATTTTAATATTTCAAGTAGGCGAATTACATATTTAAAATTAAAAGAAATAATTATCCTAAAAAAATAAAAAATAAAAATTAAATGAGACAGCCGTCTATTCTCTTAGAGTGCTATTCTCTCTGAGTTCATCTTTTTAGTAGTTTTTGTATCCACTCAGACTCGAAAAATCTTTACAACAGTCCTACTAAATTAGTAATTCAAGGACTATTAGTGCTAGATTTTTTTTCCTTAACTTCTTTTAATGTAAATAATAATGTAGATATACTTTTGTTTAAACGTAATTAATCACGTATTGTTGTTGTGTTGCACGAGAGAGAGCAGGCATGGAATTCGGCAGCTGGGAAGCGCTTGGGCCGATGGGCCGGCATATGTCACGCAGTGTCCCATACAGACAGGACAGTCATATGTATACAATTTCACCATCACTGGCCAGAGAGGAACTCTTTTATGGCACGCTCACATCTCATGGCTAAGATCTACTGTTTATGGCCCCATTATCATCCTCCCCAAGCGCAATGAATCTTACCCCTTTGACAAGCCTTACAAAGAAGTGCCTATTATTTTCGGCAAGTACTCGTGTATTGCGTTGGTCTATCTAGTTATAGTTATCTATAAAAGATCATACTCTTTTTATAATTCTATCGTATAATATGAAAGTATTAAAATAAATGGCGTAACATGATATTTATTCAACATAACACTTAAATTGAAAAGTTTAACACCAATGTGCATATACAGGCATATTTGAACAATTTGGAAAATGTTGTAAGAAAAAGACTAATATTAGTGCTAGCTTTTTTTTTTTTTTTTTTTTTTTTTTTATTGCGCTCATCTATCTAACTATAGTTCTCTCTAAATAACCATATTTTTATAATTATATCATATCATATAAAAGTATTAAAATAAACAACTTAATATGACATTTATTTAACATATCACTTAAATTAGAAAGTTTAACACCAATGTGTATATATAGGCATATTTGAACGATTTGGAAAATGTTGTAAGAAAAAGACTAATATTTGTGCTAGTTTTTTCATATGCATTTTGGGATATTGCAGGAGAGTGGTTTAACGCAGACCCAGAAGCTGTGATTAACCAAGCACTTCAGACGGGTGCAGGACCCAACGTTTCTGATGCATTTACCATCAACGGCCTTCCAGGACCGTTGTACAATTGCTCATCTAATGGTACAAGTAGCATAATTTATATATTTATTTGTTTTCATTGAAGTGATAAAACACAGCATTATTTGTAATTATATCAACAATGCAATAAATAAATGAAAAAAAAAAAACAAGCTCATTAATGTAATCAAGTACAATAACCTTCTTTATAGGTAGAGAAAATTACTCCAACTAAATGAGCTCATTATCTACATTAAGAGCTAAAGAAGCCAAAAAAATGGGCCGCATTACCCATAGAAAAAAATAATAATAAACTAAATATATCTAACTATAAAACATCAAACTCATTGCAATAAAAAGTATTAGTCTTCAATTAGTGCATCAGGTTCTGCTTCATGGAAATTAAGATGTTTGGTATGAAGATTCGTACCATGGTATGAGGATTCGTGTTATAATTCAAATTATGGTTTATAACGCACTACAGTATTTTCTCTCATAAAAAACACACATAAGCTGAAAATGATTTTAAATCATAATTCTGAATATATGAACCGAACGTCTACATCCCTAGCCCAAACTAAACTTAAAATAAGGGCTTTACCTTCAACTTCACAAACAGTGAAAGCACCAACTTTTTAATTGAAGTTGCCATAATAAATCTAGTGGAATTTCTTATAACAGCTCCAACTCTCATTGTCAGTTGTGGGATAGGAGTAACAGTATCTAAAATAAGCTATAGCTTTTGCAGTCTTATGTAATCCTTTTAGCTTGAGCCCTTTCAATAGCAAGGTTGGATTTGATAATGATAGTATTATGCAGAGCCGTAATATATTTGAGTGACAAATAACGGCCCACATAAAAATCTGAGATGGGAAACGATTTGTATCATTTCCCTCAGATCTCAATCACCGCAAAATTTATTTGGGTTGCGTGTAATTGAAAACAAGTATTAATGTAGGTGATAAGAATTATCTCGAATAGTGCATTTGCATCTTTAACTCTTGCCACATGACAAATGCTTGAAATTTACCCACCTAACATTTTTTTTTTTTGGTAGATACATTTAAGCTAAGGGTGAAACCTGGGAAGACATACCTCCTCCGGCTTATCAACGCTGCACTCAACGATGAGCTCTTCTTTAGCATTGCCAACCACACGCTAACCATCGTCGAAGCCGACGCCACCTACACCAAGCCCTTCACCACCACCACACTCGTCATAACCCCTGGCCAAACTTACAATGTCCTTTTAAGGACAAAGCCCCACTACCCCAACTCCACATTCCTCATTGCCGCTAGCCCCTACTTCACGGGTAGTGGCACGGTCGACAACACGACCACCTCCGGTATCCTCGAATACGAGCCACCGTGGCACATTAAAAATCTCACCCTCCACAAACCATCTCTCCCTCCCTTCAACGCCACAAAATTCGTCAATGTCACGCAATTTGTCGCCAATTTCACTAGTAGCCTACGTAGCTTGGCTAGCAAGAAATTCCCCGCCAATGTCCCACAAAGAGTGGATAAGAAGTTTTTCTTCACTGTAGGCCTTGGCACTAACCCGTGCCCGAAAAACACGACGTGCCAAGGACCAAATGGCCAAAAATTTACCGCCTCAATCAATAACGTCTCGTTTGTGCTACCAAGTGTGGCTCTCCTTCAAGCCCACTTTTTCGGACAATCCAATGGGGTCTACACCACAGATTTTCCCGTGACGCCTAAAACGCCTTTCAACTACACAGGGACACCGCCGAACAACACAATGGTGACGAACGGCACGCGCGCGGTGGTGCTGCCGTTCAACGCCAGTGTGGAGCTGGTGTTGCAGGACACGAGCATTCTTGGTGCCGAGAGCCATCCTCTTCACCTTCATGGTTTTAATTTCTTTGTTGTTGGGCAAGGATTTGGGAACTACGATCCGAACAAGGACCCGGCCAAGTTTAATCTGGTTGACCCGGTGGAGGGGAACACTGCAGGTGTGCCCAGCGGTGGGTGGCTCGCTATCCGCTTCTTTGCAGACAACCCAGGTATCATGTGTTTGATGAATATCTATCGGTTTACATAGGTATAATTTTTACGAGTCCTATATAGATTATGCACACGCAAGTTTTGTGGTAATGATGAAAAATATCTGCTTGTTTAGTGAATTTTTGAAACTGTTATATTTTCGTCACTTCCTCATATATTTGTGTATTTGATTTGGAACATGCATTGTTTCAAGTATCGCTACTATTCTGTTCATTTTAAAATTAATGTCGCTCCGATGAATATAATAATTGTATAAGTATTTATTTATCATTGACACATAAATATTCACAAATTTTTGTGTTCAAAATGTACACAGGAGTTTGGTTTATGCACTGCCACTTAGATGTCCACACTAGCTGGGGGCTGAGGATGGCATGGATCGTCTTGGACGGGCCCCAACCAAATCAAAAGTTGCCGCCACCACCGTCGGATCTTCCGAAATGTTGAGTTTGACTGACCAATAAGGGTCCGGATATTGGCCACGTGTTCTCGTTGAGTTGTCTTGTTTTTTTCTCTCTTCATTTCGTTTTTTTTAATCGATAGTTGTCATATTTATATAATGAATCATGAGAAAGATTCATAACTATTGTAAATAAAAGATAGTTGTGAGTTTGATCTTATGACGGTTTTTCAGGAGTTTTGGTTGGTTTGTTTGTTTGTCTCAATTGTAAAACAATTCAAAACCATAATACTATCCAATTCATTTGAATGGACACGTTCCATTTCAGCGTGTAAGCTTGCTTGCTCTTTAAGGCAATCCTCACCAGGCCTTTTTTTTTTTTTTTGGAGGGTCTCAACAGGTATTCATAAATCACGCAAATCATCAATTGATTCTAAACGATTATTAGTATCATACTTGATGAAAGAAAAGTTATGCAAAACAACTTTTTGAGAATTTATTATGAAGAAAAGTTTTGAATAAAATAGGTTAAAATAACATTTTCGATGCATATACTATCAATGGCCTTCCACGGCCATTTACAATTGCTCATCTAATGATACAAGTAGCATTCAAAAAAAAAAAAAACACTTATTTAATACAGAAAATATGCTAAAGAACTCTAGTTTTTTTTTTTTTTTTTTTTTTTTTTTTTGTAGATAAAAAAAAAAAAAAAAGTTCTTTAGCACATTTTCTTGTGTCAAGCACCATATGAATTATGATGTGACAGACAAATAAAGTTATTTGTTTAGGCAACATATTTTGTGTTGTTTAGAAAAATGACATGTTTACTTTACGCGTTTAAATCTATAAGGGCTCGTTTGGTATAAGGATTGAAATCAGGGTGATTTGAGTCTTTTTGATTTGAATCATGATTCATGATTTGAATCATGATTCAGAGTGATTAGAACCTTCGTTTGGATGTGTATATGCATGATTCTGATTCTAACTTGAAATGTGATTCGAACCAGTGTTTGGTTGTCTTGTTTTCTGAATTTGAATCATGACCAAACTAATAATTTAAAAAATTATGTAATAAATATAATTCGTTATGTGTAATTTAAAAACAAATAATTCATTATATAATTATAAAAATGAAAGTAGTAGAAAAAAATTATGTAAATAATTATAACTTAAAATTATAACAAGCTAGTGAGAACTATTATCTGATCATGATTGGAAAAATATTTCAACCCTATTGAACATTCGGTGCCAACTAGTACATTAATTGGTATTTGCTGTTATCCACTCCAAATTATTTAAATCTAAACAGCAAGAGGGGAAAAAAGAAAATGAAAAAGGAAAAGAAATTGTGTGCAAATTAGCACTACAAATGGACAAGTTACATCAAGATCCGGCAAAAAGCCATAAACCATTCCACACATGTTGGTGGCAACAACAAACAATATCACATTGCTCAGTACCTTGTCATATGTCAAACGACAGTGGTTCTCTAATTAGCAATGCAGCACCTTCTTTTATCTATTTGTGTTTCCCCTATATGCACATTTCTTGGTCAACTAGTTGAGATATTTTGTAGCCATACATTTTGAAAATGCTACAAGTAAAAATCAATCTTGCCATGGTGAAGGCATTTTGAAACAGATGCTACATTCTGCTCCTGGCTACTGCCGAAGGATGATCCGGCTTCGGTATTTGTGACTTCGTTGGCTTTACGATTCTGTAAAAGTTGAAGATGATATTGCAGGATCTGTAGAATCACAATATCAAAAATAAAGTCGAGTCAAGAACAACAACAATGTGAATATTGAAAATCATCATCATTTAGCTACAATCTCTCTTTGGATTATTCCAACTGTAAAGCAAAACCGCATAGGATACTACTGAAAGAAAAGAAGAAGAAAAAAAGGAAAAAAAAAATGTGACAATGAACATTTTCAGATTCCTTTCTCCTTCTCTTCTAACTCTTTGCTTCGTCTAAGTTCTAACACTTGTGATACCAAAACAACCACCAACAAATCCCAGAAAAAAAAAAAAAAAAAAAAAATCCCCACGACGCCTTCGAGGCCTTTCCCAGCAAATCCCAGCTCTTTTAAGTCCAAGACCACCAAGTTTCTTGACCAAAACTAGAGTCTTGTTCTTGGCTCTCACAATCTCAGCTTCTCTAGTTATAGTAGCCTCAATTCTCTACTTTCTTTACCATCTTTGGCACTCCCTTGTCCACACGGCTAAAACCATTCCATTTGATTCTAGTGCACCTCTCAAATTATATTACTACATCTAGAAAAAAGGAACCGGGCAAAGCATGAAAGAGGGAGAAGATGTTGACCTCACAATAGAGGAAAAAAAATGTGAATCCAGATGCAATCCAAGTTACACTGCCTGATAGTAGAACCATCAAATAAGGACTTTTTTTTTCGTTTGGTTTGACCGGGAACAGAACAGAAAAACTGGGAGTATTCAATATATAGCAAAGCATTAGTACTTCCAATGCTTTACTTGGACATGGAGCTATACCAATATGTTCAATTGGGAGTATCCAGATGCAATCAAGTTTACACATAGCATCAGTTTGCCGTAACATACTCAATCAGAAATTATCAAATTTCACATACGCAAGCACAAAAAAACCATGTTTAATGAAGCGAAAAAAAGAAGGTCCTAATTTGCATTATAATAGCTATTTTACAGAGAGAGAAAAAAAAAAAAAAAAGAGTTTCATTTGAATATGAGAACAAAGATAAGAACCATAAGAACCGCACAGGTGTATTAAGGAACAAAAAACACCTCAACAATCACAATCACAATCATGCACTATTACAAACAGAAAAAAATCATTCCCAAATATCGCATGTATACAAAACAAAACTTTGAGTTTGTCAGCTTCATTTATTCGGATTTTTCTTCAATAGTTTCTGGACATGTTGCCGAACTTGACAGAAACCCTAATCCCCAAACAGGAAAATCAACCGTAGTCCATGACATGAATCACTTACCGGTAAATTGTTTGAATCTGAGGAGGAGATTAACGTCACTGCCGGCAACTCACCAAACGCGGATGGTTTTTTGTATTTTTTCGATGACCGTGTTGTTCCTCTCCGGCGAAGGCGTGAAGTGGGCAACCTTCTGTAGAATCGACGCAGTTGGTACCGAATGTGAAGCCTCGGGCGTTTGTTCACGAGCAGAGATTTATGCGAAACATTTCTCATTAAACTCAGAGAGAGGTGAAGAAATGGGTTGTTTACCCGGTTATGGATCGAAGAAACGAGGAAGAGAGGAGTGAAAATTGAAGAAAGAGGATCGAAAAATTGAAAGAATTTGAAGCAGAGAACCATGGGAAGAAGGAGAACACAGAAGTTCTCTGCCAAGACACGACAGAAATGGAAGAAAATGAGGGAAGATAAGAAGGAGGAGAAAGAAGAGCAGAGAATCTCTGCCAAGACCGAAGGCAGAGAACGTGCTCTCTGCAATGTTGGTTGGGGGTTCCGTGGAGAATTTACTCCACGAAGCACAGTGAATGTACTGTGGACAGATCGAAATCAAGGGGTGAATCAAGGGGGGGCCTGATTCTTGAATCAGGACCCCAAAAATAACTCTGACTCAAATCTTTGACTCAAACCCACTTGACACCAAACACGAGATTCAACACATGACTTTAATTTTTTGATTCAGATCCTTACACCAAACGAGGCCTAATTATAATTCTGAATTCAAACTTTTTGAGAGAACCTATTAGCGAAAACATTTTTGTGAAAGAAAAATACTATAACAAAATTATAATCATATTTTGAAACGCATAAACGAAACAAATCCTAAATCATTTGCATGTAAACTTGCATCTCAAGCTCTTGCCAAGTGGTCACTGGAATGGAAGTGTAAAGAGTTGCGACGATACAAATGTTGAAAAATTATACTGGGAATCAATTGGCAATTGCGACTGCTTAAAAAAAATAAAAATAAAAATGAAAATAAAAGACTACTTGTTAAAAACAAGTTAATAGGATGAAGATACCAAAAGTGCAAAAAAATTCAAAGGAAAGTTTAACGACAAAGGATATCAACAATAAAGAGCTCTGATAAATAAAGGAATATTCAAAATACTCAATGGCTGTAAATTAATGAAAATACTGAAGGAAAACATATGAACTGAAAAGTTAGTTCCTTCATTATTATCATGATTAAGGGCAACCGGTATCTACCATCCATCCACAAAATTACTTTCCGACACCGAATGACAAATAATACGTAAACAACCTCTAGAAGAGAATCTTTCTCCACTTCTTGGATTGAAACATCCATCACAAATGCAAATGCAACTAATGTTCAGAGATCCACTCTAGTTGACAGTAGTTGCAATATGAAATAAGATGCTCAAGGAATGCTGCGCTGGTAGAGTGGCAATGCTCCCAAAGCCTCGCGTTCGGCTCTCTCCCTCTTCACCTGCAAAAGAAAAGCAACAGTTTTTATTTTTCAAGCAAAGATCCAATACAAACTAACAAGTCTGATAGCCCCTACTAATGGACATTCATCAGATTATAATTAACTTCAATATCCATTGTTTGAGCTACAGCATCCTGTTTAATTCACGTTAAAACGGCCATAGCAGTAGTTTTCTATACATATTTCTCGCTTGACCAAAACTCAGCTAATAGTTATATTCTACTTCAACATCCATTTAGTTAATACCGCAACATATTGTTTTGTTTGCGGTAAGACAATCATAATAGTAGTTTTATGATTGTTTTCTCGCTCGACCACAAATGCAGCTAATAGTTCTACTTCAACGTCGACTGTTCGTAATGTGCATATGTTCTAATCATGATAAGATGATCATAGCAATTGTTTTTCAGATAGATAGTTCTCACTGGACAAACCAACAGCTACATTATTCTATTAACCTACTCCTGTTTTCTACAAAGCGTTCATCTTACAACCTGCACATTCTATTTTCCACAGAAAGAAAGCAGTCATATAGGAAAGAAGAAGACTACGGGCCCGTTTGTTTCATGCGTTTAAACCTATAGTTTTGATTGTGTTACAGTATTTTCCTCTCACAAAAAATTTGAATGTCAAATGCCAGAATCAAGAATCATTGGTTTGAATACATGAACCAAACGAGCCCTAAGAGATTTCAAATGTTTAAACCAAGGTGAAAATACTGATACTTATTAAGCAAAGCTTTCAATGCAAGATGTTAAGCACGACAGCAAATTCTATTCTTATATGGGCAGTAGTAGTATTTACCAAAGCCAGCATTTCTTGAAGGTAGCTCCTGAATGGTGTTTGCATTGCCTGAAAATAAAATACATCGATGAGAATAAAAGCAATAAGGACAACATTAAGATCCGAAACATTGTTTAGGAGGAAACTGTGTTTGTTAGGATGGACCAGTCAGCCCAAGTCACTTTGCCCCACAAAAGAAATAAGACAGGAAAAAGAAATGCTAAACGCTGATTACACGCCGTGTTCATTGTATCATAGCTAGATACAAACTGTAGGTAAGAAAGCATGTAACTTATGCTCAAACTTGAATCCACAAACTGGTCACCCAATTTCAAGACTTAAGTCATGCGAGTCAGTGCCAAACATATAAAATAAAACAATGTCCTGATATCGAGATTGTGTACTGTGGGAATCCGAAGTTGATTACCTAATCACTAAGACAAATCAGAGTAAATCTTGGATTGACTTTTGTAGATTAGCTGTATTTTATTCTTTCCCTTCTTGAATATTAGTTTCTGATTTCTAGGAGTGATTTGATTAGACTAGTATCATGTTTTTCCCCTTTTTTCTAGGGAGGTTATTACCGTGATGGTTGCCTTGCCTATTTATCTTGTATATGCTTCTAGTGTTAATTAATCATAGAAGAATATTTTTTCTTCAAAAAACTTCCAAGGTAACGTAATTCTTCCTCTTTTCTAATGGTCAAAGATGGAGTGGCCACTGATAAGAGCAGCACGTCAAACGCCTCCTCAGGCCCAGAAATTGTCACTCACAGCAGTCATGGTGGATCAGAAAGTGCAGTGCTTCCAATCACCGGACACAAGTTAAATGGCTAAAATTATATTCAATGGGCTCAGTACGGTATGATGTATATCAGCGGCAAAGGGAAGGACGACTATCTCGCCAGGAGTGCGGCACCTCCGAAGGATGATTCGAAGTACAAAGTGTGGAGTTCCGAAAACAACGTGGTGATGTCCTGGTTAATCAGTACCATGGACAACAACATCAGCCAAGACTTTACGTTCTATGGCACCTCAATGATTTGGGAAATTGTAAAGGAGACTTACTCTGACAATGAAAATACTGCCGAGTTGTTTGGAATTAAGAGCACTCTTCACAACCTTCGTCAAGGATATCTTTTTGAGTGAGAAGGAGAGAATCTTCAAGTTATTGCTTGGGTTAAACAAAAACCTTGATTAAGTTAGAGGGAGGATACTTGGGACGAAGCCCCTGCCATTCATTCGTGTAGCCTTATCTGAAGTCCAACGAGAAGAAAGCCGGAAGAGAATTATGAAACCCAATGTGTGGATAATTGACTCAGACACTTCCGATCATACAACTGGTGATGCTTCCCTATTCCAATATTAACATCCATGCCCTAAAAACTACACAGCTCGTATTGCAGATGGATCCTTATCTATTGTAGCCTCTATAGGGTCAAAAACAATCTCACCAAATCTTGTCCTAAAATCTGTGCTCTTTGTTACAAACTTGACTTGTAATCTATTGTCCAATAACAAAATAACAAAGGATCTCAACTGTGTTACTAAATTTTTCCCTACTAATTTCAAGATTTGGACTTGGGGAAGACAATTGGCAATGCTCAGGAATGTGCGTGGCTCTATCTCTTCAAGGTTAACAACCTTCTTGAGAAACAAGCTCGATGTGACTCTGTTCCAACCATTCCAGCCATAGTCGGTCAATCCACTAGGGATTTTTTCTGTTTCAATCTTTAATTCTAATAATGATAGTGCAATTATGCTATGGCACTTTCGATTAGGTCATCCAAGCTTTCGTTATTTGTCAAAACTATTTCCTTCATTGTTCAAGAATAAAAATCCGAGTTTGTATCAATGTGAAATCTACCAATTGTCCAAACAAGTGAGAAATTCTAATCATGTTCATGAATATAAAGCATCTTATCCTTTTCTATGATTCACAGTGACATTTGGGGACCATCCCATATCAATACTTCATAGGGAAAAGATGGTTTGTATCCTTTGTTAACGATCACACAAGAACAATATGGATATTTCTTATGAAAGAAAAATCAAAGGGAGGCCCTATTTTTAAAATTTTCACTCCATGATTCAAAATCAATTCCAAGCCAAAGTTCACCAATTCTTGAAGATTACTTGTTGGATTAGGGCATAGTCCACCCAAGTTCTTGCACAAGCACTCCACAACAAAATGAAATTGTAGAGCGAAAAAATCAACACCACCTCAAAGTTGCTCGTGCAATCATGTTTACCTCTAATGTCCCAAAATCTTTCTGGGGAGATGTTGTGCTAACAGCAGCATATCACATAAATAGGATGCCATCTCGAGTATTAAAATTCCAAACACCATGTCAAACTCTCACTCAAGCCTTTCCAAATAGTCGGTTGATCTCTTCTCTTCCCCTCAAAGTGTTCAGTTGCTTAGCATTTGTTCATGTTCCTTCATATTTAAGAAGCGATCCCAAAGTTGTCAAATACTTGTACCTAGAATATTCATCTAATCATGCTCCGGTCACGAAGAAATTCTACAACACTATATGGATGTAACCTTTTTGAAATCCAACCTTTATACACCAAAACTAATATTCAGGGGAAGAATTCATCAATCAACAAGAATATCAGTTTTGGCTTGATGTTGATCCATCTCCATCCACTACTACTATTCACACTGAAACTACATCATCATCTCCTCAAATAATTCAGCCTGACACAACTCAAACAGTTCAGCCTGAAGCCTTACCAAATACAAAAACTCCAATCAAAACCCCAATTCACAAATCCGGTGTAGAGCACAAAGAGTTACAAGTGCACTCTCAGAGGTTGAAAAACCAAAAAGACATAGAGCATCCAATCCTTCTCGAGCAGAGCCAAGAGCCTGAGCCGAGTTCAAGTTCAAAGTCAACCTCTCCAAGTAACATTGATATCCTTTCTAGCTCAGTTCCTCCAATGCCTAATGACCTTGATATTCCTATTACTCAGAGAAAATGTGTGAGATCATGCACACAACACGCAATCTCTTATTTTGTGCCATATGATAGATTATCACCCAACTACCGTGCCTTCATTTCCGATCTGTCCAGTATTGAAATTCCCAAAAACATAGAGGAAGCAAAAATTCGGCCTGAGTGGAACAAAGCTATTGATGAAGAAATTCGAGCTCTAGAGAAGAATGGCACATGGGAACTTTCAAATAGACCAAAAGGACAAACAACCAGAGGGATGCAAATCGATATTTAATGTCGCATAAAGCAGATGGAAGCATTGATCATCACAAAGTGCGTTTGGTTGCTAAGGGGTTTACACAAACCTATGGTATGGACTACCAAGAAACGTTTGCTCCTTTGGCGAAACTTAACACAGTTTGAGTTCTCTTGTCCTTGGCTGCAAATTTAGACTAGCCACTTCATCAATTAGATGTGAAGAACGGCTTTCTTAATGGTGATTTAGAAGATGAATTCTATATAGAGATTCCTCCTGGTTTCAAGAATGAAAAGAACGTCGGCAAAGTCTATAAGCTAAGGAAGTCATTATATGGCCTTTAACAATCACCGAGGGCTTAGTTTGACAAGTTCACAAAGGCAGTTAAGAAGCACGGGTTATCACAAGGACAGTCCAATCACACTTTGTTCATCAAACACTAATCAAACCATCCTCATAGTATGTGTGGATTACACCATCCTGACGGGTGACAATGAAAAAGAGATGGATGGGCTAAAGACAATTCTCGCAAAGCAATTTAAGATTAAGAGCTATGAGATATTTCCTTGGCATGGAGATAGCCCGAACCAAGAAGGGAATTTCAGGTTCTCAACGTAAGTACACTTAAAGACTTACTTAAAAAAACCAAAATGCTTAGGTACAAACCAGCAGACACTCCTATGGATCCAACCAGCAAGCTTGGCAGAAAAGAGGACAGTGATCTAGTCGACAAAGGGTGCTATCAACGTCTCGTGGGAAAACTTATCTATTTGTCCCACACTATACCTGATATTGGATTCTCCATAGGTGTGATTAGTCAGTTCATGAACAATCCAACCGAAAAGCATCTTGAGGTTGTGTATAGAATTCTTAGATATCTCAAAATGATACCAAGAAGGGGACAGTTTTTCAAGAAGGGTCATAATGATAAAAGCATTGAGATTTTCTCTGATGCTGATTAGGCAAGATCCTTGACTGATCGTAGGTCAACTTCAAGTTACTGCACTTGCGTGTGGGGAAACCTTATTACTTGGAGGAGTAAGAAACAATCTTTGGTAGAAAGAAGCAGCGCGGAGGTTGAGTTTAGAGCTATGGAAAGGTGAGAGGAAAAACAAAAAATTTTTACTAGAGAAGCAAATCAGAAAGGAAGGGGACCTAAAAAGGAAAGAGGACTAAAAAAAAAAAAAAAAAAAAAAAAAAAAAAAAAAAAAAAAGCAAAAAATGAGGGACTAAAATGATAATAAAATTAAAAAGAACGAAAGAAAAAGCAAAAAAAAAAAAAAATTAGGGACAAAATAAGCAAATAAGAGAGGAAGGGAACCAAAAAGCAAAAAAACAAAAACAAAAAGAAAAGCGATGAAACGTTTTGTCCTCATCCCCTCATGGACAAAACTTTTCGCCCTCTTGGACGAAATTGGAAGCGCCCTTCGGTGCTTTTATATATGTAGAGAAATAATATTAAAATTAAATAAGGATGAAAGAAAAAGCAAAACTTAGGGACTAAAGAAGCAAATAAGAGAGGAACCAAAAAACAAATAATAGGAAGAAAGGGGAAAAGGCGAAATAAAAAAAAGGACAAAACGTTTCGTCCACATCCCCCCATGGACAAAACGTTTCAGCCTATTGGACGAAATTGGAAGCGCACTGTGGCGCTTTTATATATGTAAAGATAAAAGCCGCAAAAGCGGCTTCAACGTTTCATACTACCAGGGACAAAATGAGTGGTATAGTTTCTTTGATGCGAAACTTTTTTTGCCTTTTCTTGCTTTTTCCATTTAACTTCTTTTTTATGTACTTTTTACTATTTCCCATTTTCTTTTCCTGTAGCTTCTTTGGTGCTTTGTGTTTGGTTTTTCTTAAAATTTTATACCTTTTTTTTTTTATTTGGGTCATCAAAATATTTTTCCTTCTAATTTGTCCATGTTATGCTATAATTTTCTCCTTGTAAGGATAAATATTGTTTATCTAATTTATCCATATTAAAGTAAATTTGTTTTTTCAAATTTGTTCCTACAAAAAAAAAATAATAATAATAAAATAAAATAAAAAATAAAAAATAAAAAATTAGTACAGTAATCCCAACCACTAATTTCTCATAGTAGTTCCTACTAGAGTTTTCTAAGAGAAAATCTAAAAAGTATCTCTTCAGTTTTGCCTAAATATAACTTTTACCCCTAAGTTTTTTGAAATCCAAAAAGTATCCCCTTAGTTTTTGAAAACAGACAAAAAGTACCCCTTCTTTTAACTTTTCTAGAGTAGTTTTTTTAAAAAATGACCAAATTATCCTTGGATATCCCATAAAAGATTTTAATTTGTGCTGGGCTATAGCAGCTTCCAAATATCCCACTTAATTTTTTTTAAGTGGCTCGCTTAGGAAATTTACGGCACCAATTTGAACACGTTTTTTTCAATTTTAATAAAAAATTGAAATCTTAAAAAAAAGAAAAAGAAAAAAAAGGATGTAAATTTATTGTATTCTAGCAAGTTGGTTTATTATGCACTACAAAATACACTTTCACCTCAAATTGGTAAATAAATTTGTCATGTTTTGCTAAATAAAATTTCAAAAAAAAAAAAAAAGAATTACATCTTTTTTCAAAAAAAAAAAAAAATCACTTTCTTATTAAAATGAAAAAAAAAAAAAGAGCAAACAAAAAAAAATGTTAAAATTGGTGCTGTAAATTTCCTAAGAGGTTTACTTAAAAAAAAAAAAAAATCTAAGAGGAGTGTTTGGAAGTTAGTATAGCCCAACACAAATTTAAACAGTATGTAGGATATTTAAGGACAATTGGGCCATTTTAAAAAAATTAAACATAAAAAGTTAAAAGAATGGATACTTTTTGTATGGGTTGAAAAACACAGGAATACTTTTTGGATTTTACAAAACTCAAGCGTAAAAGTTGTATTTAGGCAAAACTGAGGAGATACTTTTTGGATTTTCTCGTTTTCTACAAACAAAAATTGGTAATAACTTGTGGTAAAAAATCTAGCCAGCAGTAGACAGATCTAGATAGTAATTAATCTAAAAGCCTAGTTTTTACCACATGTTAATAGTCAGTTATATGAGAAAGGTCTAGACAAATCACTATAACCACAAAACATAAACCTGACCACGACACGTATGTAAAGACATTTGAGTAAATAAATAAATAAAAGGTTTAAAACAAGTTTGCCAAGATAAGTAATATAAAGCCTTCCTCCTAGAAACCACACTTACCATCTTGAACATATAAAAAAGCCCTCACCTAACTTGTCCAATCAGCATCTAGTCTACTTCCTACTATTACACCCCCACTAAGAGTACCTAGCCCATTGCAACATCACCCACAATCAACAAAAATACCAAACAGCAATATTCACTATAATCTATGTCACACAAAAGTCCCACTCTGCACACCACCCAACCCATTTTCTATCAGCTTTCGTGATTCAACAATACCATTTCAGATTGATTCTTTCAATATCTCTTACGTTCTCATCCGGAATTAGATAGAAAGACCTCAGAATCTTATCATATAACTAATCGATGTGGCTCCCCTAAATCTCCAAGACTCTAGCTAAGCTTAAGTGAGCTTAAAAATGCACTCTTTCAATCAAAACATTTAATTGGATAAAAATGAAAGTGTCATTTTGCTAATTTCACTTTCTAAAGTTTGTCACTGTAGAAAAATTTGCCTAAAGTTTGTCATTGTAGCAAGTGATATGAAATCGAAATCCGATAGATAAACAGACTAAACAAAATCAAGGGAATAACAACAAAAACAACAACAACAACAACAACAACGATAATACGTAATAGAAAATGGTTAGAAATGTGGAAATTGAAAAGCAAAAAACCTGAAGATCGCCGGGGAGATACTGGTGCTTCATGGAGAGGTCCATAGCGCGCTTGAGACGCTGATGGCGGGCGTCCACAATCTGTCTCGGAAGCCGATTCAGAGCCTCCTTCACGTCCAAATCGTAATAGGGGTCGTAGAGATCGTCGTATCGAAGCCCTAATTTGATCGAATCTCAAAACCATCAACATCCAGAAAAAAAAAAAAAAAAAAAAAAAAAAAAAATCAAACTTTGTTAGGAATTGAAATTGGGGATTGAGAGAAGGAATTAGGGTTTGAGACCGTAGTTGCGGAGGCGTTTGGAGAGAACTTTCATGTGCTGGAGGGCGAACCAATTCTTCTTCGGATCAATAAGCGACTGCAGAAACGATGACATTTTCTTCAAGGGACACGGACAGCGCTGAATATCCAAAAAATAACAATGTTCAGAACCCAATATTACAAGGAAGAGCAAGAGATGCGGAGGCAGTAGAGAAATGGAGAGGGACTGAGGGAGATAGGAAGAGAGGCGGAGTAGGGAGAATAATTTTTATAATTTTCTCGTTTAACTTTAAGGGCATTTGCCCCATAGGTCCTCCAACTTTTCGATTTGTGACACTTGGTTGCTCATTTTGCAAATGTTGGCATTTAGGTCTTTTACTAATTTTGAAAAATAAAAATGTTGACATTTAGGGGTTTTTTAGGAGGTATACTCAAACCTATAATTTTTATTTCTGATACTTAAAATTTAAATTTTATGTGAGAATTTTACATTATAATAAAATTAATAATTTAGTTTGAATATATGAAATAAACGATATCTTAATCCTTCGTCTATTAATTATGAGTGTTCGCAAGTTGTCTGAGTGATTTTTGTTTTTTTTTTTTTTTGTTTTTACAACCCACCAACCAAAGGACAGTTAATCAATAAAAATAAAGATAAGATTCGAATTTATAATATAATTCAAAAACAACAAATGTATTAAAGTTTGCCATTTCAAGATTTAATACAAACCAATAAAAATGAGTTAAAATTTATTTTATCAGCGTAGAATCTCTATCATGACTAATAAAAATTAATATTAAAAAAGATACTTAAAAATAAAAATTTATATGTGTGTATCTTTTAGCGGATTATTAGGAGGTTTAAGCAGTTAGGCCGCAAACCAAATCGCCCTATAATTTAGACTAAGAACCACCCAAACACTCAATAATCTAAAAATAATTAGTGGACCGTCTACAATTTAGCGAGTTTAACAATTTATTTGCTTTAAAGATGGACCATCCACAATTCATGAAGCAAATTATCCTTTACACATATCGCTTGAAGTTACTCTGAATTCGAGAATGAATTCCAACTGAGGGAGAAAAATGCAACCCACATTAGGAGAGAATCACGTGGCAATTCGGAATTATATTTTTGGCTCAAAGACAATTATTGTGGAAGAAAATTTAAATTCTATTCTTAAAAGTTTTCAATTAACTAAAGGGTTATTCTTTTAGAATGTAATTTGAGTGTAGTTTTTGAGTTGAATTTGAGTTATAACTTGAGTTGAAGTTGTAAGTTGAATAAAGTTGAGTAAAGTTAAATAAAGTTGAGTAAAGTTAAATAAAGTTGAAACTTAAAAGAACATGAACTTGAATAAAGTTGGAACTCGAGCTGGTTTTTTTTTTTTTGGAGTTTTTTTGGCAAAAAAACATGCCCTAAATTACTATTTTTAAATTTAGGAAAGTTTCATTTTTGTGATAATTTGGTCTAAGAAAGTCGTTTCATTTTGACTTGATCCTGGGTCAAATATAAGTTTGTTTCCTTATTTATTTTTAATTTTCGGAATAATTTATTTTCGTATGTTGATTAGTAGTTTCTCTTTGCATGTAAGGAGGGAGAATTTTGAAATTTGAGTGTTTACACTTTTTGTTTTTTCAAATTTTAATATTTTTTGTGAGTCAACGAATTTTAAAGTTAATCACTGATATTTTGTGTGAAGTAGCAGATTTTGAAATAGTTTTCTAGACATTCTATGTGAATTAACATGCTAATTGATATATTCCTTTCATTTTTATTGTTCTAATTTTTTTTAATACATCTAAATCCTTGTCACCATTATAATACTTTTTGTGTAAGATTAGTGAAAAAAAAAAAAAAAAAAAAAAAACATGTACAACTTTTAAGTAATTTTTGTTTCTGTACGCATGTACTAGAACCAATCATTAGTTCCTCATTTAGAAAAGAAAAGAAAAACCTATAGAAATCCATAAATTTTCTTAATCTTCAATATTTTAATTTATTTAACCTCATAGACTACTACCAAATACCAATTGCAAGTTTCCTCCCTCATTACCATTTACAGTAAGACAATTTTTATTTAGGTCTAAATTATCTTATATGATTATCATATCTAAAAAAGATAAGATATAAATATGTAGATCATTATGAGTAAATTATTCGTATTGTTGAAATAATAGTTCAATAAAAAATAAAAAATTAGATTGTGTAGTAGGTTGGCCACCTTAGCCCAAAAAATATGGCCCCAGGTTTTTAAAAAATTAGCATATGGCCGATACTTTAGTATGACATTCCAAATTTTTTTATTTTACTATCATCTTTAATATCACAAATGTCCCCTTCCTTTACTCATGTTCTTTCAATTTTATCATTTCTTATTCACTTCACTTCTGTCACAAATGTCTCCTTCTTCTACTCATGCTCTTTCAATTTCATCCTTTCCTATTCACTTCACTTCTGCATCCAGCTTTTTCAGCTTCTTCTTCTTCTTCTTTTGTTTCCTTAATTCTTTTCTCTCAATTTTTTTTTTTTTTCTCAATTTCGGATTATGGAGGAGTTTTTTTTGGATGATTTTTGCGAAGCAATTAAAATTTTGATAAATTTTTATAGAAAATTCGTGTTTGGAAGGGAAGTGGGTCCGATGGCTGCTCTAGCTGGGAAGGAGTGCTTTTTTGCCATTTGGCTAATTTTGGAAAACAACAGTTATGTATTCAAATTGGGTAACTAAAGCAGCAATATTTGCTGTTATCTCAGAAAAAAATGGGTTTCGGAAGATTTTTGCATAGGACTTGCTCAACTTTGAATTGGGGCTAACTCTATATAGAGATAGTGCTAAGAATATCTCTCTTTCCATTCAATGTGGGATTATTTGCATCTATATTGCATAATCTTTATACATTATATATTTGACGAAATTTTCAAAAAGATAAATTCTAACAAAATGGGATTCAAGTTAGGAGTTGGCTTTTGATCAAGCAATTGTATAGAACAATATATGTTAAAAACTCCACTTGATATTTAATTTTATAATTATTTTCACTGATGTCATCTAAATTTTAGGGTAATTCTCATTTTACTCCCATAAATTTTGAAAACTCTCACTTTATCTCTTTGAACTTTGAATTATGCTCACTTAAATATTTTGTTGCAATTTCTATTAAAATTAGACATAAAAAGAGAGAATTAAGTGTAGTCATGTGATTTTTATTTATTTTTTTAACAAAAATTCAATAGAAAGACCATGTGACTGCGTTGTTCTCTTCTTAAAATAGAAATTGCAATAGAAAAGGTTAAGTAAAAATAATTTAAAATTTAAGGAATAAAATGAGAGTTTTTAAAATTAATGGGGCAAACTGATGCATTAGTAATAATAATCCGTAATTTTAATGAAATCCTATCTTGCTAAGTTACTACTAGTGTGCCCTTTCTTGTCTTACATTTCACCAAACTAACCTTCTCTATTTGCATCGAGTTTTGGTTTGTCGTCTATAACTAATGCTACTCGGTTGCTGGCATATGATTGGCATTCCCAGGCGCTAGGAGGAGGATTCTTTAATTGCTTGAGCGGGCCATTCAACTAAAGCGTGGATAAATTACAGACTCTTGTATTGTTTCTTTCCCTTGTTTCATAGAGCTTTTCATTTTCCATTTTCCTTCGAAGGGATTTTCAGTGTTATCTTGACGAAAAACATTGAAGATCACAGATCACATTATTGGCGAGCGCAGGACAATTTAAGCAGTCATTTATGAAAAAGAAAAGTTTCGCCAAGCCAAAAATATACATTCTGAAAAAAAAAAAAAAAAAAAAAAAAAAAAAATCATGATACATCAATAAACTAACATATAACTTGTTAAAGGCGTGTACATTTTTTTTTTTTAAATAATTTCATTTTGTTATGAACTCGCATTCTTTCTTTCTTTTTTTTTTTTTTTTTTTTTTTTTTTTTTTTTTTGGCTGAAAGAAACACTTCATTCAAAGGCACTACACATTACAGACAACAAATTGAAAGGCAAAACGAAAACAAACAGCAACCACCATAGAGTGTCCCAAATCACATTATTCCTCTAATGCATTGGCAAGAAAAAATGACAGCAATAAAGCCATAGGCAAAGATACTTTGCAATATTATCATCTCCCAACCAGTAAAACTTTGAAGGATCTCCAGACAGTCTTTGAGTAGCAATTTGATTTCAGAAATATCAGCACCACTATCAGCAAAGGCTTTGTACACAACCACAGCATCACCCTTAACGTTCACCCCGGTCGAATTACACTCCGTAGCCAACAACATTGCCTTCCTAGCAGCCAAAGCCTCACTCGCAGCCGGGTTTGAGTGGGGACAGCTCCTCTGCAAATGTCCAAAGAATAGTCCCTGTACGATCAGCATGACTATAGCTCCTACAATTTTGGGACGTTCGAGTTAAGCTTGGTCCACTCCGGATGAGGTGGCTTCTAGCCCACAGTATCGGGAGTGCACTATGGCCTTGATTTGGAGCAAGTCAATCCTCACTCCCTCAGGCTCACATTTATTTTGAGCACGCCAAAGATTATCCATGAGAATAGAGGCAAACAGCAGCTGATCATGAGCCCCTGCCACCGAGGTGAAATCGCCTAACAGACCTGCAAAATCATGCCCTATAAACTCATTCGGTCTAAACCCCCATGGTGAAAGAAACCAAGGGGGTCAAAACCATAGGACACAACACAAACAAATGAAAAGCAGATTCCTTCTCCATATTGCAAATGGGACAGGTAAACTCTACTCAGTGAAGCGAGAATTTAGCAAAGCAAATACCAGAGGAAAATTCCTTCACAATTGCTGTCCAGAAAGCTGTGCGTCACTTTCAAGGCGCTCCAGGGAGGGACTTTCCTGTAGAATAGCCGTGAGTTTCTCTATAAGCTGTTTAATCTCAATCTGGACACGCCCGAACTGCTTGCGATTCCAATTCATAAGCTCCACACGTTTCACACCAAATGTCATAATGCCATATTGTTAGAATTCATGTTCATGCCTTTCTAACAACCAGGTGACTTCTAGGGTCCCACACCCAAGTACCCTCAAATTTAAATGGTCTAACAAGACGTTCACCACCGAGATGTAAAAGCAACCGGAAATGATCAGAGAAAGAAGCTGGGAGCAGTTTGAGGATGGTGGATGGGGCTGAAGATTGCCATTGAACATCAGCCAAACCCCTATCAAGCCTAGCCATTGCATAGCTTTGGCCCGGGTGTCCATTACACCAAGTGTAACGAGATCCATGAGCCCCAATATCTACCAAAACCATGGGCTATTTTATGAACTTAACACATAAAATATTCATGCCACGTAATTTTAACACGTACACTTAGAGCTCGTTCATTTCACCAATTCGAGTTTTCAATTTTAGATTTCTACAGTAAAAAATTCTCAAAAAATATCACATCTAACTTTTTCTTCTACAGTGAAAAACTCTCAAAAATTGTCATATCTCAACTCGAATTAAAAACTCGAATCCACAAAGTAAATTAAGCCTTAAAATATTCATGACAACTTTTCATGACGTGTATCATTACTCCGATAAGAAAATGGTGCAACGTAAGTCGTGTGGTTCAGGTTTTGGACCTTTACAAATTACTTTTAAAGAGATGAGCATTCCTATTAATGAGCTGCAAGACAAAATAGGATGTTTAATAAATACATATATTTCTCACGCTCTCTTGCAGAACATCATGCGGACTAACCATAGCAAAGAGCTACTAGAACATTTTTTACATTGTTCAGGTATTTTACAGACAGGAGTCGAAAAGATATACACATTTGGATGTGCTCATAGCAGAGCAATTACCCTTACAGCATAAGCATGGAAAAATACTGCTCAAACTCTTGATCGATGGTTGGTTTCCTACTTCCTGATTGATCCTCTGCAATCAAAATAATAACAAGCAGTATTACTGTTATTATAAACAAAGAAATGTATTACTGTTATTTCATTAAGGAAATGGTCTAAGGATCTGTTCGGGATTACTTTTGGCGTCCTCAAAATACTTTATACATGACTGAATACAACGAGCGTGTGTAGGCACTTTCCATAGATACGAATGCACTTTCAGCTAGATTTTTCTCATTTTACTAAAGCAGAAGTTGTGTCTCTGTTAAGAGCAAAATAATCCCAAACTAAGCCTAAGAATGCTAACACATGTAAGATACAAAGATTTTCATCCATCGATTTTCAAAGGTTAAAAAAAAAAAAAAAATGTTACGAACTCTTACATTACCTTGATTTACGGTCCATCTTCCAGATGAAAGTACATACGCATTTGGGTTCAATCCGTTGGCATACAGAATATCTTCAAGTTCCTTATCTGTACATTGCTCAAGGTTGTCAGCTCCATATTCTGAGGCAATGTAATCCTCATGATTTCCGAATTCTAGGAGTTGCTCTTCGAGATTTGGAAACGCCTGTAACTCACCCTCTTCGCTACAATTGGCTTTCGCCATATTTAAACCGTCCCCTTGAGATCTGGTATTCTCAGAACTATCAGCTCCACAACTGACCAAAGAGTAGGGAGAGGTCGTTGCATACTCAGCTTCCATTTTGGCTTCACCATATATAGATGTTGAAGAGTTCGATTCTTCATTGTAACTATTGCTATCTTTCATCGACTCCAGTTCTGACCCACCATCCATCGCTAGTACCTTCCTTTTACCCTTGGTCATGTATCGATCGATGCTCTTACTTCCATAAAAGATGGTGTTGGGTCCGTAGGAAGCAACGGCTTGATCCCAGCATTTATGCTTCAATATAGGCAAGCCCAATTGCTCGGCCTGCAATTTTCTTTTCTTGATTGTCTTTTTAACACCAATGACTCGAAGGCTATAGGAAGTTCAAGAAGAAATAACTGTTAAGCAAATAAAAGTGAATAATACTAGGGACCCAAACTCTAATTACAACTGTTTGATAATAACCCACGTGACATTTAAGTTTCGTCCTTTTTTATTTTTAATTACCACATTAATTAATTCTAAAGGATTGCATTTATTAGTAAAAAGATGACAACTCACACCTGAGTTAGTATCAAAAAGTTGATATTAAAGTTAGGATCCCTTGCACTATTTAATAAAAATTACAGGTCAAAGACTTAGACCTCGTTCGCTTCGCGGATAAATTTTCAATTTGAACTGAGATATGATATTTTTTTAGAGCTTTATTTACTTAATTTAGATGTGACATTTTCTGAGAATTTTTAACTGTAGAAACTTAAAATTGAAAACTCAAATCGGTGAAATGAACGAGGCCTTAGCAATGCTTTAGAATCAAAAGATTCGGAGATAAAACTCCTTGCATATGCAATCCATCATTAGAAAGAACACAACACCAATATATACGGCAGAGCAATCCATTACAGCACAGAAAGTACAAGGGTGAAAAAAAAACATAGTTATTTTGTCCACATGAAATTAAGATACAAATTAATGACCGAAAAAAAAAATGATTTGGGTATAAATGGTGTATTATTTTGGTTTTTTTTTTTTTTTGGCCCATAAACATTTGTCAAGAACAGAATAATACTTTCCTTTTGATCCAAAACCCCCACCTCAGCCCTCAAATTGGGCAATCACATGTTCACAACTTTTAGTTTTGGCCCTTAAACTTGAGTTTAATTAAACATATAAAACAATCGTCTTCTAATAGTAACTTCTCTAATGAAAATGTTGCATGCTTATCACACAGCAGGTCTGAAACACTCTGAATGTATTTATAATTAAAGACTAAAATTGTGCAAATTGATATATCACCCAATAAAAACCAATTTCAACTTCTATTACTATTTCTCCAAAATTAACAAGTAACAAAATCCAGTTTTTTTTTTTTTTTTTTTTATAGGTTTTCATTAAAACACGGTACTTCCCATTTTTGCTGGAAATCAAAATTCAATAAAACCCAAGAACACACAACATACTAAAAACCATAAATCAAAACAAAACAACAACAAAAAGAGAATAAACTGAAAACCCATAAATCAAACCTGTTGATTTCAGATGAGCTGTGTTTATTTTCTTCCATCTCCAACCAGAACAGGAGAGAGAGAGAAAGAGAGAGAGAGAGAGAGAAAGAGAGAGAATTGATCAATTTCTACAGAAACTGAAACCCACCAAAGGTGATGATTATGGGAACGAAGTGGGCTTCTGAAATCGAAGATATCCTAAACACACACTTTAGTAGCGCTACTCTACATGATGCTTGGCGCGTGTACAGCACGTGTCGTTCGACTTTGCAAATTTGCAGCTACGTTTGGATCCTAGCGTAATAATTAGACGTCGTTCATTTTGTAAATTTAAATTTTTAATTTTAATTAAAATATGATATTTTTTAAAATAAATATAATATTTTTATAAAATTTTTTATTATAAAAAATTAAAATTTAAAATTTAAATTAATAAAATTTAAATTATTTATTTAAAATTATAATTCATAATTTTAATTTTTAAAATTTAAAATTTTTATAAAAAATATTATAAAAAATTATGAATCATAATTTAAAAACAGAACAAACATTTCTCAGTGATCGAAAGAGAGCGTGAGTCAGTTCTTATTTCGAACAAGTACACTCTCCCTTAACGTGGGATAGTGCGCGTGTCCTTCCTTTTCTGGGCCCTTACTCGTACGATTATATTTGGAAAACAAATATATTAAAAATTCAAAAATACCCTTCTTTTCTCTATTCGATCTCCTCTCTCCTCCTCAAATCTGGCATCCTCTGCCGTCGATTCCTGTGCTCTAGCCGACCATCTCCAGCGAGAAAAGGTTGCAGACCGTCAGAGGTAGAGAGAGAGAGCACGAGCAAAACGAGTGAGAGAGAGAGGCAAGCGAGCTGAGGAGAGAGAATCGAGAAAGAGGGGGAGAGAGGGAATAGAGAACGTAATGATGGTGAGAGACAGAGAGCGCTGTCGAAGAGAGAGGGGAGGGAGAGAAAAAACGTGCTGACCGTAGAAGAAGAGGAAGGCGAGAGAATTTGAGGGTTTTAAAATCTCGTTTATTTTACTAATTTAAATTTAAAATTTAAATTTTATTACAATAAAAAATTTTAAAAATATTCATATTAATTTTTTTATTATAATAAAAAATATCATATAAAATTATATCTTAATTTAAATTAAAAATTTAAATAAACGAATTAAATGTTAGACTTTTTATTGTATCTAAAATTAAAACTAAAGGTAAAATAAGTGAAAATTTCTAAAAGTTGTTATTTATTAACGAATTATTATGCTTCGTTTATTTTTTTATTTAAATTTTAATTTAAGTTGATATGTGATTTTTTTTGTGAAAACTTTTAATTATAATAGAAAAAATTAAATTTAATTTTTTATAAGAATTTTTAACTGTAACAAACTAGAATTGAAAACTTAAATCGAAAAATTAAACGAGGCTTAATAATTATACTATTTACTCAGTTTTAAAAATCTGTTATGTGTCACAATTTCTTTTTTTTTTTATTTATTTTTTAAAATTGAGCACTTATGGCTCGTTTGGTTCAAACGTTTAGATCAGTGATTTTAATTCTGAATTTAAAGTTTATGAGATAATTTATTAAAAATTTTTTATTTAAATTTTTTATAAAAAAAAATATTATAACAAAATCAGAATCATAATTTTAAACTCGTAAATCAAACGGGCTCTTAATTAGAATAGCATGATAAGCAACATTTAGAATGACACGGACAGTCAGAGTAAGCAATTTGAGTTAGAATAAATGGATAGAGTTGGAGTCACTCACAATTCCATTCACGCGTGAAATCGAAATGGACTATCGTAAACTTACACATATATCCTTTATGTATATTTCATTGCCCTCGTCTCTCTAGTTGATTTTGACACCTTAATTAATTGTTTATGTATTTTTTTCTTTTTAGTTCTAATTCATTTTGTGATATTGTTGAATTTAAGGGTTATTAATACTATAGATCCATGAATTTTAAGCATAATTACATTTTAGTCTTTAAATTTTTAATTTTGACATATTAATAACCGAATTTTCAGTTTTTAACAATTTTAGTCCTTGACACTAAGTAGTGAAGAAACAACTAATAAAACAGAAAAATAAGAATGATAAATCTGGACCCTAATGTAATAAATGTCATAAGGTATTGGTACTTAGCAGAAAATGTCTGAACATTAAATTTAGCCAAATTTAAATCAAAATGAAAAGGGGAGTTAATTGCCCCTTAAATATCCAATTTTGACAATTAACCCTTCAGACTCATAAAATTGTTGCATTGTGCTCCATTTTATTAAATTTGCTCAAATTTTTTATTAGAATTAAGGGATTAAAAGTTGTGGAGTTTAAAGATTTGTGTTACATTTGAATTGAGATGTTAGAACTTTTTGTCAAGGTGTTTTTCCGACACTAATTTAACACAATCGTCATCAAAATATGGCATATTATAACAATTGCACAAATTGAAAAGGCAACTTGCTAAAACTAAATGTTTATGAGGCAAATTGCTAAAATCATATAAATTTAAGGGTCAAATGTGTAAAATACGTTAAAAAAGTAAGTAAAATTGATTAAATATTTGACCATTCAAAACGAACCCTACTAATAAAGTATTGGCATCTTTTCATATCGTATATCAAATCTTATGAAGACCTAGATTAAATTTAATTCAAATAACCTTGCAATATACGCTAGAAGTTGGTTATAGTTAAATCTAGGAATCTAGAGTGATTCATGGCACTGAAGAACTGTTAAAGCTTTGTATCATTGGGTTGACAAGATGTTTTCTACATACAAGGAGGTTTAAATACAAATTTTTGACACGTAAATACTAATTTGTGCAAATTGTGTAAGCTAATTTGTGATGATTTTTAATAAAGTTTGGTGTGTTCGACGGCCTCAAAAAATAAAAAAATAAAAAAATAACTCGAGTTACAATTTTATTTAAATTCATGTTTTTTTAAGTTTGAACTCGAGTGGGACTAAAATTTGAGTTCAAGTTTTCCCTTCAACTCGAGTTCAGAAACTCGAACTGAACTTAATGAATAATATTTTTTCTATTCTTAAAAATGCTATAACTTTTTCGTTTTAATCCTGATTGAGATGATTTTTTTTCTATGCGTTGACAATGAAAAAACAAATAAAACCTTACCCATATATCCTATTAAAATTTTTCATCACCATTGAGTTTTTATTAAATTACTATCTAAATACAAATTCAAGTTTTGATTCACTCAAACACAAACTCAAAAATATTTTAATTTCAAACTATAACTCAAATGTACACAACTAAACACAACCTCCAGTTACAACTTCAACTCAAGTTATAACTCAAACTCAACTCAAGATCTTCCCTCAAGAATACTTAACTCAAAAATACAAAAGAACAAACCATTATTATATATTTTGCTCAAACATTTTTCGTTTAGCTTGGCCTTTCACTTGAGATTAACTGAGAGAATAAAAAGACAAATGTTTTTAGAACGCATGAGTTCATATTTTTATCCTTATTTTTAATTAATATCTTTTTTTAGTCTAATATTAATCAAGACTAAAAAATAAAAATTTAAACTCATGCATTATAAGAATAAATTCAATAATTTTCTCTTAATTTTGAGGCAATTTAATTTAAGATTAGTTTCAATTGGTATTTCAATGGCCATTCGGCCGCGGAGAAAGTTGACCCACCAAGCCTCTCTTTTGAACAATTAACAAACAAATGAAGCACTACAAGTTAATATTTCTCGTATAGATTTTAGCGTTTTACAACTCTTCAGAGTTACACATGAACGACTTCCCTCACTCCTGTAGAACTTTGAAAATCTTCTTTACGTTAACAACTATCGTTAGTGTTGGTCGAGCTCCAAGGGTGATTCCCTCTTTGTACATAAACCTATCAACACTTGCCACGCCACTAAACTCTTCTATGGTGAATACCAAAAGTAAGAGGGCAAAAGAGAAAAAAACAAAAACAAAAAAACTTCTGTAAAGAATTCACCTATCCTAAATTAAGTTTCTTTCGACAATAATTAACTTCGGCCCTTGACAACCTCAAACTGAATTCCATTCCTTAGATGGATGGCATTGCAGCAATGAAATCATAGACCATTTTCCTGCGTAGGAAACAGATGAGAGCTCTTTTCTCTCATACTCAAAAAGCAAAGCCTACGTGCCCGGACTTTTGAAAAGGACTGCAAAGACATTGTCATGCACGGTCAGCCTCATCGACCTCTCCACGATTCAAAGTACTGGGGTCGCCAACACGAACTCGAGAAAGACGAAAGAACTTCATTGTGGAAGCGATTCAGCAGCTGAATACTCGTAGACTGTACGAAAACGAAGGCCAGATCCAATATGTCCCGATGCAGGGCACATCCATCTGAAGATGCTTGGACCCAGTACCTGAAGTGATCCAAGATAGATATCCAAGGCCATGAGAATCAGATGAAACAAGATCCACAAGCATAACCGAAGACCACAAACACAAATATTCACACATTTTCGAACCATTAGGAATGACTTCAGAAAAATAAAAATGAAAATAAGTGTGAACAGGCGATAAACTCTTTAACTTCCCCCAACAGAAGAAAGAAGGGTTTATGGCTCACATTGCAATCAACTTCATCCAGGCAAATGATGAAGGCCAAACTGCACGATACAATTATGTCCTAAGAAAAAAATTCCTGCCAGAGAACACAGTACTAAAACTCTATAAGTAGAAAAATCTAGCAAAATCTGACTCAAAACTGATGTCCTTGATGCGACGCAAAGGAACCCGGACACCCAGATGCAACAAACTGGAATGCTTTGCTCAACGAACCCCTTGGGCTATTAAATCCCCAATTGTCAAAATATTCAATTTTAAGTGAACCAAATTTATGATCTAACAGTTTCTCACATGTAATTAAAAGTATGTCTTCATTACATGAGCAGCGCAAAAGGGGAAAATGAACAATACCGTCGTTAGATTTTCATATGCACCAAGATCATAAGGATGTGAATAGACTTGTCCTCCTTTCTCCGCAAGCCACATTGCTCTCACTCCTTCATGATACTGCCAAAAAGTAGAGGAAAAAGCTGATAAACTAATATTCTGAATGGTATGTCAGATTCCCCATTAAACAGATGTACAATGATATCAAAATGCTAATTCCTAGTAACCTCAATCGTGGTCTTGTTATGCAAAACTAGGTAGATATGCCAACCTAAGAGAACACTCAGCGCCACGCTTAAGAGTATGAGCAACATCCCAGAAATCACCTGCAAAGATAAAATGATGAGCAAAATGTCTAATAAAATAGGTTTGAACTCGAGAAAACATATAGCAATTTGCCATTACATATATTGTTCTAAAAGAGTCTCCACTTTGCTCTTCATCATTTTGAGGATCTGTAGTAAGACTACCCACGAGCAACACCTGAACACACAAAAGCAAAATATATGCAATTATATATGAAAATATACAGGAAAGAAACAAAAGTTATCTATAAATTTTTGCTATCTGAGAGAGAGAGAGATTTTGTGATAAATGTAGAGACTTCAGAACATACCAGGGAATAGATGCAAGCAATTACAGCATAAACAAGAAAGACGAAGAAGACCTTATAGTTTGCATGGCCGACACAATTATTTATCCATATGCAATGATGGTCCTTCCAATCAAAAGACAGCACTTTTAACATATTAGCCAGGACATTATGGAGACGTGAATATGAGCACACGCACACGCACACGCACAAACGCAAACACAAACATAAATGCATACCATTCGCAAAACACATCTTTGGCACACACGACAATGATGTGCACGAGGTGGTTTATAGCGAGAACATTTCTGGCAATACCTCAAGTCACCACCCTGCAAAGAGACATTCCGTACATAAATCATGTCCCAAAATCAACAAAACTAGTGAACCAAATTCAGCCGGTAGAATTTACAAAAGCTTTGCAGGAATAGTATATATAGTTAATACCAAATTAATTATCCTAGAAACACGAATAACATTTGCAGATTTAGTATTAAATTATAAAATACTTTAACTACGGGCAAGGTACCATAGCTACATAATATCATAGCTGACCCAATCCCAAAACAGAATATCAAGAAAAAGGAAAGACAATATCAACCTAAAAGACAGTTTTTCTTATTCTCTAGGATATACCATATAAAATAGAAATGATGAATTCTATGAATCCATAAGAAGTACATTATTATTATTATTATTATTATTATTATTATTATTATTATTATTTTGAAAAAGACGGTTTTGACTAGACATAGATTCTTTCAGGCTTGTTCCCTTGAATTATTATAGTATAAATTTGTGCATTACAGCATCTATAGTTTCTCCGGCAAGAAAGAAAAAAACAGATATTGAGTAGTTACCAGATCGTGTAATTACAAAATATCGAAAATGAGTCTTTTCACAGCAAGAAAGAATAAATAAGTTGGCCAATAATGTATATGATCTCGAAATGGCAAACAATTAAGATGTGCAGAGTATTATGGAGGTGTTGGTAATCTCTTAGTTCTGGACGCTTTAAATGAAAAGCAGTTCAAGGACAATTGAAAATAAGGGAATAGGCGTGACAATCTTGTTCGAAAAGGCAAAATTGTCAGCATCTCTATCAGTCTCCACGGAAAAGAGTAAATATTTTCCTTTTTCACCAATTGTTCTTAATTAGAGAGATGTGAACAGTCACTAAATTTCATGTTTCAGATTTTCACTCTTGGATGGGAAGTGTTCTTTGATGTTGCTTTCCTTTCTGCTCTCGTTCTTTTTTTTTTTTTTTAGAAGATACCTTATCCTCTTACCGTGTACTTGATCATTATCTAATAATGGAAGTTTTCTTATTAAGAAAATATGTACAATTTGGAGAATAGAGTAACTTGGAGAAAATGGACCGTGATACGACTTTAAGGACTGTGCTACTCGACCTTGTTGAAAAGATCTAATCCCCAAGTAAATGATTAAGATTCTTGTAGGAGGTCGAAAGTTATTGAAAATATTACCATCCTTGGGTCTAAGTTATTGAATTGGAAACTGAATTTCAAATAAAAACAAAATTTTAAGACTCCAAAAATGGCATCAAACAACTTGGAGGTTATAAATATGCGACAAGCAACACTTAACAACCACCTTTTTTGATTAAACACTTAACAACTATGGACTACCTACGTCATATACACTATCTTTGGATTAGATAGACGGTAGAGATAGAAACTTCTATCTGTAGGGCGGGCTTTCCTTGTGAAATAGAAGAATCCCTTACTTAAAAGGTGTACGGGCATACACTTAGTGATTATGTAAACGTATAGTTAAAAAGTAATAATAATAGATTAAAAGAAAGTTAGGAGATAAATACAAATAAAATAAATAAAACGAGCGGTTACATAAAACGACACCTTTCGTAAAAGAAAAGTAAAATGACGGTCGCAATTGGAACAACACTTCCCGTGAGAAAGTGGAAAACTTTTCCTCTTATTGTGTTTGGTGTACATTAACTACTCCAATCCTTCAAACTACGAAAACATCAAAATTGGAGCCGAGCAGAAGATTTTGAATCCCTCATCAAATACATTCCCTCCTCTAATCTCTCCTACCAAACAACCATAGGTCTTAAATTCCATCCACTAATCCTCCCACCCCTATCCCTCCTTCCTCTATTACCTATTTCTAATCAAGGCCAGTGAAAGCAGCATTCACCAATTTATTACCACTTACCAATAATTATGAGTTTGTTTGAAAATTGGATTGCTTATACAATCACCCTTCATAAGATATTTGTATAAACGCATATATATCAAAGTCTACTGCTATTTGCATTGATCTAAATATCCCATTTTTGATAAATCATGCTTTTTTTCTATACAATTAATTTTGTTATAATCGTTTATTGGAGGACCACTTATCCAAATCACTCAAATTTATTTCAACTGTTTTTTCAAACTTTCCATTATTCTAACTCCCTTATGAGATTTCACCAAACAACAACCAAAATCAAAACTTTTTTTTTTTTAACAAATTCCCATTTTTTCTACATCAGCTAGCAACATTAACACCAGTTCATGGAATAGATCTCCTGACAAGAACTAAACAAACAAACATAAAACTAAAACCCCTAAATTTAGCAAAAGAAAAGAAATAAAACAGGAAAAAGTCAAATCCTTATATATATATATATCTGTGTCTGTGTGTGTGTGTGTGTGTGTGTGTGTGGGCGCGCGCGCGTGCGCGTGTGTTCGAATACCTTGCGCTTGATCTCGTGAATAGGGTTTTGGGAATCCTCAATGTCGGGCATGAAAGTGGAGGGGACCCGACCCGGATCCGTGAATAGCGAAACGGTGTAGCTGAAGACGCACATGGCGGCGACTGCGGTGAAAACGACGGCGTTTATGATCCCTGGGGATGTCGTTAGGCCGAACCAGCGGTCGACGAAGACGAAAAGCGTGGAGAAGTATATGTAGGCGATGACCAAAACGACGACGCTTACGGGAAGTGAGAATCTGGACTTCCGCTTCATCGTGGGAAACGACGTCGGAGGATACCACCGGCGTCGCGAAACGACGGCGTCTCCGGGGAGATCGGTTTTGGGAATGAACGAGTTTTAGCTCGGAATAGAAATGGTAGAGAGAAGAGAAAAATAAAAGAAAAATCGTCGAGTTTGGTTGGACGTCAGGTTGGTGACTAATCTAGATGGTGCCGTTGCGTGTCGTTTTACTTAACCGGGGTCTTCTTTATTTTTTTAATTATTATTATTTTTGAAAACTTAGGCCTTGTTCACTTCACCGATTTGAGTTTTTAGTTTTAGGTTTCTACAGTAAAAAGCTCTCAGAAAATGTCACATCAAAATTTTTCACTACAGTAAAAAGCTCTCAGAAAATGTCACATCTCAGTTCGAATCCGCGAAGTGAACGAGGCCTTAGAATGCGGTGATTAATATGAAAATTTATGAATTATATATAATTCGTGATTTATTATAATATTTTTTAAAATATATATATATATAAATTAAAAATAATTTTAAATTATAATATATATTTTTTAGGTTTTACAAATAAAAAATAAATTTGGGTTAATGAGTTTTACAAATAGAAAAAAAAGGGGGCTAATTTTATATTTGTTCTAAATGGTTAATCACGTAAACGGTACTTGAGGTACTCTCTATATTAGAAGGGACATTTAAAACGTGATATAGTTAGTCATTAATCTATAACTCTAATTTATGTAAATTAAGGAATATTTTTGGGATTAATTCTTAACTTTTAAAATGTGTTAAACTTAATTCTGATCTATAGTTTATTTCAATTTTAGTCATTTTTATTAGTTAGATATTGAAAACATTACAATAGTACTGAGAAAAAAATAACATTATGCTGATAGAACACCAAAAAAAAAAAAAACAAAACAAAACAAAACAAAAAACAAAACAAAACATGTAGTTTTTAACGTAAAAATATAAAATAACATTCTACTAAATTTTGAAAGGATTAAAACTAAAACAAACTAATTATTAAGTTAAGTTGGGAATGTTGTAAAAGGCAGAGGTTCAAGTGAAATTGAGAGAAAAATTTGAAAACCATTTATAGAATTAATCTAATAAATTTTATAAGGACCAACTGAAATTACAAAAATAATTCATCACATCCTACTTAACTTCTTTTAAAAAATAATAATATTTCACATTTTGGGAATTGGGATATAAACATGCGTAATCATTTTCCAAGTAATAATATGTAAATATGTATCCAAATACCATCTCTAAACTCTCTAATAACTTGAAGTTAATTATCATTTAAGTAATTATAATAATTTTACAATCCACGAGACTTCAAATCAGTACTCAATTCATTAAAAATAATTCACGCATATATTAAACATCAATGGATGCTATCACAATTGAATTATTATATCAGTAATTATAGTTTGATTTGTAGTTTGAAATAAATTTCACTCGAATCATGTTTTAGAAATGAAAGTAGCTCTTTATAAAAAATTTTAGCAAGAGCACTTTTGTGAAAAAAAGAAGGAAGTGGAGGACAAAGAGGAGGAGAAAGAGGACAAAGAAGAGTAAAGTTCTCATTTTAGGAGCAAATGAGGTTTTGGATTTGTTTTTTTTGGTTGAAAATAACACTTACGCCTTTTAAAAATGGGTATTTTGTATGAACACCTCCTAAACTTTTTAAATTTAACAATTTAATCCTTAAAATTTTTTTCGTGGCAATCAACACTCTAAACCTAAAGTTTTTGGCACTTTCAATATTTGTTGCTCAAATTTGTTAAATTTTGACAGCTTTTTGCACCTAACTTACAAATGATAGTCTAATAAGGGCAGTGATGTTCATTTATGTTTAGTTTCAATACAAACACATTTAAAAACTTGAACTTAATTTAATTATAACTTAAACTTTAATCTAAATTTTAACATGAAATTTTATTAATACCAAATAAAAATATCATCAATGCACTTTTTAGCCTGTCACTTGTAAGTTTGGCACCAAAAACCATCAAAATTTTAACGAATTTGAGCAACAACGACTAAAAGTGCTAAAAATTAAAAGTTCTGAGGATTGATTGCCAGAAAAAAATTTTAGGGACTAAATTGCTAAATTTAAAAAGTTCAGTGGTATTCATACAAAATAGCTAAAAATAAAGGACTAGTTACAAAACTTTTCCTGAACTATACCCCTTATAACACTTTACCTCATAATTTTTGAAACGTAATATATAATTCCCCTGAACAATGAAATGTTAATAATAAAAACCCTCTCAATTCTGACTTTTTAAGGGAAATTGACATGTAATTTGTTATTTTGGTAGTTCAATGGTTTAAAATTTAATTTAAAATTATAGATAATTTAAATTTGAACTTTTAATTATTATATATCCATTATTGATTGAATGTAAGTTATAAATTAAATGATTTTTTTTTTTGTAGAATGAAAAAATTTACAAAGTTTTTTTTTGTTCAAATTAAATTTTAAACTATATAATTATCAAAATAGATAATTAAATGTCAATTTCAGTTAAAAACTTAAAGAAGAGGGTTTTTTGTTAGTATTTCATTATTTAAGAGAACGAATATTACGTTTTAAAAATTAGAAAGTAAAGTGTTACAAAGAGTAATTCAAGGAAAATTTTTGTAATTAATCTAAAAGAAATATATCGACACTTTTTAAGGCCTCGTTCACTTCGCGGATTCGAGTTTTCGATTCGAATTGAGATGTGACATTTTCTGAGAGCTTTTTACTGTAAAAACCTAAAACTAAAAACTCGAATCGGTGAAGTGAACGAGGCCTAAGTTTACTAGTAAAGAGTGGCACGTGCAGAAGCACATGCCTTTATTTTCAAATTAAACACCGTATATAACTTCAGTTACGTCAATAATATAAAGTTCATTAGAAAGATAAATGTTGTAGTTGCATTAAGAGAATGTAAAAATTCGAATTGGTGAAGTGAACGAGGCCTAAGTTTACTAGTAAAGAGTGACACGTGCAGAAGCACGTGCCTTTATTTTCAAATTAAACACCGTATATAACTTCAATTACGTCAATAATATAAAGTTCATTAGAAAGATAAATGTCGTAGTTGCATTGAGAGAATGTGGAAATAGTTGATATGTGTTGTAGTAATTTATTGATGGTTGATATGTGTTGTTCTTTCTACAACTAAGCATGATTTTATCTCTCTCTCTCTCTCTCTCTCTCTCTCTCTCTCTCTCTCTCTCTCTCTCTCTCTCTCTCTCTCTCTCTCTCTCTCTCTCTCTCTGTTTTTGTTTATTTGATTTTGATGATTTATTATTCTCTTCGTCACTTGTATTTTTTTCTTTTTTGTCATAACTTTTTTTTTATTTCTTTTGTTTATTTTGCCCTAAATTATCCACCACATCTACCATCAAGACGCCAACTTTTCCAAATAACATTTATATATGAATTATATTTTTTTTAACAAATTTTGGTCTTGGAAATGCATAACAATAAAAGATCATTGCTTCTTTCTCGTCATTAGGGCTCGTTCACTTTACTTTCGTGATTCGAGTTTGTAATTTGAGTTGAGATGTGATTTTATGTGAGAGCTTTTTACTGTAGCAAAAAAGTTAAATGTAACTGTTTCTGAGAATTTTTTACTGTAACAAAACTCAAATTTTAAACTTAAATTGGTGAAGTGAACGGGGCCTAATTTGGGCTATTTTACAATTGTTTTAGCTTTTTATTTTTCACTTTGGTTCAGATGGTATTTTCTTAAGTATATTTAAGTATTTTTTTCCTTGAAACATACTCATTGTATTTATATAGTGATCAATAATTTCAATTACTCTCACTAAGACAATGGATTTTCATGAATTTTAACCTTCAAATCATTAAAAGCATCTATAAAAAAGAAGTGACCTAATAATCACAAAAGGCCTAAAAATACAGTCGTTCAAAGAATATAAAAAAAGGGGGAAAATAGATAAAGATTATAATTACTCTTTTGTGATTTGCCTAAATCAATTTAATTGTCTAGTTTCCGAGATAAAACAAAAAAAAAAAAAAAAAAAAAAGGATACACTATGAAAATCTTTATCTTCATTCTACTTTCTATAGCTTCCTAAAAAAAATAGTAAAAAAATTTAACAATAAGAATCTATAAAGAAAGAAAAAAAAAAAGAATCTCTACTATCCTACTTACAAAATAATTTCACATCTACTGACTCATCCCAATTTTCATGCACAATAAAAGCATTTCTAATTTAATATTGAATTAGTGCGTCAATGTTCAATAGAAAAATCGTTCTTCAATATGATGCTATTCTTGATACTAAATTTAATATATATATATATATGTTATACTTGGAAATAAATTTATCTCCAAGTATAATATGTACTAAATTTTGATATTTTTTGATATTTATTTAGAGTATTCTTTTTCCTCATATAGATTTACTCTCGTTTTTTTATTATACATGTTTTTTTTTAAAGTTCGATTAATTAAGTGTTATTTAAAATAATTATAAGTAATTTTATTATATAATTAACATTTATTTAGATGTTAATTTTTTTTTTAAAATAAGTTCGACATTCCTAAATTTGAAGTGTTACGTTTTTTATGTGTGTACTTCAAGTTGATATGGTAAAAAAAAAAAAAAAAAAAAAAAAAAAAAAAAAAAATCATAGGGAGGGAACAACAAAAGAAATAAAAATTAAAAATTGAAAAAAGGAGGATGAAGCTTTTTCTGGTTTGGCTATCTCCACCAAGTTGTGAGAAGAACAATTCATTAAAGTTGACTTTAAGTACCTCAAAACGGAAAGAAACAAAGGTAATGTTCAAGTTACTTACCAAAACTAATCAAAATTTCACCCAATTTTTTAATTTTATTATGGTTTTTTATGTGGTCTCAACATTTTTATGGGGAGGTTAAAGGATTAACGTAACCGGTCAAAAATAATCAATTTTCACTCAATTTTTTATTTTATTATGGTTTTTTCTGTGGTCTCTCAACATTTTTATGGGGAGGTTAAAGGATTAACATAATCGGTAAATTGTTTGGCATAATTCTTTTTGTATTAAGTAGTAATAATTACTATTTTAATAATCAAAAGTCATTTTTGAGCATATGACGAATAAAACATTGTCATGTACTGCTCCAAACAAATGTTCATGCATAATTAAATATGCCTATAAAAAAAGAACATGACAGACATAATTCTTCACGATAATACTATTCAGGTTTTAAAATGACAGTCGGTTAGAATGAAATGACTTATATTAACAGTAAAAATGACAATTATTTATTGATGCGTCTTTTAATATTTTTTATATTATTATTCATGACAGGTATACATGAAAGCCGTTTATTGTTACATGTTTAAAAACGACTTATAGTTTTCAAAAGAATAATCATTACGTCTTAATATAAGAGAATTATGCTAGGCTTTTAACCGATTACAATCGGTACATGAGCCCGTTATGATTGCACAAACAGTCCGCCATTTTTAAAATGGGGGACTATAGACAACTCCTATTATCATCATCATCATCATCATCATTATTAGGTCTAGCTAGTTTTCTTTTTAAATGTTGTTGCATGAGTGAGACTGGTGTTAGAGCTTTGTATGGTTTTGAATGGATGTATGAACTATGAAGTCACTGAGCTCAATCTAAGAAGTCCAAAGTTGTCAAAGAGTCTTTGACAAATGATACAGAATAAGCTAGATAAATTAATACTCGATAACTATTATTTAATCATCTCAATTTAATTACATTGTTGGTTGGTCCCGACTTAGAAAACTCATCCAAATATATATTAATTAAATAATATATCGATTAATTAATAAATTTGCATGATCTAAAAGTATTAATTTATGAAAGTTTAACCGTATTTTAATATAAAACAGTATGGTTGAAACATATCATTCACACATATACAGTAAATACAACAAAAGCTGCTTTTTAAATGAAGAATTTATTTGTAATAAAATGGCGATAATGTTAAACAATACAATGATTACTTACACTTTTAAAAGTTACAAAATTTTTTCTTTAATAAAAGAAGTCTTGTGAGGTGGGCATAAACATGCCTTCAATTGGAAACAAAGGCTTAAACGGAAAAAGGGAGGGAGGAAGGTAGCAAATATGTGGTCCATAGTTTGGGGCACAGAGGATCATTAGAAAATAAACTCTAGGTATTCAAGGCACCAAAGAGCAAAAGCTGAGACAAAATTAATAATACATCTGAAATTAATTACTAATTTAATGAAAACACACTAATAGCTTTTACTTTTTTCTTTTTTTTTTTTCTTGGTAGGAAACAATAATTGCACCCCAAAATCTATCAGCAATTATCACCCCATATCCCATAAATTAAGTTCCTAGCGATTTTGCTTTTGTAATGAAGCGCTTACAATATAGACATGTTTGATAGGTGAGAATTTTTTACTGTAGTAAAAAAATTAGATGTGATTATTTTTAAGAGTTTTTTACTATAATAAAATTTAAATTCTATATTTGAATCGATAAAATGAACGAGACCTATATCTAAATTAAATTCCAACTTTGATATTCAAATCATATATACCTTATTGTTGCAATAACTCATTTTTAAGCTCTAACCCACCAATATTTCTAGGATAAACCTTTAAAGCTTTATTATAATTAAGAACTTAATTAGAACAGTCCAAAATGATTTAATATTTAGGCCTCGTTCATTTCGCTGATTCGAGTTTTGTTATAGTAAAAAACTCTCACAAATAATCACATCTAACTTTTTTGTTACAGTAAAAAGCTCTCACATAAAATTAAATCTCAACTCGAATTAAAAATTTAAATCAACAAACTAAACGGGTCCTTAATATTTTCAGGTTGTCAGCATCAAATAATAATAATAATAATAAAATTGATATTGATATGATTCTACGATGACAAGTACATCTTTGATCTCATCACCTAAATTTTTTTTTGAACTCTCTTAATGATGGCTACCACAAACCAAACATAAAATAGAGAATAGATTCTCCTTGGTAGGGTACTACTATACTTCACTATTTGATCAGGCCCTCAAAGCTTCATGATTGTTATAATTGCTGCTGCCTATTATCGCCTCCATCATTGATCCATCTTTAACACAACGATATATAAAGAAACCGGGATTCAAATTAGAATTCACAAAGTACAGTACCAAGCACAGCCACAAAACAACAAAAGTCAGCTAAGAGATGTTGAGAAGGGGTGACATAACCATATCCATGCTCTCAAATTCCACCATGTTGGTCGGGTGGTGCCGCCCTAAAAGGCGGCTGAGGCGGCGGAGAGGCGTCACCGTGCGACTCGGTAATAAGCGGCGTGGTTTCTCTCTTGGATCACGCACGGCGGTGCAGTGGGGATTCATGGCCGGTCCTATAAGGATGCTAAGGAAAATCATAACGAAGATGGCATCAAATGCACAGTTGATTGACGGTGTGTATTGGTCTTTGCCATTTCTACGTCCCCAGGTGTTTCCCCTTTGTTGATTGTAAACTGCAACTTCTTCGGGTGGTTTCTTCCTTTTTCTATCAGTTGTGTAATAAGGGCTCGCAATAAGTCCTCTTGTTTGAACAGACAGATTGCTTCTTTCGTAATTAGTGCAAGTCAAAGACAATCAAATATTGAGTCATAATTGCTTTTTTCTTTCTTACTAGAAGATCTGGTGTGAAATCCTTATTCGCACACGCATTTGAACATAAAGGAAATAATTCTACATAAAACGAATATTAGAATCGTACAAAGCATAAATGGATGGCTCAAGATCAGAAATGCAGAATCACAAAAAATACACCGTTTTACTTTCTTTCTTCCTGGACTGTCAAGTAGCTTCTTAGTTTCATCTGTATTCGACTTCGAATCAACTGAAAGCTCTTCATGGTCACGTTTTATTTGGCACTTTTCTGCAACCCCCCTAAGGAAATGAAGAGACACTAGATTTGGAGTCATCTTCTCCTTTTTCAGTTGAAGAGAAAGATCCCATGTTCGTTTTATATTCAGGCTCTCCTTCCAAGCATTTTGCAGAATCAACCTTGGAAGAACTCTCCTCTGGGTTTAAGCCCGCTTCTATTTTTGTTCCCTTTGCCGAGAAATATCTTGAATACGAGATATTTCCATCTGGTTTCAGAACTCTCCGTTTTTCTCAGGAGGTTATGAAGATCATGATTGGAATCATTTCGAACAGAGTTTCGGATCTCGACGGTGGAGTGGCCACCAACGAATCCGATCTCCACCACTATCTCACCGTCCACCATTTTCATCACTATACCACCATCTCATCACCACCACCACCATCATCCATCATCACCATCTCACCTCTCCTATGACAGCCAAACCAACCAAACAAACCCCAAATCACAGATTCACCAAACCAACCCACCAAATCTCTCTGAATTTTGCCCAAACCAAGTTTGCATCACCAGCACCTCCACAAAGTCATAGCTCCGGCGACCGAATGGCGTAGGTAGCGTGATGGTTCCGCCGCTGCCCGTTCGTGTGTCTCCGGCGTGGGTCCTCGCTCCACCAAGAAAGCACATCATCGACTCCGCTGAAGCCACGGGTCACCTTCAACGAGGATGGCCCGACCTGTCCGAATCACGAAAACAAGACGGCATCACAACGGTTGGAATCCTCAGGGAGAGCGATCAGCGCCGGCGAGGACACTACGACACCGGAGATGAGAAAGGCGTCGCGATTAGAGTTCTAGATCCAGGGGTGGTCGTGCTTCAAGAATTGAGTCCGGACCGCGAATGCCGACGAGAGAGGACTAGGACTAGTCAGAGCCAGCGTGGGTTTAACGGTGAAGATGTCCAGGGAGGTGGCGGACTCCTTCGCGGTGACGTCGTTGTCGACGAGACCCATCATGGCGGCGGCGCTTTCAAAAGAGCTAATCTCTCTTCGAGAGCTTTTCTCTCCCAAGCTGCAGATCAAGTTCAATTATCTGGGTAAACTCGACAAATATATTTTTAAAAAGGGCGTTACGTTAGTCAAAATTTTTATTTTTAATTTTTAATTTTTAATTTTTTTAAAAAATATAATCTTATTCTTTCTAGTGTATCATGTATGTCCGTGGATGCTTGTTTTTGCTGTGATTTTCTCTCCTGTTCTTTTTAAGCAAAGGAAATCATGCTCGTAATGATGTGCTCTCATAAATGGCTTTCTATTAAACATTCTGATTTAGACTTCGTTTACTTCACCGATTCAAGTTTTTAATTTTAAGTTTCTATGGTAAAAAGTTTTCAAAAAATATCACATTAAAATTTTCTGCTACAGTAAAAAGCTCTAAAAAATGTCACATCTCAACTCGAATTAAAAACTTAAATTTACGAAATGAACAAGGTCCTAGTAATTCGTACCTTGATTCATGTGAAATAAATTTTCTTTTTATTTGTGATTTACTTTTATATTTGTGCAATTGTCACAATAGTTTCTTTCTTATAATTTCTCATAACTCATAAAGGATTCTTTTTAAAGTAAAATCCGACTTTTCACACAAATAATAACACGATTTAATCTAAAAATTAATTAGAAATAACGTGACATGCGAGTAACTAAACAATCTAATACATGCTCCGGAAAAAAAATCTAATAAATAAAGATAAGTAAATACAGAAAACCAATAATAAAACAGGAGAAAAAATCTAATAAAAAGCGTAATGAATAAAATTTCCCTTCCAAGGCACGTTATACTTGTAAATTATAATGAAAGTACAAATTTGTCCAGCATCAACCTAACGGATAAGTCGATTACGTGAAGATAAGGTTGTTCGTTTATAACAAAATTTAAAAAAATTTACAACTTAAATTATAATTTTATTTAAATTTATGTTTTTTAAAATTTTAATTTTATTTAATTTTATTTAAATTTATTCAAATTACAACTTTAACTCAAATTATAATTTAAATTTAACTAAAAAATTATCCTCAAATTACATTATAAAAAAAAAGATCTAAAACAATTCAAATAAAAGGACAAGTTTGTCAAGAGTGTACAAAGGAAACAACCTCTATTTTTTTTTTTGTTTTTTTAAATAATGTATACTACACTGCGATTTAAAACTCGTTTAATTACTTAATTTAAATTAAAATTTAATTTTATATAAAAATTTTTATTATAAAAAAATTAAATGTGAGTGCTTTATAGTAATAAAATTTAAATTTTAAATTTGAATTATAAAATAAACGGCGTTAGTGAGGCCGGCGCCAAAAAAAAAGCCCAAAGACTGTCCGTAATTTTCTTCTGTTAAGTTAAACATTGAAACGTTGTGTGTGCTCGGCCGCCGAGGAATATCAGAAGAGGGAAGTCGGAGATCAGAGAGTCCGGTCGTAGAAGAGGAAGAAGACGAAGATCGGAAATGAGCGGGGCGAGACTGTGCTCGCTGTTGGGGGAATTAGGGTACGAAGGCGCAGAGGCATTGGACACTGACAGCTTCGAATGGCCCTTCCAATACGACGACGCACGCCCCATCCTCGACTGGATCTGCTCCAGCCTCCGCCCCTCCAATGTCCTCTCTCTCTCCGAGCTTTCCCAGTTACGTTCCTTTCCTCTCCTCTCTCTCTTCTCTACGTTTTCGTTTGTTTGCTTCCCGAGAAAATCCGGGAAAAACGACGGTTTCATCCGCTATTCTGTTCAAATCCTCTGATTCTACTCAATTTTTTCGTCTTTTCTTGTGTGGTTGGCTCGATGTTTTTGCGTATGAACTGTAATTTCACTTGTTGTGATTATCTACTATTTGGTTTTCTAGGTATGAGCAATTTCTTCGAGAGGGGAAGCTACTGGAGGTAAATTTTCTCCGTTTCCTATTCTTAGGTTTTCTTTTATTGTTTTTATAAAAATTAAGCGAAAAATTGGGAATGAAAAGAAATTGAAATGAGCTTATTGTTGTATGTTTACACTTTTAGAGTGTGGTTTATTTGCTGCGGAATTTGATCGAACAGTAAAACTGATAATGAGCGTAATTCTTGGCAGGGGGAAGACTTGGACTTCGCTTACGATAGCATTTCAGCCTTTGCTTCCAGGAGAGACAATCAAGAAGCGGTTTTCGGAGCCGAAGAAGGATTGAAAGACATTCGGTAACATACATTCTGATGCTTCTTAAAAATGACTAATAAATGAATAGACCATACTTTATGATCCGAGTCTGAAGATCTTGAAGAACTTTTGGTGCTGTTTGTGCAACATAGCTGACTATTTTTGAATATCTATTTCACTTCAAATTGTGCCAACACGCACGAAAGGGGAGAATTGAAGGGTGATTGGGTGTTATTTTTTGCAAGACACAAAACCGAATCGTATATGTACACTTTTGTTGCTTTCTATCCCCGGTTTTTGCGTTCTTTGAGATTGGTCTTCTATTTATTTGCTTGACTGCTGATTTTAGATATTCATTAGGTTTTCCCTTTAATTGATTACGTTTTCAAATGATGGAGACTTATTATAATTCCATAGAGACTCTCCAATGCAATGTCAAATTAGTGTGTCAATGCCAAATTATAGTATTTGAATAGGTGCTATTCCTGGTACTAAACTTGCCAATTTGCCATTGCTATTGGTAAATGTTATGATCCTTTCCTTTAATCATTACAATATTGGCATTTTTAAATTATTTTAAATATAAAAGTTTGTCCTTTCAACTTTCGAAACTTAATGATCATGACAAAATGTAGATATAGCGTTTGAAATATCATCATGCATTGGAACACAAATCAAAATGATGCATCAGGTATGTCATTTTCATACTTTTTAGTGCCAAATATAGCATTGCCATTAGTATTTGTATTGGAGATGATCTTACCTGTATTAGTGATGTTTCCTTTTGTTTTATGGCTTACATAGTTTTAATGTTTACTTCACCTCTTCTAGGCATTTTAGAGTTGGAATTGTTTTGGCTAGTAATTGATGATCTATGAGGCTCTGCTTTCAGAGCTCTGATTTGTTTCTGCTTTCGTTAGGGATGCAACTTTGGCCTATAAAGCTGAAGCTTTAGATTTGCAGAGACAACTTAGAAACTTGCAGTCTCAATTTGACATGCTATCCGGTCAGGCCTCTGCTTTGATACAAGGGAGAAGGGCAAGAGTTGCTGCTACGTCTACTGTTAATGGGCACCTTACAACGATAGATGACAGCCTCTCTGCAAGAAATTTACAGGTATAGTAGGAATTATGGTTTTTTCTTTGTTTTATTTAGATTTGGGAGGTTTTGTTTAGTCATAAAGTAATTTAGTTCTTATTATTTTCAACGAAATGAATTAAACGTAAGTGTATTTTAGAGACATGAAATTTATTATGTAGTCTCATCCAACGCAACTAGTAAGAGCTAAGAAGATTTGTTAGGTACTTTAAATTATATGCTTTGGTATTTATACTTTGTAAGAAAGTAATGCCATCTGTAATGTACTGTTCGTATTTCGTACTTATTTTTTCAATGCTCTTTACTGTGATTTAGATGAATGCAGTGCTCGGAAGGATTGCTTCTACAGCACAAGAGTTGGCTCATTATCATTCTGGGGACGGTTTTTTCTTCTTCTTCTTCTTCTTCTTCTTCTTCTTCTTCTTCTTCTTCCCTTTTCGTATCTTTTACTTGCATTGGCCATAGATTATTTGAAAAGTAATTCTCATTTATTCCGATTACTTGAAGAGTAATTATCATCTATTCATTTGTGCGTATTCCATCAGAGTGATGTCAAGGTATTATAAGACACCAAGAGTAATTCATGATTTACCGTGCTTTAATTGAGTGGAATCTCCTATCACTTTTTGCTTCTCATCTGATTAGCTTTACTTTGGAATGCAGAGGATGGGATCTACTTAGCTTACTCTGACTTTCATCCATACTTGGTCGGAGATTCAGATTGTATAAACGAGCTAAATCAGTGGTTTTCTAAGCAGCTGGACACGGTATGCTAGTATGGCACTACTGTTAATATACGCACATGGACACATAATTGTCACTATGCGATCCTTTTGTTTTACCAGGGTCCTTTTCGGTTAGTTGCCGAAGATGGAAAATCTAAGTGTTCATGGGTGAGTCTTGATGATATCTCAAATATCATCATACGAGGTAATGTTTCTATCTGCCTTCTATGCTCTTCTCAACAAAAGTTTCCCTTCTATAAGTTTATGCTCTCAATTTTTACATGTTTAGATTTGACCGCTTTTCAGATTCCTCAGAATTATTTATTTATTTACAGCAAGAATGAAAGTTTTCTCTCTTTTTTTTTTTTTTTTTTTTTTTTTAATGAAAGTTTTTTTTTTTTTTTTTTTTTTTTTTTTTTTGGGAAAAGAAAGAAGTCATTTCTACGAGTTTTGGCCTTTTATTTTGGGAATCTTTTCCACATCATATTGATGATTATGTGGCTATGTGTTTGCTGCAGATCTAGAAACGTCTCATCATCAACGTGTGTCTGAATTGCAACGACTTCGTTCAGTGTATGTTTGACTTGTCTTCCTTGGTTTTTCTATTCACTTTCTCGAGACTTATTTTGCTTTTGTATATAACCGTGTTCTACGGAAGTATTTGGAAGAATTTGGAACAGTGACTTTTTATAAGTGACTCCTGCTAAGAAGATTTCTTTTATTTTCCTAAAGGAAAGCTATATTTTTCCAATCATATTTTTTGGGTGTTAAAACCCAGCAGTTGAATACGGTTTATAGTATTACTTTTCTTAACTTCAGAGAGGGGGAGAGCTGAGCTTCTTGGTAAAAATCTTCCTTCATGTTGATTCTTCTCCTCCTTTTATTGACGTTGTTAGTTAGCACTTGCTGATGTCATTTTCAACTTTTCTCTTAATATGAAAAGAACAATTCTAAGGTGCCTTAGAGATTTTACTTTTGGATAATGCATGTTAAAGTTTTATGATGATTCTTCACTAATCAACTCTTGGAACAGCTTTGGGACGAGTGAAAGACAGTGGGTGGAGGCCCAAGTTGAGAATGCTAAGCAGCAAGCTATTCTAATGGCACTTAGATCTCAAGTGAGTTCAGATGAAGCACACATTCATCTTGATATTCATTCCCTCAGGTATAAGTTTCAAACTTACTAATTAATTCATTATGCTTTACTGTCTTATCTCTTTTGCGTCTCTTATGACTTGATGTTGCAAGATATATACCTGCGTATACATGGACAACCCTCTGACCCTCACTCCAAAATATAAATGAAAGTGCATTAAAATTGTACGTTGTTTTGAAACAGAATTACACTTCCAAAAAAAAATAAATAAATAAATAAATATGGCTGTATACTAGGCTTAATAACATCAGTATAAATTGGTGAAATCTTGTACATCTTGCTGTAGCAGAAAATGCTATTATCTGTAATAACTAATGTTCCATAATGAGCAGGAGAAAGCATTCTGAATTGGTTGGAGAACTATCAAATCTTTATCACAAGGAAGAAAAATTATTGTCCGAGGTTTTTTTCCACCTGATCTTTCTGCAATAGTGGATGTCTCATCTAGTACTATCCTTAATAAGAAAAATAGTATTTTTCTGTGGTCGCATTTAGTTTTTTCTATCTATTTTAATGTAAATGCGCATTTCTTTTAGACTATTCCAGATCTTTGTTGGGAGCTGGCCCAACTCCAAGACACATACATTTTGCAAGGTATTTTTTGGTAGCTTTCCCTTTTTGCAAGTGTATTTTGAACCTATCTGATTTACCTTTTGGGTTCTGAAAATCTTACTATTATTGTTGATGCAATCTAAATAAAATTTTAGGTGATTATGATTTGAAGGTCATGCGCCAAGAATACTATATCAACCGGCAGAAAGCGGTACTGTCAGCTGCACCTTTTTAAACCTTTATTTGATTGTTTTCATAGAAAGAAGAATGTTGATTGCTTTTAGGTTCATTCCTCAAAAAATAATTGTTTGCAATATTAGGAGGAACTATGGTCTTTGTTTTAAATACTTGTATTAATCTTTTAATGCTGGGTTGTCATGGCTCAGAAAGATACATGTCCATATAACCAAACTTTCCAGTCTTCTATACTAACACTTCATATTGCTTATTTCTTTTGTCAGTTCATAAATCATCTTGTTAATCAGCTTGCAAGACATCAGTTCTTAAAGATAGCTTGTCAGTTGGAGAAGAAGAACATGCTTGGAGCATATTCTTTGCTCAAAGTTATTGAATCGGAGCTGCAAGCCTACTTGTCAGCAACAAAAGGCCGTGTGGTATAGCTCTCATCTTTGGTTGGTTGGTTGTTACTCATATGCGTACAAATATTAACACGTCTCCTTCTGTCCTTTCTTTCTTCTTTTTTTTTTTGTCTGTAACAGTTCTCTTTCTATATTGCTTTTATTTGTCAGTATTCTCCTCAATTCCTCTTCTTCCGTCTCTTCCTTTTTCTTTAATTCTTCCTGTTTATGAACTTTTGATGTTGTTTTATTCATGGCTCACTATGCACCGTCTTTTGTAGGGGGAAAACAAGTTCACTTGACTTGGACACAGTTTGTTATATTTATTGTTTAATATGTGCCTCAAGGGGACATCAGTATATCTAGCTTTCTCAGTGTCCTGTATATTTTCATCCGCCCATATTCCTAATTACGACTACATGAACTCATTTTGCATATTCTCTAATTGTGTAAACTGTCGAGATATTAGGGTTTAGTTTAGGATTATAGGCTGCTTTAATTTTTGAATAAAGGAACCGGATCTAGGATAAGAGAATATCTCTGATTCGGTTAGTTAGGATTTCCTATTATTGTGGGATCTAGGTTAAGTTTACTTTTTCCCTATAAATAGCTTATGTACTCGGCTCATTGAGATACAATCAATAAAACAGATAGTTTTCCCTTCCTCTCAAACTTTATGGTATCAGAGCCTTTGGCTTGTTAAGCGGGGAAAACAATGGCGAAAACGGCGATGACCGGAGCAAGCAGGGAAACCACCGCATCAGATGCAACTTCTGAAAAAACCCGACCCCAAGAACCGATTAATCCAGGCGAATTCGAGCACATACCAAGCTCGCAGATGACGGTGCACAAATTGGATGGCACGAACTATCTTGAATGGGCGCAATCGATGAAGCTGGCAATTGACGGAAAACGGAGGATGGGCTATTTGACGGGGACAGTAAGGAAACCTGCTGCTGATGATCCGAAATCGGGCCGACCGGGGTCAAACAACTCCTGTGTTATGTCTTGGTTGTTAAACTCAATGGAACCGCCATAGCAAAGCCATATTTATTCCTTCCAATCGCAAAGGACGCCCGGGAAGCAAAGTGAAAGAATGCTACTCGAGACCTAGAGAATTCATCATGATATTTGAGTTGAAATCTCAATTATGGCAGTCCAAACAGGGAAACCGGAAGGTGACTATCTACTACAACGAGATGTTGACGTTATGGCAGGAGTTAGATCAGTACAACGATGAAGAGTGGGAGAGCCCTAATGATTGTGCAAGATTCAAGAAAAGAGAGGAAAACGACCGTGTGTATGTGTTCTTAGCTGGACTTAATCGAAGTCTAGATGAAGTCCGAGGAAGGATCCTCGGAAAAAAACCTCTTCCTTCTTTACGAGAAGTATTTTCAGAGGTTCGACGTGAGGAAGCTAGACAACATACCATGCTAAGAGAAGTGGTTCCGGAAGCAGCAACAGAAGCAGATAAATCTGCCTTGGTGACCCGGGGATATGATGAAGGTGACAAGAAGAAAAAACCATGGTGTGACCATCGCAAGAAACCGTGGCACACCGGGGGAGACTTCTTTGGAAGATACACGGAGGCCTTGAATTTGAAGAAAAACAGATTTGGAGATGGTAGAGCTTTTCAGACTGCGGATGAGGAATCTCAAGTGCAGCAAAACAATTCAGAAACAGCACCATTCACAAAAGAACAAATGGAGCACCTGTATAAATTTTTTCAATCTCAAAAAATGTCTAATTCTCCTTCTTGTTCCATAGCCCAGCAAGGTAACCATTCATCTCTTACCTATACAACCCCAGTCCCTTGGATCATTGACTCCGGAGCCACTGACCACATGACTGGAAATTCAAAGTTTTTTTCCTCATATAATCCGTCTGCAGGAAATAAGAAAATCCGTGTGGCAGATGGCTCCCTCTCTGCAATTGCCGGAAAAGGATCCATTCCTTTAACCCCAAACCTAATCATTCACAATGTCCTTCACGTCCCAAAGCTTTCCTGCAATCTCTTATCTATTAGCAAATTCACTAAAGATCTCAATTGCGCAGCTAATTTCTATCCTTCTTATTGTAAATTTCAGGACCTCACCTCGGGGAAGACGATTGGCAGTGCTAGAGAAAGTGGTGGCCTTTATTTCTTTGAAGATGGATCCGGATTGAATAAAGATGCAAAAAGCACAGTTTTTAAGTCTTTCGCAGTGTCTAGTGAGAATGAAATAATTACTTGGCATTATAGGTTAGGACATCCAAATTTTCATTACCTTAAAGTCTTGTTTCCCAAGCTATTTATGAATAAAGATCCTTCTTCACTTCAGTGTGAAATCTGTGAGTTAGCAAAACACCATCGAACTAGTTTTTTACCATTGTCATATAAACCTTCGCAACCGTTTGCACTAATTCATAGTGACGTATGGGGCCCTTCACGGATAACAACAAATGCAGGAAAAAAATGGTTTGTGACATTCATAGATGATCACACTAGGACTAGTTGGATATACCTGTTAAAGGAAAAATCTGAAGTTGAGGGAGTATTCAAAATATTTTACAATATGATAAAAACACAATTCCACACCTCTATTCAAGTACTTAGGAGTGATAATGGCAAAGAATACTTCAATGAGATCCTTGGGAAATACCTTGTTGAGAAGGGAATCATTCATCAAAGTTCATGTAGTGATACCCCCCAACAAAATGGGATAGCTGAGCGGAAAAACAGGCACATTTTAGATGTAGCAAGAGCTTTATTGTTCACCAACCATGTCCCAAAATACTTATGGGGAGAGGCGATTCTCTCACAAAGAATATATACCTCATCAATAGAGTGCCTTCGAGGACCTTAAATCGCAGGTCCCCACTAGAAGTACTCAAAACTTGCTTTCCACTTCAAAGAATCACTACCACCCTACCTCTAAAAATATTTGGATGCACGGCTTTTGTTCACATCCACGATAGGAATAGAGGAAAATTTGATCCTAGGGCAAGGAAGTGTGTGTTTTTAGGCTATGCTCCAACTCAAAAAGGATATAAGTGCTATGATCCGGTCACCAAGAAAATGTTTGTGAGCCTTGATGTCACTTTTTTTGAAAACACACCATACTTTGGCACTCATCTTCAGGGGGAGAATAGACATGAAGATTCTGGCCAATATGAGGATCTCATTAGGATTGAAACTGAGACCGAGGCACATAGACCCCTAGAACAACATAAGGAGGTCGTCCTTCCCATTCTCACTGACATTACCCTTCCTATTCCCACTGAAATTACCACAAACTCTGAGAGAAACCCTGCTGCCCAGGGGCAAGATGTTCAAGAAAGGGGCAGATTCCTAGAAACGGGAAAAACAGGGGCTGAAATGCAGGTTTATTCAAGAAGGCGGACAGAAAAAAGAAATAAAGCCGCTACCACCAATCTACACAGCCATGAGTCGGAACTAAGGAAGGTAATGAATTCTGAAAATGATCCAGGCAACTCTTCCATCGACAACAGTGTGAATGATCACATATCACCTGATGCCGACTCTAGGAATAGCCTGGACATGCCTATTGCAATTAGAAAAGGCATTAGGAGTTGCACTCAACATCCCTTATCTAACTTCATTTCCTACAAAAACCTGTCACCATCTTTCTTCGCCTTCACCTCTCATCTTTCTTCTGTTGAGATTCCAAAAAATATACAGGATGCTTTACAGGTTCCAGAGTGGAGGGAAGCTGTTTTTGAAGAGATGAGGACACTAGAGAAGAACCAAACGTGGGAAGAAGTTGCACTACCAAAGGAGAAAACTACCGTGGGCTGCAAATGGGTATTCACCACCAAGTACAACTCAGATGGCTCTATCGAACGATACAAAGCAAGGCTGGTGGCGAAAGGATACACACAAACCTATGGCATAGACTACTTAGAGACGTTTGCACCGGTGGCAAAGTTGAACACAATAAGGGTAGTACTATCCCTAGCCGCTAATTTGGACTGGCCGCTGCAGCAACTAGATGTAAAAAATGCCTTCTTAAACGGAGATCTAGAGGAGGAGGTCTATATGGAAGCGCCCCCTGGCTTTGAAGGGAAGTTTGGAACCAAAGTGTGTAAGTTAAAAAAATCACTATATGGCCTCAAGCAATCACCAAGGGCCTGGTTTGATAAATTTACAGGTTCAATGAAGAAGCAGAACTATGTGCAAGGGCAGGGTGATCATACAATGTTCACGAAGCATTCATCAACCGGCAAAATCACAATCCTAGTTGTCTATGTGGATGACATAATTCTCACAGGAGATGATGAGGCAGAAATAAGGAGGTTGAAAGAAACGCTAGCAACTGAATTCGAAATAAAAGACCTTGGAGCACTAAAGTACTTCCTTGGGATGGAAGTTGCTCGGTCAAAAAGGGGAATTGTTGTGTCACAAAGGAAGTATGTGCTAGACTTGTTAAGAGAGACAGGGATGAGCGGATGTAAACCAGCGGAAACACCCATTGATCCTAATCAAAAGTTAGGCACCGGTGGAGATAGAATACCAGTGGACACGACCCGATATCAGAAGCTAGTAGGGAAGTTAATTTACTTGTCTCACACACGACCTGATATAGCCTTCGCTGTTAGCCTCGTGAGTCAGTTTATGCACTCACCTTGTGAAGAGCACTTGGAGGCCGTTTTTAGAATCATTCGGTACTTAAAAGGTTGCCCAGGGAAAGGATTATTCTTCACCAAAAATGAACAACGTACAGTGGAAGCATACACTGATGCGGATTATGCAGGAGCTATCTCCGATCGAAGATCCACCACAGGGTATTGCACGTTCGTCTGGGGGAACCTTGTAACCTGGCGGAGTAAAAAACAGAATGTAGTCTCCCGGAGTAGTGCAGAATCCGAATATAGAGCAATGGCTCACGGTGCATGTGAGTTACTATGGCTGAAGCGTCTTATGGAAGAATTAAAACAGCCAATAGACATGCCAATGAAGCTGTACTGCGACAACAAAGCTGCCATTTCCATCGCCAATAACCCGGTTCAACATGATAGAACCAAGCACATCGAGGTGGATAGGCATTTTATCCGAGAGAAACTTGAAGAAGGAATAATCTGCATGCCATTTGTTCCAACAAACCAGCAACTTGCAGATATTCTAACGAAGGGCTTATTCAGACCGGTTTTTGAAGACCTTGTAAGCAAGTTGGGCATGTTAAACATATATGCACCAACTTGAGGGGGAGTGTCGAGATATTAGGGTTTAGTTTAGGATTATAGGCTGCTTTAATTTTTGAATAAAGGAACCGGATCTAGGATAAGAGAATATCTCTGATTCGGTTAGTTAGGATTTCCTATTATTGTGGGATCTAGGTTAAGTTTACTTTTTCCCTATAAATAGCTTATGTACTCGGCTCATTGAGATACAATCAATAAAACAGATAGTTTTCCCTTCCTCTCAAACTTTAAACATATTTCCTTGGGAATATACTTTTGTAGGTTCGCTGCCTGGCATTGATACAAGCTTCATCTGATGTACAAGAACAAGGAGGAGTGGATGATCAAGACCATTTTCTGCATGGTGTTAGGGATCTTTTAAGCTTGCATTCAAGTAATGACAGTGCTTTGAATCGCCAGATAACCAGTATTACTTATCTACCTCTTTTGCAATAGAATTTAATATAAAAGTTTTGCTTACCTCTCATTTTCTAGATGCTCAAGCTGGGTTATCGACATACGTCTCTGCTCCTGGCATCGTTCAGCAGATATCTAGTCTTCAATCTGACTTAATGACCCTTCAGTTTGATCTTGGAAACTCTCTTCCTGAGGACAGACATAGATGTATCAATGAGCTGTAAGTTGCCCTACTCTCACTTATTGTTTTGGTACCGCGTCTTACGATCAATGAACAAGCCTTCAAAGAAGTCATCTGGTTTTTTGTATCAGGTGCACTTTAATTCAAAGTTTACAGCAGTTACTTTTTGCCTCTTCAACTACGGCACAACCAATATTGACTCCTCGGGTACAAACCTTCCCCATTAACATTAGCTTATCTTTACTGTTCTTAACTCACTTTTTTCACTTGCAGTTACCACTACCTTGTTAGCTCAGTTTTAGAATCGTGTTCTGTTCCAGTGACAGGAGTAGATTTTCACCAACCTAATTTAGGGTTTGGCTGGTAACTAGTCGAGTCTATAATTATGAGGAGTCTTCCTTTGCGAAAAGATAAATAGAACAAAATATGATTACTGCAAAATTAATTTGATCATCTTTGATGCCGTCTAGAAATTTTGATTACAAAGACATCTGCATAATTATGCACCCTTAATTTCCCTTAACTTTTTTTTTTTTTTTTTCTTTTTGCTCGAAAAGTTTATTTTCCTTTACTACAATGTAATGTCTTTGCCCTGTGTCAATTAACATCTTCACCAGCCGTTGATGAAGGAGCTTGATGAAATGGAAAAGATAAACGCAAAACTCTCTGCTGCGGTCGAGGAGGTGACACTCGAGCACTGTAAGAAGAATGAGGTAATCTTTTGTTTGTTTCCTTTACTGTCCTGGTTTGATAAAGGAGTCTATAGAAGATCTGTACAGTAACAAAATAGATGGTATGCTCGTGGTTTTTTTCCCCCCCTCACTGTTGAATGCTCTCAAGCGATGAAAAACACCAGCTTACCAATGGCTTTTTTATAACCCAAAAAAAAAAAAAAGGTTATTTACTTTTCCCGGTTGCTTTTATCTTATTACCTTAGGGTCCGTTTAGTTCGCTAATTCGAATTTTTAATTCGAATTGAGATGTGATTTTATGTGAGAACTTTTCAGTGTAGCAAAAAAGTTAGATGTGATTGTTTGTGAGAATTTTTTTACTGTAGCAAAACTCGAATATATGAAATGAACGGTGCCTTATAGCATTGTCCCTACTTAGCCTTGGACTTTTTATAGCTTTATATATGTTTATGTATATACTCTATTCTGGAATGCAGATTGTGAAACATCATTCACAAGAGGTTGCGCTTCAGCGGCGGGTTTTTGTGGATTTCTTCTGTAATCCCGAACGCTTGAGGAGCCAAGTTAGAGAGTTAACCGCCCGAGTCAGAGCGTTGCAAGTTTCCTAATCCATACGCTATTTTTTTTTCCTTTTTATTTATTTATTTATACATATGTAGTTTTTATGGTTTCAATGTGTGTTGAATCATTGTAATGTAAAGGTAAAACAAAATCTTAAGGACCAATAACGTTCTATTTGTGGGTGTGGTTTATTTAGGGGTTATAAATGCCGTCTTAATTCTTATAGCTTTTTATTCTTTTAAGATTCTTATAAAGCAAATTACAGAAATATAATTCTTATACGGGTTGAATCACCGTTTATTTAGGGATTTATTCTTATAGCTATAGTTCAGAATTTCTTTGATGTTTTCTGCTTATCAGTTGTTAGATCTGTATTAAATTTAGTCAAAAGTCAAATTAAATTTAAAAAATAATATAAATTTGACAACTAATAAATAAAAAAACACTGGTATTTTTAACAAAAAAAAAAAAACACTAGTCTCTAATTTTTAAAGTTTTTCCGTTTACAAAAATAATAGTCAAATTCCAAAGAAAATCCTTCTATTCAGAAATCAAAAAGCCCTTTGGGATTAATCTATTCAGTTCTATTAGGGGAATTTATACAAGTAGGGGAAAAAAAAAAAAAAAAAAAGCACAGTGAAAAGGATAACATATCCTTCAAAGGATTGATTTCTACTTCCCTTAGCTAAAAAGTACGTAGGATTTATTCGTATATTTACAAGGGGCATTGAGAACCCCAAAAGTCCAAAAACTCCTCACTTGACTTTCTCAGGCTTTGATGAGGCCAGGCCGCCCATCGTCAATGGCTTGTTTTTGCAGGCAGCTCTACCGAACCTGGACAGCATGGGCTGGCCATAACCGATTGTACGAACACTATTGGTCTCACGACCATTACTCTTCTTGTCGCCGCCGCCACCGTCGTCTCTGTCTTGTTGTAAAGTGCATGACATGATATTCTTGGTTCGGTGGAGGTGGCATCTGAATGAGCCGGCGTGGTTTGTTGGCGCGCAAATGCAAGCTTTTTTCGACGACGTTATGTGATCTGATTTTGTACGTTCCGCCGTAATCTTCTCTGAAGAATTATTACGTTTACTGCTCTCCGCAACTTTTTTCGCAATCTTCTTCTGGATTAGTGCTCTTGCTAGTCCATCATCTTGAGTTCGCGCTTTCTTCATCTTGTTACTCCTGCAGATCATACAGTAAAGAACAATTATAAGAAGCCAAAAAGGAGAAGAGAGAAGAAAATACACACAAGTGTATATGGACACATTTTCTGTTAATAAGATGCAGAAACGAGGAAAAGAAAGGGAAAAGTACAGCTAGAAAATATCAAATGTTTCTATTTTGCAACAAACATTGATCTCCGACAAAGAAATTAATTAATACAGATTTCATATCCCCGGTTTTCAGTCAAATGATTAAAATCTCTAATGAAATTCCATGCAAGGCCCTAACATTTTTTTCCCCTTATTTTCTTGAATAGCCACATAACTAGATCTCAATATTATATTTTATTATTATTATTTTGTAGAAGAGCAAAAATAATTAAGGAAAAAATTAATTGCATGACTTGAGTTTGGGTGACTTGAGTTAAATCTTAATTTGAGGAAACGTTTGAATTATAATTTGAGTTGAGAATCTAATTTGAGTTTTGTATTTAAAGATGTACATTTGAGTTATGATTTGAGTTGAGAATTCATTAGAGTTTGTATTTGGGTGGGTCAAAACTTTTAATCTGTATTTGAATAATATTTTTATAAAAACTTAATATCGATGAAAAATTTTAATAGGATATATGAATGAGATTATGGTTCAAATGAAAATGGAACATTATGAACCCTATATCATTAATCTTGAAACCCCAAAAGTCAGGAATACGTATAATTAAGAAAGAAACATAACAATTAAGACGAGGATCAAATATAAACATCCATACATTAAAACAAAAAAAGAAACAAAAAAAAAAAACCCATACCAGAGAGTGAAGGCTAATGAGTTATTATTGGGCAGGTTCTTCATATCAGTAGGCATCGTTCTTTGCATTGAAACTTGGATGTAAGGACTACGATGAAATCGGATCCAAAAAAATGTAAAATTCAAAAGATGGGGAAACGAGATTGTGACATATTATTGGAAGTTCCCAGAGTGTATATATATATATATATATATATATATATATATATATATATATATAAGGAAGGCTCTCATGAAAACATTCTTTTGGTTTTTAAATATGGAAAGTGGATAAAAGCTGATAATATGGCTGCGAAAAGATAACAGCTGATACGAATGGGACTGGGGATATAACAGATATTCCGATTTGTATTGAGAGAATGTTATCATGTATGTTGTCACTGCCTCTCTTACTGAGAGAGAGAGAGAGAGAGAGAGAGAGAGAGAGAGAGAGAGAGAGAGAGAGAGAGAGAGAGAGAGAGAGAGAGAGAGAGAAGAGTGAAGTGGAGGCCAATGAAAAGGTAACACGCTCATGCATGCAACGCATAGGGATGCAACACTTGTAAACATAGGGAAACGCTTATATGTTTAAGGATAAAGCCATACTAGTGGTCCGATAACATATATTCATGTGATTCTCATTAAAAAAAAAATTATAAAATGCTAGCATAGTACTATAGAAAAATAGTAGCATCATTTTAGAGTACTAAAAAAAAATATTAGCATTATTTGTCTGTTATTTTTATTTTTTTATTTTTTACATTTACTATTTGACACGTAATTCAACTAATATTATAAAATATTATTTAAGCAGATAATGAGATTGTAAAATTTATGTGTCAAACTGTGATTAGAGAGAGTGACAAAAAAAAATGATACTAGTATTTTTTAATACTCTGTTGAATATTGAGACTATCTCCGGTAGGCCGTCATACCCGTAGGACCAATATATATTATGATCATTAGATCTGGTCAAAATCAAATAAGATTGAAAAAAATATGCAGAATAGACAATTTCTAATATAGGTATGACGGCTGAAAACGGTTAAAAAAATAGAACTACCGGTAGATCTATTTTTTTAGTTCTACTAGAGAAATTTGCATTGAATATTTGATAAAATTTTAATTAAAAAATTTAAACTGAACTAAAAAAAAAAGGAGATTCTCTAGTACGTCAGTGTATTGATAGATTGAGTTTTTTTAACTATTAAATCTATGTACTTTTTAATTTTTAAATTATTTTATACAAATCTAACGATTATAAAATTTGATCTATTGATATGTTGACATATCAAAGAAAATCTAAAAAAAAATGTAAATTACTTTTTGGGCACATATTAAATTTACAATAAGAATTTAGAATTTAACACAGTACTTTACTTATCCTCATCCGCGGTCTCTAGAACTTTTTTTTTTTTTTTTTGAGGGAATTTGTTTTCACTCACTCTATGAAACCTATTTGTTATCTAGTCTATTTCTTTTTATATTTTTGAAGTTTAAAATATATCTACAGTTAGGAAGCGGTGATTCGGTTATAACAAGTCAATACGACTCGAGCCCAACTCAAATAATTATACAATTGAGATGTATAATACGGAATCAATTTGAAGATAACAATCATAAATAATTTAAGCAGATGAAACTTTGATCTCTCTTCTTTTATTCAATTGCATAATTTTATATCTTTTAGATCGGGTAAAATGATTAAAATTGTGGTTTAAATTTATAAATCAAACGGTATGTTATTAATAAGGATTCATTCACTTCGCGGATTCGAGTTTTTAATTCGAGTTGAGATGTGATATTTTTTTAATACTTTTTACTGTAGCAGAAAAAGTTAGATGTGATATTTTCTGAGAACTTTTTACTATAGAAACTTAAAACTGAAAACTCGAATCAGTAAAATGAACGAGGCCAAAGTATTTAACCATTAATCATGATAATATATTGGTAAAAGACGACCAATTAAAACTCTCTGTCCCATCTTTAATGATCAATTCATATTGTTTTTTGTGAGGTTGAAAGCAGAGTTTGAGTTAATATTTTTTTTTACATGCCATTTGATTTTGAACTTCGTAATATTAGTTGACAAAAGTTTAGGTCGAGTTTCTTTCCGCTCCATCTCTATAAATTGTAAAGTAATTTTACCCAATCTAAAAGGCAAAAAATGAGGAAAAAATGGGATCATAAAATATTATGGGGTAAGGCTTAACCAGTATTTAAAGAGGAAATTTGGTGCCATGTTAATTCAATTCTCTTTATAATCATCCACTTTATCTTTTTCCTTTACACTTAGGCCTTAGGTGTGTTTGGAACCTGAATAATTTGGAAGAACGAAAAAACAAATGTGAGAGATTTTTAGTTGTGCTTGGAGTTATTTTTGTTTTTATTTCACGTTTTTTGAAAAAAAATGAAAACATGAGAGAAACGGCGTTTGACACAATTAAAGACAAAAAAAAAATGAAAATGATTTTTTTAGTTTAGTGTAAAATAAGAGAGAAATGAAAAATGACTTTTAGTCATTTTTCATTTTTTGTTTTAGTTTTCTCCACTCTCGAACATAAAGAGAGATATATATTAATGGATTTTTTTTATATTGAAAATAATCTTTGAATAAAACTACCAAAAACATTTTTAAAAAATAATTTATGTTTGAGATTGAAAATGTTTTTATTTTTATTTTCATACTAAAAAATAAAATTATTTTAAAACGAGTTCCAAACGCATTATTTATTTTCCCGTGTTTGGAACCAACATAAGGGGTGGAAAAAAAATAAGAAAAAAAAAGTGGGAGAAAACTTATAAAGGAAATGCTTGATTTTTTTTTTCTTTAGAAAAGATGAGGAAAATAAAGCATATGTTTGGTTCTCTAGTTCAGCTTAGTTGGTTCAGTTTGAACAGCTTCAGAGTCCAAAAAGGTATTTAGTAAAGACATTTATTTGAATTGAATGTCCAATTTAGTTTGAACCAAACAACCCAAAAGAGAGTTTAACCCTCCCTATTAGTTCTACTTTTCAAACCATTAGCACTCACGCAGTTTTAAAAGTCCGTTTAATTTATTGATTTGAGTTTTTAATTTAAATTAAGATGTAATTTTATATGAGAGTTTTTTATTATAATAAAAAAATTAAATGTGACTATTTTTAAAAGTTTTTAATTGTAATAAAACTCAAATTCTAAACTCAAATCGGTAAAATAAACGGATCTAATTTTGCTATTCAAAAAGATTCGCCATCTGTTCGCAGATGTGACCTCCACTCGGTTGTGATTGATGTCGTATTGGAACCCCGGCTCTGATTTCTGTCGTTTTGTACCCTTTTCCTATTTGTTTGATGTCGTAGTGGACCCTCTAATTGTATTTGCTGTCATTTTTTGGACCCGCTCCCTTGTGTTTGATGTTATATTGTTATTTAACGCTTTACTAGTTTTGTTGAAAATTGTACATGCCTAATAAGTTGTATTTCTATTCTTTTTTTTTTTTTTTTTTTTTTATAGAGATGTTAATCTGTACTTATAGATAACGTTTTCTTAAAGAACGCTTTTTTTGTACTAATTTTTAATATATTTTTGTAAAAAAAATTTTAATGTAAAAAATTTTCTTTTTAAATTTTAATGTAAAACAATTTTTAATTATTATCAACTCAAACAAATTTAATTTTTCAATTAGGAAAAACAACAAGTTCAAATGAGTTACTTTAACAAATTTAAACTTTAATTTAGTTCAAATTACAGTTTTAAGAATTTATCTAAACACTGCACGTTTAAATGTTAATTTAAATTATTGTTTAAATAAATATTATTTAAATTATTTTGCTCAAATTTAAATTCAACAATTTAAAAATATGTGTATAAATATATTTATTTTATAATTTAAATTAAAAAAAATATTGAAAAAAAAAATTATAATAAAAAAATTTAATTTAAATTATTAAAAAATAAAAAAAATTTGATAATGAGTTAGTAGATTGACAAAAAAAGAATCGAAAATGGTCAAATCACATGATTCCTCCAATCTCTAAATTGAGTTAGTCTCAACTCGAAATTTTGCGGGGTCTCAGCCCTTTCTCTTTCTTCCTCATCCTGTCTCTTTCTTCCTCATCACGTCTCTCTCTCTCTCACTTCTTCAGTTCTTCTACTTCTTCTCCATCCTTCTTGCTCTTTGCGTTTCGCTCTCTATCTCTCTCTCGCTCTTCTTCTTCTTCTGCTTCACTTCTCTCTCTATCCTCCTTCTCTGCTAGTGTTTGGCATCCGACGGCTGTTGGAAGCTCCGGCGCCAGCCGACTGAAGCCATCCTCCTTCTCTGCTAGGGTTTGCACCCGACGGCGGTTGAAGCTCTGACGCCGGTGGACTGATGCTCCGACAGTAAGTCCTTGAATTTTCAATGACTATATGAGAAATGCGTGGTTTTTGTCTTTGATTTTTTTATTGCTATTTTGTGCTTTTCGGCTCTTTTGGTGGTTGGATTTTCCGCTGAAATTGGTGGGTTTTTTTTTTGTTTTTTTTAAGAATCGAGAATTGAGCCTGGAGAAGAACTTGGAAAATTTTTTGGTATTTTGTGCTTTCTTTTTGGTTCTCTTTTCGTGCGTGATGATCTTTGTAGTATGGATTCTTGAGATGGGCTGCTTCTGAATGTACATGTTTTGTGCTTTTGGAAAGGAAATTGTATTTATTTTTACCACTCTGTTTGGCTCCAAGAAATTTACACTGATTATAGCAGTACAACATCCATTTTCATCCACCATTTTAGGTCCTTATAAGTGATGCTTTTATGAGGAAGAAAAGGGAACTATGTTGGCTGATGAGACTAGAATTTATAGTGAAAAGGGTTGGATTTTTGGTTTAATCACATGCTTGATGAATCAATAACCATTTATATTCCATGATGAATTTCAGGATTTAGTCATCTGATTTGTGCTAGTATAAGAAAAATGAGCCCTTCTGATGGGATTGTTGACAAGGAAGAATGGTGAAGTATCTCGTAGTAGTTTCTGGGCCAATTTTGAAATTCAGTTTGCTGGGTGAAAAGGGTTTAGAATTATCATTCTTCTATGTGATTAAGATGTAGAATCTGATTCTGATTCATGGGGTTTTGTATATGCCAATTAACAAGGGTTACTACTGTTTTTTTTCCCTGAATTTGATTTTTGTATTTTCTTCCCCTAACTCTATACGTGTTTCTTTGTTCATGAAAAAATTTCTGAAAAAATTGAAAAATTTTCTGAAAAGTTGAAAAATATTCATTTATGACATAAACAAAGTTATTTATAGGTAATGTGAAGCCTCATGACTAGCTTTCAGCTAGCAAACAGTTTTGATCAGTTTGAATTGATAGTGATGTGTTGTCATCACTATCAAAGTGATTAGATCTACAATTCTAAAGGGAAAGGTTCGAATTTTGATTCTATGGAGAAAACAACATATACACATACTTCTAAAATGGTTTAATTTTCATTTTTTATATGTCGTTTATAGTGTTGAAGATTTTCTCTTGTTCTTCTCTTTGTTGTTGTGATAAATATGTATGATTATCAGTCAAGTTATACTGGACAAGTATAGCTTTTGTAAATAACATAAAGAGACAGATTTTACAGTAAACTATGGCTGTCAGCCAGAATTTAGTGACCTTATGAGTTTGTGATTGCAGAACGGACCAGATTTGAAAAGGATAAATTGTTGCAATTTTAGAGTACATCAAGTTTCCATTAGTTACTAAACTGACTGAGATTACTTCGGTCAAAGTTTACTCCAGTCCTGTTAAGCTTCAGGTTGGTGATACTTACCCAATCCATCCGCTTTTCTCTTTTAATTTACTGTAAACCAACCTTTGTTGTTGTTGTTGTTGTTATTTATTTATAACTGAAGTGGTTATGGAGGTTTTACTTTGTGAAATGAGTTGCTTAACTTGAAAAAGAAAACGATCAAAATGTAATAAGACCATTTCGGTGAGATCTTGAATCACAAGCTTAGTGGTTATTATTTTGTCATTTATGCCCTTGGCTTGGCTTTGTCTCCAGTGCAGGAAAAGAAAAGAAGGATAATTGCGTCTATTTAAAGGGAAATGAACTAGGTTGAATTGATTGGAGAAATTAGTAAACAAATAGGTAAATGTTTTGCAAGCAGTTATGATTAGTTAACCACTAGTTAAACTGACGGAGATTACTTCGGTCAAAGTTTACTCCAGTCCTGTTAAGCTTCAGTTTGGTGATACTTAGCCAATTCATCCGCTTTTCTCTTTTAACTTACTGTAAACCAACCTTTGTTGTTGTTGTTGTTGTTGTTATTTATTTATAACTAAAGTGGTTATGGAGGTTTTACTTTGTGAAATGAGTTGCTTAACTTGAAAAAGAAAACGATCAAAATGTAATTAAAACTAGTCTATCTAAAATGAGCACACAACTGGTACCTTCTGTAATAAGACCATTTCGGTGAGATCTTGAATCACAAACTTAGTGGTTGTTGTTTTGTCATTTATGCCCTTGGCTTGGCTTTGTCTCCAGTGCTGGGAAAGAAAAGAAGGATAATTGCGTCTGTTTAAAGGGAAGGTTGAATTGATTAGAGAAATTAGTAAACAAATAGGTAAATGTTTTGCAAGCAGTTATGATTAGTTAACCACTAGTTTGAGCCCCAAAAAAGAATCCAAGAAAGTGGTGAGAGGGAATGGGGAGAGAGAAAGTGAGGAGAGATAGTGGTGAGAGAGAAAGTGAGGTGAAAGAGTGATGAGAGAGAGTGAGTAGAGAGATGAGAGTGATGAGGTAGAAAGTGAAAGTGAGGTGAGAGAGGAATTGAGGAGAGAGAGTGGTGAGAGAAAGTGAGGTGAGAGAGTGATAAGAGAGAAAGTGAGGTGAGACAATGATGAAAGAGAATGAGGAAAGTGAGAGTGAGATGAGACAATGATGAGAGAGAATTGAAAAATAAAATAGAGCAAGTGAAAATTTTTTTCCTTGGTATTTTTTTTGAATATTTAAACACAAAAAAAAATATTACAAAAGAATCCTCCTTTTTCTCCCTAATTTTCCTCAAGTTCCAAACACAAAAAAACTATATCTTTTTTAAAGTTAGAATAACATTTCACAACAATCTGTATTGAAACTTATTCACACGTAGTATGTAGTAATAGATAGAAAAGAAGTTTTTTTGATGAATTATATAAAAAAAAAAAAAACAAATAACGAACAATGGTTTAACAAACAATATATTTACACACATATATATATATATATATATATATAAATGTGAAGAAGAAGTTCAAAAACACTAGAAGACAAAACAGATGGACCAAATTTTTGAATAGTGTCCAAAGAGGAACTCTCCTTTATAATATAGTAATAAATTTTAATAGTGTCCAAAGAGGAACTCTCCTTTATAATATAGTAATAGATAATAGATTTTATGTCAATACCCTTGTGCTCGTTTCTTATTTTGATGTCATTTTTCTTTTATTATTGTTTCGCAACTTCATGCCATTTAGATATTTGTTATTTTTAGTTTGTACTCTTTAAAAATGCGTTTGTCCTTTTATATTTCTGTTATTTCATTGTCATGTTTCTTCTTATTGTCGTTCAATATTTTGCTGTCATTTCTTTGCTACCATCTTTTCTTATGTGCTTGTCGTTTTTTCCCCGTAACCAACTAAAACTTTGAACCCGCTGATCATCATTGAATTGACCAACCATCACCGGCACAGCTCACAAAACGCGTCCATGCTTTCCCTCACGAAACAACTCCAGGCCTCTCCTCAATGCCTCCAGGCTGTTGCACACCAACTTCGGTGGTTCCGGAGCGACACAGGCCCACCAAGGCAGCGGTCCAGGTCATTGGCGCGGGCAAAGAAGAGAGCGGAGGGGAAGTCCGAGTGGTGGATTGTTGATGGTGAGATGCATGAGATCGGCGACCATGTGCCTCCTCGTGAGCGCTTCGTCCTTCCTAGGGATAACGTCCCCAACAAGCGCCGAAAACAGCTCAGGGAACAGTTCATGCGCCGAACTCGCCTCGTCATCAAGGAATCGGTTTGTCTTCAAAACATCTCTCCCTTTCTTAATTCTAATTTTTTTTTTGGTCCTATTTGATTGACGAGAAAGTGTTGGAAAATGAAAGAAGTTTGTTATTTGTATGCTGCGCTATATTTAATCCAACATTTCTGAAACTTTTCTTTTCCAAATTCAAAATCGATTCACTTAAAACTGATTTTTTTTTTGTGCTCGTTCAAAAGCAGATTAATTGAAAAGTTTCAGTTAAAGTTTTTAACTTTATACCATTATTTAGTCATTGAGTGTTTTGTTTTGTAATTGGGATGTGATTTTGTTTGAGATGATAATATGGTTTTGGTTAATTGTGTTAAAAGGAGCACGAGCCTTGGTGCAAAAAGTATATGGAGCTATATGAGGAGCTTAGGGAGAACTGGGAGAGGCTTTACTGGGATGAGGGCTATTCCAAGAAACTTGGAGAAGATCATGCAAATTACGAGTCTGCTGAAGATGATGATGAGGATTTTTCCCCTTATAGGTTTGCACAACCCATTTGTTGCATATAATATAAATGGTATAGAAGTTACGCAGTATTTTAACTTTTATGCTTGCATTTCAATTTTCAGGAGCAGACCATCCAATTCTGAGCGAATGAAGGTGCAAATTTGATTCAACTAGATGCATATTTTGGGTGGTTTAAGAAATTAAAATTATCATTGTTTCATTTTATTTTGTTGTTTTAGCGATCGTCATTGGTTCAAGGCACTCTAGGACTGGAACTAATATTTTGAGTATGAAAGTTGCATTCTATCTCTAGATCTAATTTTGGATACACTCGTATAATCATTGGCCCTTCAAAGCGGGGGAAAAAACCATGTAAAAATTGGATGTACAGGTTCTGTAAAAGTTGGATATACAGGTTCTTTCCTGATAATTCTTGGATATAAGATTTAGAGTATAATTTTCAAAAAGCATAAAGTTCTTTGACAATTTGCTTCGTTTTCCCAAGCTCTCTTAGTCTGCATGTATCACATGAAATTCAGTGAGTATACAATCCGACATTTGAGAATCTAGTTTTTGATGTGACTGAGGCATCTTTTTTTCCACTGTTGGGATGATTTATACTACTCTGCACATCAGATTTTTTTTGTTCGTAGGTCATCGTCTCAGAATTGTATGACATAATCCATATCATATCTTGTGATGATTTTACTATTCTTTTGTCCCTCGAAATTCAAATTCATGATGTGACAATGAATCGGATCATGCCTAGTTTGTTTCGTTGGTTTTGGTGAATTTTGTTTGATTTAATATATTTATCTCTAATACTAATGCTCAGATACCTTGTGTTTGATTGAAGGACCGGAGTTTTGTGGGACCGCAAGGTGCTAACTGGGAAAAGGTCAGCATAATTCGAGATAAGTTTTGTTTGATTTAACATAATTATCACTAATGCTAATGCTCAGATACCTTGTGTTTGATTGCAGGACCGGGGTTTTGTGAGTCGGCAAGGTGATAATTGGGACAAGGTCAGCCTAATTTGAGTTTGTTTGATTTCATATATTTATCTTTAATTATAATGCTCAATTCCCTGTGCTTGGTTGAAGGACCAGGGTTTTGTGAGACCGCAGGGTGATAACTGGGAAAAAGTCAGCCTAATTCGAGATAAGTTTGAGTATGACAGGCAGAAAAGAATGAGAGAGAAAGGTTAGTCTTGTTCCTAGTGTTTCTTTGCTCTGATTCATATTGTGTTTCGCGTTCACATCAATTGAGATCTCTGGATACTGATTGTTGAAAGAATTTGTTTCATATATATTCTGATTCACCGACGATTGTTTGGAGCTTGAGCTTGGTCCAATTAGTCGTTGTTTCACTAACAGACCAGTTCACGCACGCCCAACATTTCATCCTGCATGCAATCCTAATCTGACTAGTTTACTAATACGTGTTTTGCAGCATTTGCACCTATGCATGACGATATTACTTCCAAATTGCCTGATTCAAATCGTAACCGGCCGTTTGATGTTCAGAGATATTTTCCCCAGAATGATAGAGAGTAGAACTAGAACCGCAAATAATGTTCGACCTCATGGTTCAGTATAGAAGGACGCGTGGATGGTGCCTCAGCCTGACTCCCTCTTCTGCAAACACCGCGACTGTTTCTGATGTCTACTGCCGCTACTGCAAATGGGAAAGGAAACTTGAATTGCAGTACCTATTGCGGATTAGTTTGGTTGTTTTGCTTTCAAATCCCGTGCAAATTTCGAGGCTGTGCTATGTTGCTAGCCACCCAATATGAGAATACAAATGACTACGTTAGTCGCTATTTCCTCTGCTTTATCAAGAGGTTTAAGCTGAAGAAAGAAGTGCTCATCATTCCTTTTTTTCTGGTGAATGGCCGTGGACGTTTGTTTTGCTATGATTCTCTCTCCTATTCTTTTTAAGCAAAGGAAATCATTCTCATTATGGTGTTCTTTCGAAAATGGCTTTCTTTTTTTTTTTTTTTTTTTTTTAAAGGAAAATTGCTTTTTGTTAAAATATTGATAAACAATCATACAATGCTAATTTATTAGGGGGAAGACATACGTTTGAGGCCTTAAATCAAGAAGCATCTCAGCAAATTAACAATAAGCGGATTAAAACTCAATTAGAGAAAATTTCTCTTGTTAACCCAAGTTGTTGAGTGCTAGAGGGCAGGTCGTCAAAACCCATAGAAAGAAGACATTGACACGACATAGAAAAAATTTTAACCGGACCATGATCACTATATCGACATTAAGTTGAACACTTAAATTTAACTAAAAACAACAAATTAGATGAGAGTTGAGTTGGGAAACTACTAATTTTATTACAAACACAAAAGTGACAAAAAATAAAACCTCCAACCACCATCGGTAGAAACCTCCGTGAAGGGTGTCCAATCCAAAGGACCATCGAGAAAGATAGCTAGTGGAGAGATGTCAACTATCAAGCGGAAAACTCCCATGAGAAAGGAGATCATCCATTTGGTTTTTAAGCTCCTAATCAATTTAGATCTGCTCAAACGGGACCACCACACTACATCATCACCACTAATGAGAAGCCTATGACGAGACGAGTTGGAGGACTAAATTTATTGTCAGGAGCCTGGCGACACGCCTAGAAGTGGTGTGAGAGCTTTGGCAAGCATCTGCTACTAATTTGCCCTTTGATTGATGTGGAATAATTTTTCTTTATCAATCATTTAGTTTGTGTTCATTTGCATAACTCAAGTCATTACTTGAGTTGTGCATATGAGAGAAAAACACTACAAAAAGTTAAATTTAAAATTATGGGAGAAAAAAATATTATAATAAAATGACTTGAGTGATGAAATTAACAAGGGCTTTGTTTTTATACTTGTGCAATTGTCGTAGTAGTTTTTTTTCCCCTTAGTTTTTTTAAGTACTAGTTTTAGACACGTGCGATACACGTATTGAGTTGTGATTGAAATTTTTATAACGTAGAATGTGAATAATATTATATAAAAAAAAAAAAAAGGAAAAATTTTCAAATATATATAGTAGTCTAAGACTCTTGAGTGAAAAGCGTATATAATTTAATACATGAAATGTTCTAAATAACAAAGTAACAAAATAAAAAAAAAAAAAAAAAGAAAAGGTGATGAAACTTAAAAAAGAAAGGGGAAAAAAATAAAACCATTTTTAGACTACCATAAAATGAAAGTACCAACATCAATAATATATATATATATATATATAAATTAAAACTAACAAAAAGAACGGAGAAGTAAAAACACTTAAAACTCACAATTTTAAACTATCATTCAATGAATAGTGACCACATATAACAAAATTAAAAAAAAATGAGTTGAAAATTAAAAAGAAGAGGAAAAAATAAATACATAAAACCACCACTTGGATTCCTTCATGAACAGTAGCCACATATCCACATTTGTATATATTTAGAATTAAGATTTACGTTTCTGATAGGATTTAGGATATTTATACATTATGTGCTGTAATTGAAGTTTTTCTAAACGTAGATTATGAATAAATCATGAAAAAATTAATTATGAATAAAAAGAATCAATACAAAAAAAAAAGTATTTTACTTAAAGATTCAAAAAGGCGAAAAAAAGGCTATTGGCATAAATAATTTGTGAAGATATGCATTATATGGTGAGAAGTTAGAATTGAAAGTTCAAGAAATCTAGAGAGAGAGAGCGATGAAGTTCATATGGAGAGAAAATGAAAGATGAAATAAATGGAAAAAGCTAGGAGAATATTAGGGGTGAGAGATTACAACAGATGAATGAAGCTAAAGAGAAGGGAAAAAAAGAAAAAGAAAAAGGAAAACATTGAAAAAGGACAAATAGATAAAGATAAAACATCATTTATAAAATACAATACTAGATAAAATAGAGATAAAAATATAAATTAAAAAAGATAAAGTATGAAACGATTGGAGTTAAAAAGAAATAAAGATCTAAGTGGTTTAAGGGTAAGAGACTATAATAGATAAATGGAGGGAAAAAAAGAGGAAAAAAATGAAGTAAAGCAAAAAAAAAAAAAAAAAAAAAAAAAAAAAGATAAAATATGATAAAAGATGAAATTGTTGGAGTTAAAAAGAAATAAAAATTTAATGGCATATTTACTTACGCGTAACCAGAATAGACATGGATTCGGAGTGGGTAAGATTCGGAGTGAGAAATCAAAGTCAAAATAAGTTGTTTACAGGATTTGGAATCAAAGTCACTTCTTTAAATCTCATTCATGCATTTACTTACATCTAAAAATCGGAATAAAATAGTGTAAAATATTAATATATCCTTTAAGTCGATTTTATATTTTTAATTTAAAAATAATTCGTGTAATTATCATAATAAAACTTATAATAATTAAAATACTTAGTGTAATAATAGGGTAATAAAATAATAAATATAAATTGTACAATTATTTAAAATATAAAAAAATTTGTTAAAATTTAAATAAAATAAAAAGTGTTAAAAATTAAAATATATTATTAATTTATTAAATAAATAAAGTACATATTTATTATATGAAAGTTAACAAAAGTTAAGCTAATATTATAATATTAGGTAAATAAAATAATAAATTTAGGTTGTAATTATTATTTTTTGAATTTTATTTTAAATTTTATATTTATAAGAAAATAGAGTTATGATAGTAATTTAATGTTAATATCACAAATGAAAGTCTTAATTCTAAAAGTGTCAATCCCATTCTTCAATTCTAAATTTGAGAGGGGCCTACAATCCTATTCACATTTCAAGATAAAAAAAGTAAATAAACATGGTATTGACTCTCGTTTCTCTAATCTCATTCCTCAATTTTAGTAAGTAAACATACCATAAGTGGTTTAAGGGCAAGAGACTATAGTAAATAAATAGAAGAGAAAAAGGAGAAGAAAAATAAAGTAAAGCAAAGCAGAAGAAAAAAAAGGGAAAAAAAAAAGGAGTAAAAGATAGTGTAAAAAAAAAAAAAAAAAAAAATAAATCGTGATAACAAGATTTAATCTAAAAACTAATTGAAAATAATCAAACAATCTAATTAAAAAAATATAGAAGATTAAGATTGGCAATTGCACGGTAAAAAAAAAAAAAAAAAAAAAAAACACCAAAACCTCCTAGTCTAGTGGCATTGGGGCGTTTAAGTGTGCAGTTGCAAGTTCAATTCCGTTTTTGTGTTAAAAAATTAGCAAAAAAAAAAAAAAAAAAAATCTAATAAAAAGGGTAATAAATCATAGGATAAATTTTAATTTTATCCGCCAAACTATAATCACTTTGTAATTTTATCCCCTCAACTTTAAAAAATAATCTATTTATCTTTTATCCGTTGATCTCCTTGCCTCTTGCTCTACGCCTTTCACGGAATCTGGTCTCTCCGATGTCCTCGCCGGAATCTGGGTTGCAATGGAAAATGTTGTTTTTTATTGTAAAATTAATTTTTTTTTTGGTAACTAATTTGTGCATTATTGAAAGTTCAGGGAAAAAAATTGTGAAAGTTTTGGTATAGTTTGATATTTGTTTTATGAAACCAATTTGGGTATTTGTTGGAAATTCATATGATTGAAATAATAGGTTTAGTTTTGTAATTATTTTGATGTGTTTCTCATATGAAGGAACTTGATTGAAGATTCTTCTTCTTTTTTTCTTTTACTTCGTTGGTATTTGTGTCTGTTTTTGTATTAGGAAAACTATAGATAGCTTCTGGGTATTGTCTGATTCTTTGAGAAACTAGCGATATTAGAATCATCGGCCATGAGTTCGTTTGTAAAGTTCATAGAATGGTGAGGATTGCGTTCGCCGTTGCTGTGGATCTTCACCCGGGAAGAGTTATAAAATAAGACAATATGAAAAATTTTAAAAAGTATATAAATTAATTTTTAGCTATAAAAATTAATAAATTATAATTTATCAAGTTATAAAAAAAAAAAAGATAAATTATAAATAAATTTATTAAGTTATGATTTATAACTAGACAAGTTATAAATAATTATAAATAAATTATTAACTTATTAATATTCATTTATTTCAAAACTTATTTTTCACTTTCTTCCTTCTTTTAATTGAATTTTAGGATTCAACAATGAGAACATTAATCGCTTTGACAAAAAAAAAATTTTGAAAATGATATGGTTAATCTATTAGAATCATTTGATTTGAATTTGAAACAAAAAAAAAAAAAAAATTCCGCACATAACCTTACAATTTCACCCTGTGGGTTGGGGAAATCCCCCCCGACATGCCCTATTACCAAATTTCTTTTTTTTTTTTTTTTTTGTTTAATTTAGTGTGGACATCAGTTTAAAACTAACGGAATGTAATAGAAAGGGACATTTTTACTAACATTTTAAAATTTGAAGGGTGAGTAGACTACTTTTTAAAATTTAAAGGGTAAAGTAATAAAGTGACTATAATTCGATAGGAAAAATAAAATTTATTTTAAAATTCTCTTATGAGCATATTTTTTTCCAATAAATAATTTTTTTTTTTTTTTGGGTAATTGACATCAATTGCATTTGATTTAAAACACATTTTTCATTAATGAAAAATGAAAGAGTGTAGTTAAGTTATATATAACTAATAAAAAAAGGGTAAATAAACGACATTAGTCTTGTAAATTATACCAACCTAACGGACAAGTCCATTACGTGAAGATGAAAATAAAAGGACAAATTCAAACAACAAAAAAAAGGACAAGCTTGTCCAGAATGTAGAACAGTAATAAAAAAAAATGTCCGCATTTTTGTGTAGTAAAACTTTTTTTTTTTTTTTTTTTTTCTTTCTTTTAAAAAAAGGTACAGTGTGATTTGGTGAGGCCGGCGCTGAAAAACGCCCAAATATTGTTTATCGTTTCTCTTTTGTTAGTTAAATTTTAAATCTGTGTTCGTTGAGGAATATCAGAATGAGAAGTCGAAGATCAGACAGGAAGAAAAAGACGCATATAAAAAATATCGTGATAAATTCATGATTTTTGACTCAAAAATCATTTTATACGATTCTTTATGTACAAATTTGTAGTCATTAAAATGCCAAACAAATTCATAGGCTATTATTAATTCCATCCATTGCCTAGGGTGTAAATCATTATGAACTCATTCATTTTACCGATTTAAAGTTTTCAGTTCTAAATTTATATAGTTAAAAACTTTTAAAACTATCATATTTAACTTTTTTATTATAATTAAAAGTTATAAAAAAATATAATATCTCGGTTTAAATTAAAAACTCAAATCTAAAAAGTAAACGAGTCCAATATACGCATTACTTTATGGATGTATACCACCACTTACCCATAATCGCTTTTATTAGATAGTTATTAATTTGATAAATAGTACGCTTTGTGGTCACAAGGGATTGACAATTATCCAGAAACAAAGGATGGGATTTACTCATAGAATTCACCAATATATTGAGATATGATTCTCTTTTCATTTCAAAGAATATGGAAGACATTACATCCAAGACAAACATTTGAATTATTATCTCAAAGAAAAAGAAACAATTGAATGGGATAAAAATGAAGATAACCTAGTCCTACTCAAAGCCTATCAAATTTTCTCCCTCCATAATCCCTTTTGCAATTTGCGTGACCCTTTTTGGATTGTTACAAGACAAGAAAATAATCCTCATTTTTTTTAATTAAAAAAAAGAAAAAAGTGGAAAATTTTTGAAATTTAACATTTGGGAAGATCGGACGGTGGAGGAGGCAGTTTTTGATGGGGACGCTTTCCATCCAAGACAACCCACGCCATCTTCAAGCCCCAGCTGGTATGTACTTCCAAGTGGCAGTGCATGAACCACACCCCTATTACATAACCAAGTTCCAATCAAAACAAACATGAAACATATTTGAACTCTTATATCCACAAAATATATATATATATATGCATATTAATATTAGCCTGTTGAATTCACTGATTCGAGTTTATAATTTGAATTGAGATGTGATTTTATGTGAGAGTTTTTTACTGTAATAAAAGAGTTAGATGTAACTGTTTCTGAGAACTTTTTACTATAACAAAACTTAAATTTTAAACTCGAATCGGTGAAGTGAACGAGACCTATCTATTTACCTAAAATTTCCTTTTTAACAATAGTAAATTACCATCTAAGTTGAAAGTTTCTAAAACATTAACATGATAAAATACTATTTCTTCTACTTTTGTTTTATGGTACGGAGTCAACTTGAGCTCTATGAGAATTGATTTTTTTCCCCCTTTTTTTCCCTCCTAAAATAAGTTGTTTAAAGATTTTCAATTAAGCCATTCGTTTTGCCTTCAATTATACACATTGTTTGAAATATCAAAAGCTAAACAAACTAAAGTTCCAGCACTTTAAACTAAATGAAACATTAAAATCAAATTAAACTCAATTATAAACGCGGTCTATTTAGACAATTAAGATTATATGTCTTGTGTTCCCATGAAAAACTTCCTTGCCTCCGCCCTGTTCTATTACAAATTTCTTATCATTGCACAGTAAATCTAAAGTCTAAAGTCGCATTTATTTTACCGATTCGAGTTTTATTACAGTAAAAAATTTTCAGAAAAAATTATATTTAATTTTTTTGCTACAGTAGAAAAGCTCTCACATAAAGTCATATATAAACTCGAATTAAAAATTTAAATCAACGAACTAAATGAGCCATAAACCAACAAAGAGATGCTAACCTGGATTGTCGGCGAGGAACCGTATTGCGACCCACCCGCCGGACAGTACTCCAACGGTGTTCCTCTCGGCGGGATCAAGAAGATTGAATTTGGAAGGATCCTTTTTGGGATCAAAGTTTCCAGAACCCAATCCCACCACAAAGAAATTGAAACCATGCAAGTGAAGTGGGTGACTCTCTGCCCCTATAATGCTTGTGTCTTGCAAAACCAACTCTACACTAGTCTTATACGGAAGTACCACAACCTTTGTTCCTGTGTTCACCAATATATTGCTTGGCGGGTTTCCAGTGTAATTAAATTTGAAAGTTGGGTTGGCGGGGAAATCTGTTGTATAAACGCCCTTGGTCTTGTTAAAGAAATGGGCCTGTAAAAGGGCCGTGTTGGGCATGACAAAACTAACGTTGTTAATGGCCGCCAACACCCTGGTATTGTTTGGGCCTTGGCATGCTTGTCTTTTTGAGCACGAGCCCAATCCCAGCCCAACGGTGAAGAAGAATTTTCTATCAACTGCTTTTGGGACTTTTGCAGGGAACTTTGCATTGGCCAAGCTACGGATTTTTTGGTTGTACTTGAATGAAAACGACGTGTCGTTAAGCTGGGGAAGGACTGGTCTCACAAGTGGGAGCTTATTCCTGTTGTTGTTCTTCTTCTTCTTGTCGTTTGGGCTTGAGGCCTTCTCGTATTCGAGCAGGCCCGTGGTCGTCGAATTGTCGAAAGCAGCCGGCCCAGAGATGTAGGGCCTGGCTGCCATGACGAAGGTGGCGTTAGGGGCCTTGGGCTTGGTCCTTACAAGGACATTGGTGGTTTGTCCTGGTGTAATAAGTATAGTTTGGGTTTTGAAAGACTTCACATAGACCGCGTCGACTTCGACAACTGTCAACGTGTGATTGGCCACGCTGAAGAACAGCTCGTTATTGAGTGCAGCATTGACTAAACGTAGGAGATAGGTTTTCCCTGGCTTCACCTTCAGTTTGAATGTATCTGCATGTGAAATATTTAGATGTGTCAACACTTAGGCCTTATTTATTTTATCGATTCGAATTTTTAGTTTTAAGTTTTTACAGTAAAAAATTCTTAGAAAATGTCACATTTAAATTTTTCTGTTATAGTAAAAAACTCTCAAAAAAATGTTACATCTCAGCTCGAATTGAAAGCTCGAATCTGCGAAGTGAACAAGACTTATAAAGTCTTTATTTGTTTTATAAATTTTTTTTTTACAGTATTTTCACTCGCAACAAACTAAAGAAAGTTGAAGAATTTATGTTTGAATTAATGAACTAAACCGGTCTAAAGTTTTGCCCAATTGATGATGGGAAGTAACAATTGAGCATGTATTTTATAATGTATGTGAAATGACTAGTTAATATAAAGTACATTACCTTTGGCTGAGCAGTTATAGAGAGGTCCTGGGAGGCCATTCATGGTGTAGGCATCTGAGACATTTGGAGCCAATCCTGTTTGCATAGCTTTGTTGATTACTCTCTCTGTGTCTGCTTTCCACCATTCTCCTGCAATTTGAAATAAATGCCATAAATTAAACTTTATTTTTGAGCAGTTGTATTCATTTCTAACTCACATGATACATTATTGCATGAACAAATTTGTGAATCTTTTTTTTTTCTTTCAGTTCTGGTATTTTGTTGCTGTAAAGAAATTTGTATTACCAAAAATAATGGGAACTTCCTTGAAGGGCTGGGGAAATGGGTAAGGGACATTTCTTTTAGGGAGGATGACAATAGGACCGTAGACGGTTGCTCGAAGCCATGAGATATGAGCGTGCCAAAACAAGGTGCCTCGTTGCCCAGTAACAGTAAAGTTGTAGAGATAAGTTTGCCCCGTTTGAATCGGGCATTGCGTGACATAAGCAGGTCCATCAGCCCATCCGCTTCTTAGTTGCCGAATTCCATGCCTGTGTTATATGCAAATACAAAGCTTAAACAATATGAAAAAAATACAGTACTAATTGATTACAAGGATAAATTATATAAGTCCCGTTTATTTCACCGATTTTAGTTTAAAATTCCAGTTTTTTACTACAGTAAAAAATTCTTAAAAACAATCACATCTAACTTTTTTACTACAGTAAAAAGTTTTTACATAAAATCACATTTTAACTTAAATTAAAAACTCAAATCAACGAATTAAACGGGTCCTGTAGTTTCTTACCAATGAATGGTGATATTGTTGGGGACATGGTTGGCAACCTTGATTAGGAGCCTGTCTCCCTCTCTTGCTATAATCCGAGGCCCTGGAAACTGTCCATTGACAGTCACAATGCTTTTTGTTTGGCACAATCTTGTCACTTTTTGTAACTTGATCTGCAAAGCAATATTAAAAAAAAAAAAAAAGATCAACATAAAAAAAAAAAAAAAACAATATGCTTCCATGTGTTTATATTCAACCGATTCTGATATTTTTATTGTTTTTATTGTATTGTATTTTGACAATATAAAGGACGATTTAATAGAGGACGAAACAGTTATTAGGTGCCCTCATGTTTTAATTTTTTATATTAAGTTTCCGTTTATTTCACCGTTTGAATTTAGAATTTAAGTTTTATTACAATAAAAAGCTCTCAGAAACAGTCACATTTAACTTTTTTTACTGCAGTAAAAAATTCTCATATAAAATCACATCTCATTTCGAATTAAAAATTCAAATCGGCGAACAAAACGGGCACTAATCATCCTTTTCGGCCATTTATTTATTTTTTAATATATTTTATATTTAACTATGCTTTTCCCTCTAACCCCGGGAGCACATGTAAGCCTGTACATGAGGCCCACAAATGTCACAAGTACAGAACTTAACATGCATGATAAAAGTTTGTAAAGCAGCAAAAGCAACATATATATAGTACTCACATCAAACTTGTAGTGCCTGGTGATTCCTGCATGCTTTGCAAACGCCAACTCAGGTAACACCCACAAGATTGCAAATAATGTAAAGAAGATAGCCTTCAAAAAGGTAGGTGATGACAAAAGAAAGCTATAAGCCATATATTCTATCTTTTTTTTTTTTTTTTTTACTGATATATTCTCTCACTTTTGTTACCTTTTGATCGATGTAATACTAAGAATTATATAGTTCTTCGGATGAAGAGAAACATCAAAATGAGATGGTTTTTATATACTGAGAAAAAAAAATGTGGCTAGTAGAGGCTGGTTTGGTTAATTAGGTGAGTTAGATTACATTGAGCAACATACAGCACTATTTTATCACCCTAGAGTTGCTGGTCAAGCTTTATTTTAGAGTGATATTGAAGCTAGATTGTAACATTCAAAATTATGGCATACCGGTATGGGTCAAAGTCCAAAATGCCCCTTTGGATTTGGACAACTTTTGAGGCCACACTCAGCGAAGACTTGGTTCAACTCGTACCATATTGTGCTTTTGTGGTATTTTGTCATAAAAGGGTTTTCAAGTAATATTAAATTATTAGTTCTAATTTTATTTGGTGTATATTTTCATGTTAATTAGGAAATCTTTTGTTTTTCTTTTTGATAACTTACGCAATTATATGATTGTAACTTTATAATGCTACTCACTAGTTAATTTTAGAAAGAGAGAAAAATATGTTAAGACTTGAGATGAATTAAAATTAATAGACTAATAGTTTATATAAGTTAATAAATAGGTTAAATTACTGTTTTTATCCATAACTTTCTGAGTTATTAACCATAATTTGACAAGTTATTGTTCATAACTTGTCTGACTATGAACCATAACTTGACAAGTTTATTCCATAATTTATTTAGTTATGAACCATAACTTGACAAGTTATGACCTATTAATTTTTATAACTAAAAATTGGTCTATATACTTTCTTAATTTTTTTCATATTAACATATTTTCTACTATTTCCGTTTATTCTATCTATTTTCCTTGGTCTATAAATGCATGCACATTGCAAAACCATGTTTGTTAAACTTCCATCTTCTTTTATCTCTTTTATTTTTGTACTTTTAATTTTTAATATCTTTTTTTAAAGTAAAATAATTTTAAGTAGAATTGGGCAATACTTAATTGGTAGCCTTCAGAAAATTGGGATTAAAATGGGCATGGTTGCCTGGTAGCCTTCAGCCTCCTACCGTTGATACTTGATAATCAAGGCAAATCAATGAAAGGGATTAAGCCCAACTTATTAGCTGTTGGTCGCACTCCTCATTGCAGAATTCTTAAGTTCTAACAGCTTTTGATGTTAACTGGTTTTGGTCACGGCTCAATACTTCAATCCTTAGATACTTGTTTTATTATTATTATTAATTTCTTTTTTTTGAGAGAGATTTTGACAAGACTAGTTAGTGGTTATCGTTTTTGTCAAAATCTACTTAATATCATTATCAACGTTTTAAACAAGAAAAATTGCAAAAGCGATTGGACAAGATAGAAAGTATCCAACGTTTTGTTTTTTTGTTTTTAGTTTTTCCTCTTTTGGTTTGGTGCTTTAGGCTTTATCCATAATAGTAATAATGACAAGAGTTAAGAAGAAAAATAATGATAGTAACAACAATAAAGAAATAAGAACAACCATAAAATAAAGAATTTTATACAGTTGGCAAATGGCAAATGGCAAATGGCAAATGGCATTAGACAGTTGCTCCAACACAAAAACGTTTAGTTGGATAATTTCAAATTATGTGATTTAAATTATTTTTGATTTATATAATTTTTTGTGAGAAAAAAATCTGTAGTAAATTATAATTATGATTCGAATCAGAGAACGAATCCTCTATCAAACATTAAAATAAACAATCTTTTTATGCTATGTCAAGCTTTTGCATTTGCTATTTTAAATGCAATAAATAAATAAAAAGGGCAAGAACTGGATTACTTTTGCCCCTCATTAATTAATTGATGCCCCGGTTTATAGACACTTTATTCTAACTATTTCAATATATATATATATATATATATATATATATATATATGGACCTCTTTAGAAGAGCTTATGTTCTTACTTTAAACATTAGAAAAAGAAAAGTATAAATTAAAGTTTTTTAAATTAATATTTATAAAAAAAAATGTTATTATATTTTAGAAGAGTTTTTAAACATGTTTTTTTTTTTACAATTTAAATTTTATTGAAGTGTTTTCTCATAAAAAAATTTAAATTTTATTAATATAGTGTTTTCTTAAAAAATTTAAATTCTTTAAACAAATTATTATTATTGTAAAAAAAAAGAAAAGATATGGATGAAAATTTTAATTTAGTTTTCACAAATAAAAGGTTAAAAAGGTAAAGAAAAAACTTTTCATAAACTATTTTTTAATAAGCATTAAGGAGGTGACTTATTTTAAAAATATTTATAAAGCCAAAAATACTTTAGAGTTATCCATCAAAACCGTCTGAAAAGTAATTTTTTTTTTTTTTTTTGGGTGAAAAAAAAAAACAATCCAAACAAGTTCTTAGCATTATAAGCTTTCCTTAAACTCTCTGAAATGCGAAAATAGTTCATTTTGCTTTAGTGCCCAATAAAGGATCCAAGGCTGCCACGTTTCTTATTGCCTAAAAAAATGAGACAAAAAGTAGTTTATCGAATAAAATTAACACTCGTTTATTTCACCGATTTAAGTTTAAAATTTAAATTTTATTACAGTAAAAAACTTTTAAAAACAGTTTGATTTAATTTTTTTACTACAGTAAAAAACTCACATAATGTCACATATCAATTTAAATTAAAATTTTAAATTAATAAACTAAACCGGGCTGTACATTATGTGTGACACTGCAACTCATTTCCATTTTATAATTTAATAGTATTTCGTTAATAAATCTAATATCATAGACAGTTCCTTCAGCAAAAAAAAAAAAAAAAAAGGAAGAAAAAAAAGTCATACATATACAGTTCATTTATTTCTAATATTTAGCAGGACGATTTGCAGCAAGTTGAGTATCATTGTTTTGGGTTTTGTACGTATAAAATGCTTGAAAATTAATTCCATCACATGAATTAACAACTTAACTGGTTAATGTTAGTTAGGTTATTGAGTAATAACTCAAGTACTTTAAATAAGTATGCGTTATTGATAAATCCAATTCGCAATACCATATTTGGCATCTTTACGACACATCACAAACAACATGTTAAAGCTATATGGGTTTAGAAAACGACATTTCACTCTCACATTGAAGCGACAATAGTACGAGCATATTGTTTTTGTAATAGTTGGCCGACATTTTAGTTTAACAATTAATAAATTTTTATAATGATTTGAATTATAATCGTGACTCGTTATAATTTTTTTTCATAAAAAATATACGTAAAATAAAAATAATTTTAAATCATAATTTTAAATTTATAAAGTAATCGTAAAAAAAAAAAACATAAAACAATTTAATGACACAATACATAATTCATGGAGGTTAAAGATCTGATGTACAGAGCGGAAGAAAAATCATCTTCCACAACTTATCACCACTCTCAAGTAAATGATTATGAGCCACACAGAACAAAGGTCCCACTTTCCCGGAACACAGTAAAACAAAACCGGCTTGATCATCCCACGTGTCACTCTGTGAGATGATGAGATAAGTGGTACGTTCGATGATCTTGATCAAATTTAAAAATTCAACAAAAACAAAAATAGCAATGCTAAGCGCTTGGACTCTATGATAAGGTAGGTTCTATGATATTATCTTCGCACTGAAGACTCAGTTATGGTGATTTTTCTCTAGCATTTTTCAAACAAAAATCTCAATGATTCGCTAAAAACGAACCTATGCGCGTAAGAGTGGCTTATGTGGCCAAACCCAGCCTCTGGACGGCTAGATCACACCGCGTGTGGGCCAGACCAATCCTCGAGTTCTCGAGATCAAACTCCATCCACAAGTTCTGCTGATGGTGATGACCAATCAGAAACGCCTCAACGCCCAACAAGTCAGAGTTCCCAAACGTGAAGCAATACACCGAATCACTCCCCCTAACTTGGCCCGGAACGCGATACAACAAACTCTCAGCCGAGACACTCATCTCAGCACCATCAAACACCAAGCTCACACTCGGCACCACTTTGGAAACGTTCTCGGACTCCTTCAGTGGGACCCGGTAACACAAATCCATAGCTCCTTGGAAAACAAAATCTGATCCCTCCAAGGCAGTCAAAACGCCTGTCGTTTTGTTCAAAAACTCCTCTCTTAGAACCGAATAAGCCGGCCCGAGAAGGAACGTGAACTGGGTACCCGAATCAACCATGGTTTGACCCGCCCCAGTATGATCGGGTACAAACACGGATTCGGGTATCGGAAGAAGCTTATCTGAAACCTTAATCCCCTCGAGCCGGACCGTGTAGGCGACCCGGTCGAAGTACGGTAACGGCGTCGATATTTGGACTAACGGCGTGTAATTTAACGGCGAGATAAAATCCGAGGAGGAGCTCGAGAACTCGCCAAGTAATAGGACGCCCGAGAAATCGGAGACCCGAGATGCAGTACGAGAATTTGGGGAAGGCCATTTGCGAGACAAAAGAGAGGGACCCACGGTTCATGCCCATGAGGCCCGTGGTCTTGGCATCCTCGTCGGCGTTGGAGCTGAATGTGGACCCCATGCACCCGAATACAAGACCCGACATATCGGAGCTCGAGATATGGAAATTCTCGGAGGCGAGATTTCCCTCCGAGGATGAGAAATCGGCGTAGGAGAGGGTGGCGTGGCAGAGGTCGTTGGAGTCGCAGGAGGCCGGGATGGCGAAGTCGCGGGTCCGGTTTGTGCATACCGGAGAGGAGCAGTGAACCGGAGAGTATGAAGCGGACCTGGTCGGGTCGAAGAAGTTGCTTTCCTTGCTGGCGTTGTTTTGAGTTGTGTTGCAGTGGAGCCACGAGAGCTCGCTGCCTGTGTCGAGGACCATGGTAACATTCTGGGGGGCGATCCGACGGCCAATGAGACAGTGAGGGTGACGTTGTGGTGGAAGGGGAGTTTGGATAAAGATGGGATTTGCTGGGTTTTGAGGGGCAAAATCAGGATTTCACTCTCTGTTGATGATGATGATGAAGAAGAAGAAGAAGAGGAGGAGAGGATGGTTTGGATGAAGCAAGTGATGGTGGTGATGACCAGAATATACAAGTCTCTCATTGGTGTCTTTTTTTTTTTTTTTTTGTTGAGTTTGTTGAGAGAAATGTAGAAGAAGAAGAAGAAGAAGAAGAAGAGAGATACAAGTAGTTGTTAAATTTTGGAGGGTATTTTTGGGAGATTTTTCTTTTTGAGTTTGTTGAGAGAAATTTAGAAGAAGAAGAGAGATACAACATACAAGTAGTTGTTAAATTTTGGTGGGTATTTTTGGGAGACAAAGCAAGGAATCTGTGAATGTACTTTTTTTTTTTTGGGAGATTTATAAATAAATAAATTTGAGATGAAAAAAGTGTTTTTGTGGTTGTTCATGTGCAAAGATATCGTAGAGCAGGCGTGTTAAAAATCCGTCAAATCGTAAAAATTGTTCAATTTAAATTAAATTAAATTAGATTATTAATTATTTTTAATTTATTAAATTTTGTTCATTTCACCTATTTAAATTTAAAATTTAAGTTTTGTTACAATAAAAAACTCTTATAAATAATCACATTTAATTTTTTTTACTACAGTAAAAAGCTTTCACATGACATCATATCTCAATTTAAATTAAAAACTCGAATCAACAAATTAAACATACTTTAAGTAGTTTACTTGGTTTTTTAATCTAATTTTTTTTAAATGATTTAGTTTGTAGTTTAGACTTCTTAACTGTCTAAAAATAAACATATATAATTTTTTTAATTTTTAAAATGTTCTTTATATTTATTTTAATTTTTATTGATTATAATAAAGCTTCTATACTTATAAAATACACCGTATCATATTTTTAATGGTTTGTATTAAAAATTTAAATAGTGAACTATTAGACATTTATTATTTTTAAATCATATTGTAAATATCAAATTCTATTTTTATTTTTATTGATTAACGATTTTAAATTTTTATGAATTATTAAAAAAAATTTAATATTAAGTTTAAACTGCTCAAATTACTTATGAGTAATTTAATTTAATTTAATTTTTATTAAAACTATCAAACCGTTTAAAATAAAAAATTTATTTTTAATTTGATTAGTGGTTTGTAAAAAAACTGTCAAAACTCACCAAAAACACTTTTAAAATCCGTTTAATTCTTAAATTTATTTTTTAATTTAAATTATAATTTATAATTTATTATAATAATTTTTTTTATAAAAAATATATATAAATTAAAAATAATTTTAATTAAATAATTTAAATTTATGAATTAAACGAATCTTTATTTATGGAGGGCGAGACTACTGCGCTGAAGGTAGATCTAGAAAGGGGTGATTTGGTTTGGTATGTTTTTGGTTACGTATCTGACTCAACAAACTATCTTGGTTTTAATTGGTACGTACAATGTCAAGTTAGGTTGTCAAGGCATTTGGAAGATAATGTCATCATGAAGAAGAGGTTATTAGATTGATTCTCTCTTCTCTCTCTCTCTCTCTCTCTCTCTCTCTCTCTTTTAATTTACTTTTTATTTATTTTTAAAAAGTTTTTTGTTTGATTCCAAAACAAGGGTAATTTATGGGGGGCAATGAATGAGTAATAAAGATGGGTGTAAGATACATGTGTGTCAGCCTATCATGCACGAGTCCAAACTCCGTACTGAAAGTGAAAGATAAGTGGGTTTAAAAATGTGAATAGCTAATTAATTAATTAATTATCTAATTAAAACAGCTACTCTGTTAATATATAATTTGATTAAATGCCCATAACCAAGTTTAACACGTGATAATAAATGCCCACAAGTCAAATCCCAATACGTTACAACAGAATGACAAATCCAACGAGATATAATTTATTTTACTAATTTAAATTTTTAATTTTAATTTTATTATAATTAAAAAAATTTATAAAAAATTACATTTAATTTTTTTATTATAGATTTTTACATAAAATTACATTTAAATTTAAATTTAAAACTCGTATATGTAAACTGGAAGAGACTTCAATTTGTAGTTGTTTCGGAAAAATTGAACTATAATTGAATATTGCCTAGCTAATGTAGAAATTGCCTCTGCTTTTTCTTTAATGGTTGGCAATCTTGGAATGATTCCTTTTGGTTTGGAGTGGGCACCTTCTATATTGTTGATGTAAATTTGGTGGAGTGCCCTTAATGAAATTCTTACAGTTTTCCGTGTGTATATCTACACACACACACACACACATTTTTGCCCTTAATTAAGAAATATATTACCCTGTAAAGATATCCTATAAATTATATATATATATATATATATATATATATATATAAACAGTTTCTTTAGAGATGGATTTCGGAAGCACATGAATTTATATGTGATAACCAAGCACATGTACCACACACACACACACACACACACACACACACATATATATATATATATAGACACACTTATACACACATATATTGGTAATTGTCCTAAAACAATTACCTGGTCGTTGGACATAGTGGCTCTGCTTGACCGAATTCAGTTACTAATAAAGTTTTATAAGACGTTTTGTTTTTTGTATTTGTCTTTGATTCTAAATCATAATTTATAATTTTTTATAATATTTTTCTCTAAAAAAAAACACGTAAAATAAAAATAATTCTAAATCTATAAATTGACTAGCAAAGATATGTGAATATTCATTGTAATATCAGCCCTTCATTTGTATTACTGTTCAGTGTGTCTATTCCTATCATAATTTAGATTGACTATTTTTTCTATTAAAAATGCTAGCTAAGTGACTATATTATTATTGTTCTTGAACCAATAAATAAATCTAAGTGCCAACGTTATTGTCCTTGATCCGATCCTCATATATCATTTCGTGAGGAAGGATTGGGAGGTAGAGATGTCTATTTCCCAATTTAATTACTATATTTTAGACCCACTTTTTATCTTTTAAATTTAATTATTATCATTTTTAAATTTAATGATATCTTTTTCTAGATTTTTTTAGTTTTAGGAAAACTTGACAAAAAATTAAAAGTACAAAAAAAAAAAAGAAGCATGGAAGAAAAGGGTTTTTTTTTTTTTTTTTTTTTTTTTTTTTTTTTTTCCGCAAGGCATGGAAATAAGTAAGAGACCAGATGATTGGTTTTGTTAAAAAAAAAAAAAAAAAAAAAAGGAAATAGACAAGGTAAATAATCCTGAAGCATCAACACCTATAATATAATACTCATTCATACATACGAAAGTTTATGGTTGGAAAACTTTGACTTCTATGGCGGTGCAGTCTCTCTGTCTCCAAAAAGAGTAGCATATATATAATTACAAATTTAGGCTCTATTTATTAGCAGAAAAATTTAGATAAAATACAGTAATCTGTTAAAGGATTAGCACTTTTATTTCTCAACTATATATGGACGTCCAAATGTCTAATATGTCTGTTGCATTAAAAAAAGTATAATATGTATATCTAATCAGAAATATAGGCTGTGTTTAAAATTAATCCCGTTTTTATTTTTCACGTTTTTATTTTTTAAAAAAACATTTCTAAAACGGTATTTGATGCAATAAAGACAAAAAACGGAAATGAAAACGATTTTTTAGTATAGCGTAAAATGAGAGTCATTTTTCATTTTTTATTTTCGTTTTCTCTTCTCTCAAGGAGAGAGAGAAAGAGAGACATTAATGGGTTTTTTTTACATTAAAAACAATCTCTTGATAAAACTATTAAACACATTTTTAAAAATAATTTTTGTTTGAGATTAAAAACGTTTTCATTTTCATTTTCATAAAAAAAATCATTTTAAAACGAGTTCCAAACGCGCCCATAAACTACATTATTTCCAATATATATTGACATTTTGAGTTAAGATACATGTAGGCCTCATGAATTAGTAGGTTGGCCATAGGGACTGTATAGACATAAACCAGAAGAGAGTGGTAAGAGGAGACAAGAAATGCCCACAAAAGAGGAAGACAAGGGCTTTGGACAGTAGCCTTTGAGATTGAGGACATGCATGAAGTCGGTGAGGGATGAGGGTAAGAAATATAATAAAGTCAACTAGTGATTCGTCTTTTTCCTATAGCCTTGGCAACGGTCTATTTGATCAATTCAGATCACTCGTTTAATTTCATTACAACTAGAAATGTAAGTAGATCTCGGGACATGAATCTTAGATCTCTTCCTTAATGAGATAATCTAGGAGCCTATTTTCATAGTGTAGGCAAAAAATGGGCATTAATGTTCTCCAAAAACGTTTATAGACAACATAAGAATAGTAATTAATGAGGTTGTCAAAATCCGGTTTTAGTTTTTGCCTGCAAAAGCAGTTGTTGGAGGATGGTCAAAACACAATGGTCAAGTGGCTTCACATGTTGTGCTCAACGGTTTGAAGACACAAGATCATGGCTGGGTCCATTATCAATCGTTTTGGGGCTGCTCAAGCGGTCGTATACATAGCATTCCTGTTTCTTTTTTCTTTTTTTGTTTTTTGTTTTTTGTTTTTTTCCTGAATATAATGGTTAGATTGAAAATAGAGTAAGAATGAATTGCTAGAGCATTGTTATATCTTAATAGGCAAGATAGATTACTACTACAACAGTATCCTCACAGGATACTGTAGCCAAACAACAAGCTCTCATAGTCTAATTTTTTAGGAGGTGGAGTTACCATGATGTTGTAAGGCCCGTTCATTTCACTGATTCAAGTTTAAAATTCGAGTTTTGCTATAGTAAAAAGCTCTCAGAAACAGTCGCATCTGTTACGCCATGTTCGATACCTCGACCACTTCTCCTCTAGACCGACGTCGATTAATCCCGCGTGGAGGATCGACTGTTGGCAATGAGGTAAAGCACAGCGGACGTGCCCTCCGCGTCGAGGAAGGCCGCATGAGAAGGGGCACCGGGTAAGGTCTCTACGGGCACATGAGACGACGTCGAGAGATATGTGTCGGTTACCAGAGGTCACGTCAACCAGAGGAGGGAAGTACTGATCCGACGGCTACTTTTGGAGTCAGGAAATCAGGTGTCAGCCTGGAGAGATCCGCCGAATTTCCAGGGATTAGCTATCATGAGTTCTCACCTACCCTCACGGAGACCGAGGACGCGAGATGGCTTCTCTCTTGGGAACCGGGAATGTGCAACCGTAGGAGAGCCCATATAAATAGAACGAAAAGAACCCAAAGAGGGGGTTAGACACCATTTGTATTGCAGAAAGAACATTTGTACTCAGCTCAAAAATATAGTGCATGCACAAGTGGATTAGGCACAACGTTATTGCCGAACCACTATAAACTTGTTGTTTCGTCTGTATTCTTACACGCTCATTTCTTAATCCGGTGATCAACGTAACTCTGAGTGATTCTAGGAGGATATCACGAGTTGTCGGAAAAACACCGTCAACAGCATCTAATTTTTTTGTTACAATAAAAAGCTATTGCATAAAGTCACATCTCAACTCAAATTAGCGGACTAAACGGGCTCAATTTATTAACAAAACAAGAAGATTTATTTTGTATGTTATTAATTTGGAACTGACCTCGATTGTATGGGAATGTGCTTTGATGATGATGTTATTAAGTTGGAACTAATGCACATCAATTTATCTAAAGATACCAAACCAACATTAGAGAGTTCTAAACTAAAAGAATTAGCGAGCAATGACTAAAATAAAACATGTGCTACATTTTTCATATGCTTTCCAATTTCCACCACGGCTAATTACTGCGTTAGCAAATTTTTTTTTTTTTTTTTAAATGTTTTTAGCTGATTTGAGTCTTATTGCAGGGAACCTCATTGCAACTCCGAGCAGTGTTGTTTTCTACTTTAGGCTCTGTTTTGTGCAATTAGTCCTGCTATCGCCGAACACGTGCCAAGAACAGAACATATCAACCCGACGATGATAACGAAAACACAACTCGTGATCTGGAGTAAGACAACACAATCTTAAGAACAGGACTATAGAAACAATGACACTACAATGATGTGATAGGACATGGATTTAGTTCCTTACCTCCAACTTCCTTAGCCTTCCTCTGAACAGGCTAAGATAACAAGCACATGGGAAGATGAAAGACTGCGGAAAAAAAAAAGGATCATTACAAAACCATCAATTTTATTATCACGCACCATATAATTTATTATGGCATTGGCAATTGAACAAGCCTTTTGTTTATGGAAAAATTAGAAATATATTGGAAGAAGGGACTCACCACTAGCATTGCACAGAAAGAACCAAGTAGTGCCATCACGGATGCTACAAAACAAATCAATTGACAAATAAAACTGATTTGTTAGTAAACTGGTATTAGTTTTTTTTTTTTTTTTTTTTTTTTTTTTTTTTTTTTTTTGATGAATGTGTTTGTTGCTAATTCTGAAGTAGTTTATCAAAATATAAGAGGTTAGATGACAAGAGCAGACACCAGTGTATGTGAAAAGAAAAAGCTTGCTTACCAAAGAATGGGACAGTTAAGGCCACAACTAAAGTTGACAGAACTAGAGAACTTCTGATAAAAACCGGGACGGTATAAGATCTGCGCAAATCCGAAGCCAGGAGTTCCTCTAAACTCAATGCCACGGGCGTGATTGTCAAGGCATACTTTGTCAAGGGAATGGCAACCTGCAAATAAAATGAATTACTCAATAAAGCTTTAGGTTTAGTTACTTCGTTATTATAAGTACGTATATTTGTACAAATGAAGCATATTATTAAGTATGTACTGAGTAACTTGTCATACCATTGTCCAAACTGCAACTTTAGAAGCAACGAACTTCTTGGGCATGCTCAAAGTGAGCTGAGATTCAATGGAGTCCCCAAATATTAGAAAGCCGCATGCTCCAACTCCAATAGAGATAAGAAGACAGGATACGAAGCTGCAAATTAGTTATTCTAGTCAACAATTTTAAAGTCCTCGAAGCTAATCAATTTGGGAAGAATTTTGTTGAAATTATCGGGTCTATAATTTGTTTTCACAAGCAAATTTCCGTTGGTAACGTGTAAAATTCATGAAACTTAGATGGAAATATTTTTTTTGTTCACCTCATCACTAGAACATATGGAAATCGCGACGGCTCTTTCATGGAAGTGTAGATATTCGGAAATACCGAATGACCTGCAAAAGCATAAGCATATATGCCAATAGTGGCACATAGATTTGAAAGGTTTAAAGGTGTTCCTGCGGCATGAAACCCGACTTCGTCAAACACCCCAATCCATAGCAGGCAAAGCGCCACCAGAATGGATGCAACTACTCCTCCAACTGAATAAAAGGAATGTGGGCAGTACAAATAATGCGTTTAGACTCAAAATGTCATGATGAAAATAAGCTACAGCTTATAAGATCATGTAATATTTGAGAAATTGAAGCATGGAGACATGTAAGATGAAGAAGTGTTTACTAGATGTTGGGAAAGTACCTGAGAAGTATGAAAGCAAAGTAAGATTTTGATGCCAGACAGTTGGAAGAACTAACAGAGCCGCTCCAATGGTAAATATTTGATGACTGCTGAGATGGATTCCAGCAAAAGTCATACAGGCGTTTGGGAATAATAATGCCAAATTTCCGGCAATCAAGATCAAAAACTCCACACAAGCACCCTACAACAAAAGTACTAGTCACATTTTTACACTATGATAAAGGGCATCAGTAGTGCTCGACACCACTACTCACGGGTGGTACGTCCCGCACACGGGCATTACACATGTGGGACCCACCAATTATGAGTTATGGTGTCTTATGAACATCAGATATTCTTTGATGCCAAAATAACAAAGGAACATAATTCCTTGCACTTACAAAGAGTTCCAAGTACAAAATTATCTGCATTTGACAAGAAGCTCAAGTGTTAGAACTGTTTCTTCAAACAATAGAAAACTTGTACTTATGACTATAAGTTAAAGAAGGGAATTGTGTATATACACAGAGGTTAAACTTACAGATATTTGTATGCGACCTCTAAAGCCAAAAGCAGCTTGACCAATATCAGGGTAAGTTCGGAGTGATCCCGGATTGCTCTCTAAGCATCGCATCAACAAAATGCCTGTATAGAAAGCCAAAACACCGAAAAATACTAGTTGGAGGAGGCTCAACCACCCTCCTTGCATTATGGCATATGAAATTGTGAGTAGGCCTATACCGCATAGCATATTAATTCCTGCAAAAATCATAAGACAAGGTTTATGTATTTCCTCATGAATCCGTTTTAATTGCAATGAAAAAAAAAAAAAAAATGAAACTATGATGTAGAATTATGAGATATGTAATTTCCTAGTAGGCTTTGGTGCCGAAAAAAGAAAAAAGAAAAGAAAAGAAAAGAAAAGTAGCTATTGATTTTGTTGTTCCTCATTGAACAATGATTATATTAAAATAGATTAATGGAAGAAGAGTTATGGAATTTCTTAGGGTTATTTTTTTACAACGAAACTCAGAAAAAGTTTAAACTCGAGTTATAACTTTATTCAAGTTTAAGTTTTTTTGTAAAATTTGAGTTTGAATTCGAGTTTAGGGCTAAACAAGTTTCCCCTTCAACTTGAGTTTATAAACTTGAACTCAAGTTAATGAACAATATTTTTTCTATTCTTAAAAATATCATAAGTTTTTCGTTTTAATTCTGATTGAGATGATTTTTTTTCTATGCATTTACAATGAAAAGACGAATAAAACTTCACACATATACCTTATTAAACTTTTTATCACCATTGAGTTTTTATTAAAATATTATCTAAATACAAATTTAAGTTTTGGCCCACCCAAACACAAACTCAATTAGATTCTCAATTCAAATCATATCTCAAATATACACATCCAAACACAAACTCAAATTACAACTTCAACTCAAATTATAATTCAAACTCAACTTAAGATCATTCGTCAAGTCACCCTAACTAAAAAATGTAAAAGATCATCACTTATATTTTGGTAGAAGTAAAGCAAGAAGAATTTGTTACCATTAAATCCTGCTTGCATAGTTGAACACTGCCTATTTGGTGTTGGCAGCTTGGCTCTGGGGATTTGCGGGAAGGAAAACATGGAGAGTTTCACAGAGGATGCTGAAGTATCCCCGCCGATCAAAGGTCGAGACATCGAAGATTCAAAAACCTCTTGCGGCGGTTTGCTCGCCGAAACAGTCCCCCAATTACCAATACCCATGGAAGGAGAGCTTGAGAGAACGTTAATTGAATGCCTGTGCAAATTCAATATATCATATTAAAAATGATTGTACATATATATATCCTATCTTAGATTTGGTAAATTTCCTATTGAAAAAAATCCACTATTATCATATTACTACGACATATATTGGTCGAAAGTTGAAACTCATTCCTCAAGAACATTAATTCAAGTAGCTAGAGACTCAACTAGTATAAATGAATTTTATATAAGAAGTTGATCATTCTCAAGCACGAAAATAAAAACATCATGAAATACAAATGTGAATTTTTTTTTTTTTTTTTTTTTTTTCAAATAAACTTAGAGCGGGGGATTTGAACACTATAAGGATGTTTAGTACTTAGATTCATTCCTTAATTTAAATTATAATTCGTGATTTATTACAGTATTTTTTCTCACAAAAAATACACGTAAATAAAAAATAATTCTAATCACATGAGTCTAATTTATGAACTAAACGTCTCGTACATTTAAATGAGAGTATTTTGTGTGCGCAAATATTAATTTACCCATAGCTGAGCGGCCACGCAGAAGTTCTCATGCAGTCATCAATAATAGGATGGTTTTCTGAGGCAACGTCATCAATACCCATGTCAGCGACGGAATACTGTTGCGAGGCGGATGCCGTCGCGTAGGATTCATTGTCGTCGTCGTCGTCGTTATCGCCGCCGGCGGCTTCCAAATCTATCGGCATTTCTTCTCCGTGATCGAAATTGAGATCGTCGTCCAACATTTTTTTTTTTTTTTTTTTTTTTTCCTTTTGGGGTGCAATTCGGAATAAAGAGCAGTCACGTTCTTGAATTATTTTTCATTCATCTTTTTGAAATGTAAGCGTCTAAGAATATGAATGAGTATAGATGAACTATTTCGTTATGTTCGAATGTAGGGTTACAAGCTTTTTTTTTTTTTTTTTTTTTTTTTTGCGAGAATTATTTCATTCTAGTTGGCTAATGATTAGGAAAACAGAAAAAAGGTGTTTAAATATTGCTGGGGTTTCGCTAAGTATAACAAACCTTATGATTTATGAAAAAACAAAAAGAATTTAAAATTGGAAAATAAAATTTAAAATAAAAGAAAGTAGAGTGGCGGCGCTCAATATTTCAGTATGAAAGAAGCGATACTGTGATAGTGATGAGAGAGAGGGTTTTGTTGGGACATGCTCCCATAAAAAAAAAAAAAAAAATAAAAAATAAAAAAATCAAACATTAATGAACTTGACATTTAACGTCTCAAAAAACTGTGTCGGGTATTAAAATACTATTTTCTAAAACATTAATGAACTTGCATAAAATTATTAGTGGGAGGATTGAAGGATGTGATTCGAATTTTTTTTGATTTATGTGTATTTTTTATGAAAAAAAATATTGTAACAAACTATAAATTATAATTCAAATCAGAGAATCAATCCCTCTACTAAACATCCTACCAAACACATATTTTGATAAAGCGTAGGGTGACAAAGTGAAAATTTCCGTTATTTTTTATATCCTTTTATGTTTATGCAATATTAAAATTAACTGAGGATCAAGTTTAGGGGGTCCTCAACTTGAAAAATTGCTGTAATAGCTCCATTAATAATTGTCCTGAATTAGTGTCAAAAAAAGACATTTGAAAAGAAATTTCAATATTCTAATTCAAAGGTCCGTAATATAAATCTTTCGATTATTTAATTTTTAATATTTTAAATCTAATAAAAATTTGAGCATATTTAATAATATAGAGCATATTATAATAATTTTACAAATTTAAAAATTTGGAAAGTAATTTGTTAAACTACAATAAGTTTGGAAGGTAATTGTATTAAAAACCCATTTTAGAAAGATAAAAGAGGCGAGTTGAAGCTCCATTTTGGAAGTAGATTTCACCTTTCACCTTTGTTAAGTTACGAATTTTGGGCGAGATTTTATTTTTGTTCACTTTGTGTGTTGATAAATTTTTGTTTACAACATTTTTTCTGTTGCCAAATTTTGAAACAACGAATTGAGGTATATATAATTTTCCTAACTTGAAGAAATGCTTTTCATGTAAAGTTCATAGATCATTTTAGAATTGTCTACCGTGTGATGATCAAATAGTCATTATAGATTTAGTTTCTATCACTTTGATTAATAAGATGATTGAAGTTGTTAAAGAGGTGGGTTAGTATTTATTTACTTTTGAAGCAGGTCAGATTACAAAATGAGAAGAAGCAGGTCGAGACATCGAAGAATTATCTACCGTGTGGAGACATTTGGTAAGGAGATTCATACCATAATTTGAATCATAGTTCATGATTCGCTACAGTGTTTTTTCTCACAAAAAATACATGTAAATCGAAAATAATTCTAATCCATGAACCAAATATCTCTAGGGTGGACTTTTTTCTTTCATCCTGCATAAATTGTTGAGCACGTGTTTAATGTAAGCATGAGGTTGAATACCCAAATCTGGGCAGCGGAAAGCCCAAATCATCAGATTACCACTAATCTAATCTTTCAGTGATTGAATCATTCCATGTGAATGCTTCAGACTACTTGGTCTAGTGACACCGGGAGTTTAGATGGAAAGGGGTTTGGAGAGAGATTACTGGCTCAATCCTGTCTTATATAAATAAATCATTCCATGCTAATACTTTGTTAAAATATTTTCATGTTGACTTCTATAATCATAATAATTCACTTTATTATGAATTATGCATATTATGGACAACTCTATTATTGAGAATTTAATTATGCATGAATGCTAAATATCAGTTCATAATGGGACGAACACTCATTTTATTGATTAGTTTAGGGTGCATAAATTATCTATCTCGTAAATATTTTGATCAACCCATTAAGCCAAAGAATCTCTATAGCACAATTTATAAAACTCAATAGCGTAGTGAACTTAAGCCCATTTATATAGTTAACGGAGAATACATTATGGGCCCGTTCACTTCGCTGATTCGAGTTTTTAATTCGAGTTGAGATTTAATTTTATTGGAGAGCTTTTTACTGTAGCAAAAAAGTTAGATGTGATTGTTTGTGAGAGCTTTTTACTGTAGCAAAACTCGAATTCTAAACTCGAATAAACGAAATGAACGGAGCCTATATATGTGTGTATGGGTGTTGTGGTCAATGAGTGTGTGTAGCCATTTTGTATATGGGGGTACTCTGTGTGTAGAGAGGCTATTAGAGTGGAGAGTTCATTACTCTGAAACCTGTACCATCAGCAAGTTTCGAGGCTTAAATGGTGACGGCAAGTAACCCACGTCTTAGTTTGCATTCATTCGACCAAAGTGGATGAAATTTTTCGATGTCTTGAATACATTATATATGTATATATATATGTGTATATGGCTGTTGTGGTCAATGAGAGTGTGTGGCCATTTTGTATATGGGGATACTCTTTGTGTGGAGAGTTCGTTACTCTCAAACCTGTTCTATCGGCAAGTTTCAACAGCTTAATGGTGACGGCAAGTAACCCAGGAACCATTTTATTTTGGACATGTCTTAGACAATAAATAGGCACGATTAAATTTTAGCATACTTTTCCCTGTCCATCCCAGAAACTTGAGCTAGGGTCTCCTCCACACCCACTGAAGAGTTGTGCAACACCCTTTCTACAGTCAGACGGTGGCACATCACTTTTCCTCGTCATGGACCCGCTTTTGCATAGCCGACACTCCTTGTTGAATAGTGATTGGGAAAGGTAACAAGATTTTCTAGTTTGCATTCATTCCACCAAAGTGGATGAAATTTTTCGATGTCTTGAATTGCTTTGGTTTCTTTTAGAGGATCTATATAAAGCCCTTCTTAGTGTTAAATTTCAGGGTTAAGGCGCAACCATATCATCTAAGAAACCAGGATGATTTTTCTCCAGTTGAGCTGTAGAAGGATAGTGGATACGGCTTTATTCATTTAATGACTTAAGTCATACTGTTACAATATTTTCTCTCATAAAAATTTAAATTTAACTTTTTTATTATAGTGTTTTTCTCTCACATACACAACTCAAATCAGGACTTGAGTTGTGCAAATAAACATACCCTTAAAAATAAATATTTCTTTCCGTGGTAAATTTAAAAAAAAAAAAAAAAAAAAAAAAAGAGAACATACTGAACATTCCTTTCCGTGGTAAATTTAAAATGTAAAAAAATGACCTAAATCATTCAATAATCCGAAATTAGTTACCTTTTGTTATTCCTTAATTTTAATTAATTTTATAAAACAAGAAAAATCATCTAATGTCATCAGTTCGTTTCACACTTACAACAACGCACATACATAGTTTATCATGAATGAATTCTTATTTTTATCAAGTGGGGGAATAATAACTGACTGCATTATATAACATTGATTATCTCGAGAATAAAGATCACTAAAGAAATTATTATTACAACTATATTTAGTTCACTGATTCGAGTTTTGTTATAGTAAAAAGCTTTCACATAAAGTTATATCTCAACTCGAATTAAAAATTCGAATTAACGAACTAAACGAACCTTATAAATACAACATTTCTTATGACAAAAGAGGAATGTAACTGAAATTACATTAGAAAGAGAGAGAGCGGTGAAAGGGAAAAAGGGATGTTGTTGATTTTATTTATTTACTTATCGATTTGATTGAGCTTGCCAAGGCCATTGCAATTGGGACAAACAATTTGAGCTTGATCTTTCCTTGCAGCATTTGCTCTCAAGGTCACTCCTGCCTTCCGAATAAATCCTGCTCCATCACAATCAGGACATCTGTAACAAAGCACATCAAACACACAAAAATATTTCCATAAATACGTTCCTAATAAGCTTTACTTGTTGCCAAAAAAAAAAAAAAAAAAACTGAAATCATGAAAAGTTTATCATGAACATTATGAAATTATAAGTGTCATGTTCTACGGATGTAGAATTATTGTTTTAAAATCAAACTTCATGAACTTATCATTATTTTCTCAGAGTGGACTTTTTGTTTATAAGTTATGATGTAAAAAACTTGCCTACTCCTAACATATTGAAGTTCTTCAGGCGACTATCATTTCCTTAAAACGTAAATTTTGTTTCGAATAGAGATCGGTTAAAATACTAGTCATCGCATTATGGTCATATCAATATACAATACCATACATTATAATTAATTAAGATCTCTTTCAGTTCACTGATTTAAATTTTCAATTTGTACCGATATGTGATTTTATGTGAGAATTTTTAACTGTAATAAAAAAATTAAATGTAATTTTTTATGAGAACTTTTAATTACTGTAACAAAATTAGAATTAAAACTCAAATCGGTATAATAAACGAGGCTTAAATTACTCATAACACGTTTTAGTGTAAATAGAATAAATTATGCAAGTTTCACGCATAAAAATTCCAACAATAGGAACAAAAAAACACAAGAGGAAATTCCGTTAATGCAAATAAGAAAGAGGCCGGGTAATATAATTTACGTGTCCTTCCGGGCGAAGAGGATAGGGAAGGCGGTTCCAAGGAGAGCCACCGCGGCTGCTCCGGCGATCAGGTAATTTGTGCCGTCGGAAGACACGTCTCCGACGGCAGCAACAACGGTCAGAGGCCTCTTCTTCTCATTCTTCTCGCTCTTGTTCCACGTAATTAGAAGATTTGAGCTTGACGGCTTTACGACTAGTGCTGATTGCTTCACTGAATTTGCTGATAAAATGGTCTGCAGAGAAGTCGACATTGATGCCATCTTTAAGTGATCTGAAGGGCAAAAAAATAAAAAAAAAATAAAAAATGTTCAAGTTTCCTAAGACAGTGGAAAAATGGGAGAGAATTATTTAAGCAGGGGTTTGGTTGGTTAAAAAAATAACGCCTTGTGTTATATGACTTGTAGAATTCATGGACTCGGTTACTAAATGGATAAGGGCCACGTCAGGTTCAAGATTCCTGTGAGTTTAAGCAGATAAGATTGGGTCCCAATAACTTTACTGGCTTATATTGAGCCAGGATCTCACTTTCCATTAAGATCGGTAATATGGGTCATAACACGATAATACGATTAAAAAATAATATAAATTTTATAGGTTATGTTTGAGAAAAAATAGGTTTGAGTCAAAATTTAGTCGATTTAAAATTGACACAAAAAATACAGGTCAATTTCGGGTTAGACCCATCGAACCCAAACACGACACGAAACTCGTAAAAAATTACAAAATACATATATTTTTCATTACTTATTTTTTATTTTATTATGAACTTGTGATATCATGATAGTTATATTTAAAATCTTATACTATTATTTGCTTAATTTCAATAAATGTTATTGTATTTTAGTGTGTTATGAATTTTAAGTTATTTCTAATATATAAAAAACTAAATAAAAGTATACAACATTCGTGTCAATTTTAGGTTCACGGATCAATTTCGTATCACGAGTCATTTTCGTGTTGTGTCGTGTCAAACTGTAAAGTGGTTGTGTCGTGTTCATGTTGTGGTTTTTAAAAATTTTGTGTTATGAGTCATGTTCAAGTTGACTGTAAATTTAAAAAAAATAATTAAAACACGATATATGACACAAATTACCACCTTTACTCTCCATAACTTCCAAGTTGTGTCAAATCACTAGTGAGTTCAGTAGGAATAGCCAGACTACAATCTACAAGGAAAAGCACAGAGAAGGTAAATCTAGGGTCTTTCTATCAGAGAGTTTATTATTATTATTATAGAGAAAAAAAGATAAATATAATTTAGAGTATTTGAATCTGAATTTTTATTATTTGTTCTTAATTAATGATATTTTTAGTCAAATAACGTGAAAAATATTAATTAAAAATAAATAATAAAATTCAAACCAATCCACTTTAAAAGTAAATTCAACAATTTTCTCTTCTTTTAGTATTACCAGTATTTGCATGTGTTACTCAACTGAAAAATTTACATGCCAAAGCCTGACGGGATATTTGTTAACGCTAAACGAATCAAAGTAAAAGGGGTCAATTTGATATTATTGTGCTGAATAAATGGAAGAAAAAATATAACCAATTATCTTCAAGGAAGAGCCACAACGATCCAATTACTGTGAATAATGTTTTATGTTTGTTTCCAAAACTTGTGTGCATAAACAAATCACTGATTCAGCATCCAAATTTAGAAACAGATAAAGAGAAGTGAAAATCTTCTTTCGTGAGATTTTTTTATTTTTATTTTTTAATTTGCATCAATATCTAGAAGTGTGTCGACCATCTTTTCGCAGCCACATGAATGAAAATCTTCCCCAATGCATGAAATTTTTGAATTTGCATCCACATCCAGAAATGTGTTTGTTTTGGATACCATCCGCCGAAGGCTATCAGCAATGTTGCCATCAGTCATCATCAAAAGTCAATATTGTCCTTGTGTAAACTCAGCACCGTAGTTATTAGCCTCATTCATTTCACCCGTAGTTATTAAGACTCGTTCATTTCACCGATTTGAGTTTAAAATTCGAGTTTTACTATAGTAAAAAACTTTTAAAAACAGTCACATCTAATTTTTTTTTACTACAGTATAATACTCTCATATAAAGTCACATCTCAACTCGAATTAAAAACTTAAATCATCGAACTAAACAGAAAATTTGAAGAAGAAAGTAAAAAAGAAAGGGATTTTCTCAAAAAGTAAATTACCAATAATTTTTTACTTTCAATTATTAAATCTATTTAAAAAACTGTCTGTTATGTATATATATTTTTTTTTATTTAATGTCATTTTAATCAAATCTAACACTTAAAAACTAGTATTATTAGTAGGGAGCTCTACTAGAGAAAGTCTCAAAAGAAAAAAAAAAAAAAAACACAAAAATTTAATATGCTTCGACAACGTGCCTACATCAACGATCCAATGAATAAATAAGATTTACTAATAAGGAGAGTATCAATTAACTCCGTATAAATATATATTACTGGTACAAAATTGGATAAGTTACTCAAGGCTATCAAATCTCCTAAAAAAGATTTTGGATTATTCTCATTAATGCCCATGAGCTTTGAGGTCATTTTCAGTTTGTCTCATTAATTTTAAAAATTCTCATTTTGCCCCTAAACTTTAAATTGTTCTTACTTAACTCATTTTGTTACAATTTTTGTTAAAATAGATGGAAAAAGGGAGGTTAAGTGTGATTGTGTAGTTTTTATCTGTTTCTTTTCAATAAAAATTCAAATAAAAAGACAACGTGACTGCGTTATTCTCTCTTTTATATGTTTTTAACAGAAATTGTTAAGCAAAAACAATTCAAAGTTCAGAAAATAAAATGAGAGTTTTTAAAATTCAAGGGACAAACTGAAAATGACACTAAAGTTTAGGGGATATTAGTGATAATAATTTTAAAATGTTTTAAGTTAAAAAAATATAATAAGTTAAGCTATTACCAAAAAAAAAAAAAATTCTATAAATAAAAATGAAAATGGCAAGTAAGATGGAGATCCTATAAGACATTCTGATCTTGGGTTGTTTGGTTGGGGGATTCATTCTTTAATTCGAATCATGGTTCGTAGTTCGTTATAATATTTTTTTCTCATAAAAAATAAACATAAATTAAAAATAATTTTAATCACATGATTTTAATTTATGAACCAAATATCTTATATTAAAAGACACAGGGGCCCAAGGAAGGGATGTCAATTGTCAATAACGCTGGGGCTTAGGGAGGGACAACAATCGTTAAGAGGCAACGTGCAAGGAAGGGACCACAATCATCAAGAACACAACAAAGGCGCAAGGAAAGGACGACCACTATGGGTGATTACGGAATTACTCGTTTGAATGATGAAGCTATGTGGAAAGACATTGGATATTAACGTCATTTAACTAATAAATCTCTTAATTTCTCAATATTTACCAATTTTTTTAATACTTACCAATTTATTTCCCTACCAAATTCATTATTTAACAAGTAAATATATTATTCATTTTCTGCTTACTAATTTATTTACTTTTAACTCTATATTACCTATTTTAAAAAAATACATTTATACTCCATATTTTTTAATTTCACAGGGTTTAGTTAAACGTTCAAAAAACCCCTAAAGTAACTCAAATTACTAAAAAATCACCCTATATCTTGAATGTTCTCTTGCCCCCACACTCGAGAAGACGAGTGCACCGATGGGAAGACAAACTGAAGAGGTAATGATAGAGTGGTGATTTACCTATGAGCCCACGACTACGATTGTGAACTTCCTTAATATCATGACGGATTTAAGAGCTTTATCGATTTTGACGTCGTAAGAGTTCAGATATTATGATTATATATAGTTTGTAACAGAACTCACTATTTTTTTAGGCCATGAGGAAAGAAGGAGACGGTGAGGGTATTTTGAGAATGTTTGAAATTTCAAATTTTAAAAACTTATAATTCTCCTATTTTTTCTAAAATTCAGCTATTTATTTTTATTATTTACCAAAAAAAGGCTATTTATTTTTATTCTCCCTAAAAATGCCCTATTTACCTCCTTCTCCCTAAGGCCTAAACCAAAATAATTGGGCCCCCAAAAACCTTTTAAACCAAGCCCAAAATTAACTCCATCTTGAAGGTGGGAGTAGACCAGAGTATTATATCTCATCTCCATTATATTCCAGATGTGTCAAGAACCTCCCCGAATTCTCTCCAAGGCTTTCACCTTTATATAACTCGTTTGCTCTAAAACGTCGTATTTCTCTAAAATCTCTGGTTTCTTCGTTTGTTTTTACCTCGGAGAACACAAAATTAGGGTTTTCTTGCTTCATATTTGAGCCCAAAAAAAAAAAAAAAAAAAATGGCTGATGGAGGACCGGACTGGGAAGGATTGCTCAAGTGGAGCATCGGTCATTCTGATGGTACTCGTCCCCCTCGTAATTTGAGGTATTTCTATTGATTTTCGTTAAAACTATGATTATCGAGTAATTAGTTTTATGGGATTAAGAATTTGATTGATGTTTCGATTTTTTTTTTTTTTTTTTGTCGGTGATTATAGTGAAGAGGATAGGAGATGGTTTATGGAAGCTATGCAAGCGCAGAGTGTTGATGTGATAAAGCGAATGAAGGAAATTACACTTGTAATGCAAACTCCTCAAAGTGTTTTGGAAGCTCAGGGAGTCACTGCTGATGATATTGAAGGTTTTTTTTTTTTTTCGGAAGTTTAAATTATACTTTAGGTTTTTAAGCTCTCCTAAATTAGTTTTAATATTAGTGATTAATTTCTGAAGTGGGTTTTGGCAGATATGTTGGACGAGTTACAAGAGCATGTTGAGTCTATTGATATGGCCAATGGTAATTTCCTTAATAACTTTGCTGCTACTTTTCTGAATGTGAAATAAATCATTTCATTTTTTGTCCCCTATTTTGATATTCTTTTATGTTTTCTTCATCGTATGGTTATGGACCTCTGGTTTTGATGGTGCATGGTTATATGGAATCTATTGACATGGCCAATGATAAATGCTTTTACAGTTTAGTTTTCTTGTTGCTGCTCCTTTTTTTTTTCTTTTTTTTTTCAGATCTATATATATATATATATATATATATATATATATATATATATATATAAGAATAGTTATGTCGTTAAGGTATGAATTCTTTGTATGTTTACTACATTTCTGTGGTTATTCGCTTGTGCTTTTGATGTCGCATGGTGATTTTGGTGGCTACCGCAAGAAATCATATATTTTTGGCTTGTGTGTGTTAATGTCATTAGCTATGGAGTTTGAGACCAAATTCTGTAACATCACATCATTCTATATGGTTGCATTGTTGGGCTTTTCTTATACTTCTTCATACACTATATTAACAGACCTTCACTCCATTGGTGGTTTGGTCCCTCTCCTTGGATACCTTAAGAACTCTCATGCCAATATTAGAGCGAAGGCTGCCGATGTCGTGACGACAATTGTCCAGAACAATCCACATAGTCAACAACTGGTTATGGAAGCAAATGGCCTAGATCCTCTCATTTCTAATTTTACGTCGGACCCTGATGTGACTGTCCGAACCAAAGCCCTTGGCGCCATATCATGTACGTACAGCTTTTAGTTCCGTGATGAATTGTGTGCTTTGTTAAAAAAATAAGTTCATGCGCTGTTAGTTTTGAAAACCCCTATTGTTGATTTTGGGAGGAATATTGATGTACTCTCTTCTTTTTAATGGAATGATCTTCAGCTTTAATCCGGCACAACAAACCTGCTATCACTGCATTTCGTCTCGCAAATGGGTACGGAGCTTTGAAAGACGCTCTAAGTTCTGAAAGCGTGAGATTTCAGAGGTACTGCTGTGAATTAAGAAATTTTGTTTCTTATATTATTGTGTAGTTTGGTATTCTTATAAGGACCTTGAGTACTTATGTGTTCCTGCTTCCTATAATTAACCATTTTTTAGGAAAGCCTTGAACTTGATCCAATATCTGCTACACGAAAAGACTTCAGACTGCAATGTAGTAAGCGAACTTGGATTTCCCCGCATAATGTTGCACCTAGCCTCCAGTGATGACGCGGAGGTACGAGAAGCTGCTCTTCGCGGCCTTCTTGAGCTTGCTCGAGACAAAACAGATGGCAAGAGTGGTGGATTGGTTGAAGATGATGAGAAACTGAAGCAGCTCCTTCAAGAGAGAATCGACAATATCAGTCTGATGTCGGCTGAAGATCTTGGGGCAGCAAGAGAAGAGAGGCAACTTGTGGACTCCCTCTGGAAGACTTGCTATAACGAGCCTTCTTCTCTTCATGAGAAGGGGCTTCTTGTTCTTCCCGGGGAAGACGCACCTCCTCCTGACGTTGTCAGCAAGCATTTTGAGCCTCCTCTTCGTGCTTGGGCAGCAAGTCCTTCAACTAATAAAACTCCTGATACTGACAAAAAAGCCACTCCGCTGCTTCTAGGTGCCGGTCCTGCACCTGGGGCTGCGGATATTCAACATAGTTCTAGTGTTACAAAAGATGCTAATGATCATGGTGTCTCGGAGGGAAAGCAGTAACGTAGTTTTGGGTTTATCTGTATGAAGTAGGCCTTTTTTTTAGTAATTTGAGATATTAAACGGTTTTAGTTGTGTGCTTTTATGTCACTTGTTTCATTATGGGGCTCGTGTGTATCAGAAGGCGTGAGGTGGTTTCTCAACAGTGTATTATTTGCTCTTCTTGTCTCAATATAATTATATATCGTTACTTAGTGATAAAGTAGCCTTAGCCTGGTATCAGTTGGATCAAGGCTATATAATTTTGATTTGTAATTTTGACTCGTTTGTATTCATCTGAAAGTCTGTAACGCATATGCTTTTACTAGCTCTGCTATCTACTAATCTGTTGCTCTTTGCATTTGTCTTTAGTACTTATGATTATTTGGATTCTTTTGGTTGAAAGTGGGATTTATTGATTAGCATTGTTAAAAGGCAATGTGATTTGCTGAACAGAAGGTAGAAAACCGAAGCAAGCCTAGATTTCATTTTTGGACTAGTTTTATTTTTGCAACCAAGTCACTCGTTATTTTGTTGCCCTTTTGAGGGTCAAAATGAAACACTCTTTGCCTTGAATGTTGCTCTGTTTTGGGCAATTTTCGATGCTTTGGCTCTTAGATGGAGGGCAATTGAAATTAAATCGGGTAATTGAAACTTTTTAGTTTCTTAGGCGTCAAGGGATTTTTTTTCCCCTAGTCTTCAAGGTTAATTGTGAACAAAAGTGGCAGAAAAACCTTCAAAGGCGCGTTTGTAAAAGGGAGACTCTTGGTTTTTTTTTTTTTTTTTTTTGAGTTTATTACTTAGGAGGGATCGGTTTGCAAATTCCATCTTCAATTTAACGACATATATTAGAGTACATTAGCAAAATTGCCCAAACAAAAATAAAAAGTATTTTATTTTCCCATCACCAAACTATGCAAACTGCAGGGGTCATAACAGAAAAGACAACTGCGTTCCTTCATTATGATTGGAAATTTCTATTTTGACTTTCAATCTTTGCCATGTGGGTGTGAGCCTTTCCGTCATGTTTCATCTTCATGGACTGCCTTAGATAGTCTCCATATCTGACCTTCTTGTACATGGGAAGAGACCCTTGTAAATCTATAATATGACGTAGCGGTTCAATTTCCACCTCATCACGGGGAACAAAAAATGTCGCATAAGATAACCTTGTTTTGTTGTGGTTTGTCACAGCTCTGTGCTCTATACTCTTGTACTTGCCATTGCTCAATATCTGCCAAAGCGACAACAGAAATTGGATCTCACAAAAGAAAATTACATAATCATTAACAACTCGGAACTCTTATAGGGTGTTTAGTATGAGAATTCGTGCCATAGTTTAAATCATAGTTCGTAACTCACTACAGTGTGTTTTCTCTCATAAAAAATACACGTAAATCAAGAATAATCCTGAATCCGTGAACCAAACGTTCACTTAGTATGTTGTAGTACCTCGATGACATCACCGACGTTGACAACCAAAGAATTTGGAAGTGGATTGACTGGCACCCATCCTCCTTGGTGGAGAATTTGTAAGCCGACCACGTCGTCTTCTTGCATGAGTATGGTTATGGTGCCTGCGTCCGAGTGGGGACTTATTCCTAGCACGCTATCAGGCATTCGACATGGAGGATAGTAGTTCACGCGCAAAGCCTGACCCAACTCTTTATGCAGCTCAAGTAGAGCACCTTTCTCCATTCCCATTATGAAAGATAGAGAACCTAGCAGCTCCACTGCTACTTTTTTTACTTCAGTTGAATAGGTCTCAATTGTTTGCCTATGTTAGTACGGACAAAATAAATAAACACATTAAATATGACTTAAAATCACTACTATAGAACAAGAGCACGTTATATATTAATAAGCGAAACTGTACTGTCACATAACAATATGAGACTTGTTAAATCGATAATAGTGGAATTTGTGAAAGTATATTTTGAGAATTGAAATTAGAGGCACACTTGTATCCCTTTGGTTCCGTTGGCCAGAACTTAAGCTTCCTAAACCGGGAAGGGTAGACAAGCATCATTAGTGCATCCGACCAATCCAGCGTCTGCTCTTCGGATACGACGTAAGCATGGCCATATCCTTGTACGTCATCAGGTGGCATTGATATCTTGTTCTTCTCTTCTAATGGAAGTGCAAAGAACTCAGCGGAATCATTCTTCATCGCCTGCAATACTTCGCTTTCCACTCCGTGATTCACCACCTGCAAATCAGTACTTTCCCCGGTTTATCAGTCCTTGTTAGCAGCCTTAGTTTAAATCCATTTTGGCATTTGTTTTCTATTCTAAAAATTCAGATACAAGGAAAGTAACACCATACATATGTGTGTGTGTTCGTGCATAAACTCGTCCATATATATATATATATATATATATATATATTACCTGGAAAAATCCCCATTCTTTGCAAGCCAAGTCCAGTTTCATGAGCTCCTCTTTGTTCCCTTTTGAGAGCAAGGATAAATCAATAACAGGAACTTCAGATGAGAGATGAGACATGTTTAGTTTATTTTGCATCTCCTGTTCATTCCTAATGTATCTTTCAGAAACCTGAAGAGGGTCCTTAATGACCATCTCTTGAACATTTGGTACAGGCAAAGAAGATGCGTAACTTGGTATATCTTCCTCTTGTTCAGTGATTGAACCCATATTTTTTCTCTCCTCAATTTGGATTTATAACATCAAACGCCAAGGAATTTATACAGAAATGATTGAGTTACCAAGTCGAGTTATAGTTTTGTCTCTTTGGCAAAGATGAACTTTTAGCACTCATAGTTTGAGATTCTTTGTGCCTAGAACACTTGTTACTTAGGTTGTGCCTAGAGGGACACTAGCACAAGGACACTGGCTCTATTTTGTTTATAATTTGTTTGTTTTTTTATGTTTGCAACTTTTCTTTGGAAGCGGCAAGGGACAAAAACATTTTTCTGTTTTCTCTTTTTAATATGTAATTTTTATTGTTCTTAAATTGAAACAATGCAGAAGCTCAATGTGGGATTTTCGAAATTTTAATAAGGGTACTACTTTTACTTATAGCAAAACTAGAGGTAAAACTGAAAGCTAAAACTAAAAGCTGCATTATCCGTGCCTAGTAATTTTGTCAAAATGCCTTCAGAAATTCGAGTCACAGAAAAATACTTTGGTATATGGGTTTAAACCATGGTTCAAATTAGGATTCTTGATTATAACTTTTAGGGTTTAAATAATTTTTTATGAGAGAAAAACACTATAGCATAACTAAAATCACGGGTTTTCACTTTGCACTGTAGTAGAACCCATATACCAAACATCACCTTAGATTGTGTTTGATTTATAGATTTAAATCACAGTTTAAATATGTTTATTTCAGTATTTTCTCTGACAAAAAACCAGAATTTCTGTTCAAATATATGAACCAAGCAACACCTAAGTTTTTATGAGACTAAAAAGACAGATTCTTTTGATCACCAAAAACTATTTCCTGGAGGGTATAGTGTATGCAGAAAAGAAAGATGTTCTTATCATAGATTTATTTATTTATTTTTGGTGTGAAGTACTTGGTTTATTCAGCCAGTAAGCAAGAAGAAAGTCCTGGTATTCACATCATGTGAATAGACTGCTCCTAGAAAAACAATATCAGATTCGCTTCTTTGAGTTAATGAGACCAAAATATTCTTTTCTTGTCTATTTTTCATTGTCTTTTCGTTTTTCTTTCCAATTAAGCAGGCAATGCATTGGGGTGCTGGTTGAATTGGTAAGGCCTGAAGACATTTATTTTCTTGTTCTAATTATATATTTGTGCTGTGGATTATGCATGTTCCATTGCCAAAAATTTGAAAAAAAAAAAATAATAATAAAAAGAAAAGGAAAAGAAAACTAGTTTCAATTAAACCTGACTGCATGTCATAAAACATAAGAGATCAAATCAAACTGTACCTGCTATAAAAGAGGAAAAAAAAAATTGGGGAAAAAAAACACCATAAGAGCAACCTGTGAAAGTGATTCTTCTCCACGGCATACTGGCTTTTATTTTTTGTTATGCGTCTTATTACTTTTTCATTGGCTGGCTTTTATTTTACTTTTTGCTGCTGTTTGACCGACTCTGTATGTAATTGTTTCATTGGCAAAAATGTTGCTCTTGTCTATTTTTTTATTTATGTTAAGTTGTGGAGCCTAATTTATTGTCCTGATGATTTATTGTCTTACATAGTTCACGGATCGATGTCTAATTTTCTATGTTCTTTTGGGATATCTAAGAACATTTTGCCAACATTACAGCAAAGGCTGCATAGTCAACAACTGTTTCTGGAAGAAAATGGCCTATTTAGAACCTCTAATTTTAAATTTCACATCCGAACCTTATTAAGTGTCCAAACTCAAAACCAAAGCACGTCCAAACTCAGAACCAAAGCAACTTGATGCTATATCTTGTTAAGTACAATTTTTTTTTTTTTTTTTTTTTTTTTTTTTTTTTTTTTTTTTTTTTTTAGCTCTGTGATGAATTTTTTGCGTTTTTGAAATATTTAAGCATTTCCTGTTGTTTGTTTCTGAATCCCTTATTCCTTTTTTACGAAAGAATATTATGTCTGATGGCAATTTTCGTTAGTTTGGAGAAAGGATTTGGCTACTTCTACGTGTGTGGCTAAAGTTTAATATCAGCACTCTTGGCCCCTGAACTTTATGGCTCCTGAGTTTGATACTTAATCCCTCAACTTGCTAAATGGTTGCAAGGTGCCCCATTTTACATTCATGTGTTGGATTTTGGGGGTTGATTTGGAGATTAGAGTGATTTGTGTTAGGGTTTGCACTGAGATTTTTGGATTATTAGTTAGATGTGCACTTTTCTGTGCGCACGTGGGGCGCTTTGGCTTTTTTTTTTTTCATTGGCTAATTTAACTGTCATTAGTAAAGTGGGGCATGTTGCAAAGATTTTGCAAGTTAAGGGTGTAAAGCACCAAAGTTAAAAGTTTAGTGCAAAAGTTGTAAGAATTTGAAAATTTGAGGGCGCAAAAAGTGATAAAACCCCAAAACTATGTACTGGTCTGAGATCTAGCAATCTGCCACAGTTTATATTTGTCACTCATGATTCTTTTACTTGAATAAGAAATCTATTGATAATCATAGTTGATAGGGAATATTATATGCGTACGCCTGAGGGAGTGGAAACCAAAACAAAGCTGAATTAAAATTTATGTCACAAAACCAGAAAAGCAGACAAGGGTCATATCTGAAAACATGAAAATTTTCTATAGAACTTTCAAGTCTTTGCCATCTGGGTGTGGGCCTTTCCATCATGTTTCATCCTCATGGACTGCCTTACATATTCTCCATATTTCACTTTCTTGTACATCGGAAGAGAACCTTGTGACTCTATCATGTGATCAAGTGGTCCAATTTCCACTTCATCTCTTGGAATGAAAAATGTTGCATAAGATAATCTTGTCTTTCTCTCGTTTGTCACAGCTCTGTGTTCTATGCTCTTGTACTTGCCATTACTCAGTATCTGGCACAAAAAAAAAAAAAAAAAAAAGAACAACAGAAATTGGAATTTCTAACAAAAGATTTGCTCAATCATCAAACAAGTTGTAAAGTTAAAAGTACCTCCATGACATCGCCGACATTGACAACCAAAGCATTTGGAACTGGCTTAACCGGCACCCATCCTTCTTGGTGTCGGATCTGTAATCCCGTGACATCGTCGTCTTGCATGAGTATGGTTATGGTGCTTGTGTCTGAATGTGGACTAATTCCCAGCACTTTATCTGGCACGCGACAAGGGGGATAGTAGTTCACGCGTATGCCCTGCAACAACTCATTATGCAGCTCATGGAGAGAGCCTTTGTCCATTCCCATGACTAAAGATAGAGAACCTAGCAGCTCCAGTGCTACCCTTTTGAGTTCAGTTGAATAGGCGTCTATAGCTTCCCTACATTAAAAGGAAAAAAACATAATAATAAAACACTGAAAGGCTAAAATGAAAGCATAGTTTATGTCGTAGTAAGACGTATTGGCACATAATAACGTGAGACTTATTTGTTAGTACTAATATGATATTAGTCAATGTTATAAACGGTATAGTTAATTTTCGAAAGATGCCATTGATCTCTATTGTTGAGGCAGTTAATATGTATGCGTCAGCCCACACCGACGCCCCCCTTCTCTCTCTCTTTTTCTATATGTCAGTTCTCTTTTAGTGACGCGCGGTGATGAATAGCTGTGCACTTAATTTTTTAAAATTTTGAAGTCAAGGACATACTTGAATCCCTTTGGCTCGGTTGGCCAGACGCTAAGCTTCCTAAACCGGGAAGGGTAGACGAGCAAAATAAGTGCATCAGACCAATCCAGTATCTGATCTTCAGATACCAGATATGCATGGCCATAGCCTTGTATGTCATCAGGTGGCATTGAAATCCTGTTCTTCTCTTCCAAAGGAAGCTCAAAGAACTGAACCGTCGCGTCCTTCATCGCCTTTAATACTTCACTTTCCACTCCATGATTTACCACCTGAAAAAGAATATTCAGTTGAAGAAGTCCTTACAGACAGGCTTTACTATTGTGTCGGAATTTAATTCAATTATTAATCACCACATTACCTTGAAAAATCCCCATTCCTTGCAAGCCAAGTCAAGTTTCACGAGCTCCTCTTCGTCCCCTTTTGAGAGCAAGGATAGATCAATAATTGGAACTTGGGATGAAAGATGAGACGTGTCTAGTTTCTTTTGCATCTCCTCTTCATTCCTAATGTATCTTTCAGGAACCTGCAGAGGGTCCTTCATGACCATCTCTTGAACACTTGGTACTTGCAAAGAAGGTGCATAAGTAGGTACGTCGTCTTCTTGCTCTGTAATTGAACCCATATTTTCTCTTCCCTCAATTAAGATTTACATCATCAAGATGCCATAATTTATACAAAGATGTTTCAGTGGCAATCTCTAGTTAGTTTTTGTTTTTTAGCACACTGAACTTTTATCTGAAATATTAATTTGAGATTCTTTGCCTAGAGGGACACTAGCAAAAGGACACTGATTTTACTTTGCTTATTAATTTATATTTGTTTCTTTATATTTGCAACTTTTCTTAAGAAACGGCACTAGCAAAAAACGATTTCTTTCTCTGTCCCGTTTAATATGTACCTTCTGTGCTAATAAAAAGAAGCATATGAGAAAATTGCTGAACTTATACCCTTTTATAATATACGGGTTTAGATTTTTACCCTTTATTTTTAATTAGTACTCGTTTATTAATAATTATTTGATTAAAAATGATATCAATCAAGAGTAAAAAAATCAATACCTTTGCACTTTTTAGGGTATTTGTCAAGATTTCTCTAAACATATCAAAAATTGGGATTACATATAGAAGACATTTGATTTTTTGATGAGATTAGAAGAGCCAATCCTTTGATCTTTCAGAAATACTTCTTGGAGAGTATTGGTATCTATAAAAAAAAATTCTTTTAGCATGGGAACAAAACAAGTTCACTTCTCGATTTTTCAATGAAGATTTTTTTTATGTTTTTTATTATTATTATTTTTTTTGGTTCAGCCAGGAAACTGACAAAAACATCTTCAGTTCACAAGAAGCTAAAGGCTGCTCTTAGAAACAGTGCGTGAGATCTGGTTATTTCAGTTAATTAGATTTTTAAATTTTGCACCGCAATATTCTTTTCGAATTTAACGTAAACTTATGTTGTTCTTTGTTCGGTTTTCGTAGGTTCCGTCACTCGAACAATATAAGATTGGTTACTTCAGGCCCAAAATCAACATTGGTTGGAGACATTAAAAGCAAATTTTCATTAAATTTGACCACTTGACATTGTATATCCTAGCACTCTTACTATTTCCATCCAGTGCTTTGGCACATTCTTCATAAGCTTCTATAAGACCATATAAGATATTCAAATCCTACTTACTAACAAAGACAAGAGAGAGAGAGAGAGAGAGAGAGAGAGAGAGAGAGAGAGAGAGAGAGAGAGAGAGAGAGAGAGAGAGAGAGAGAGAGAGAGAGAGAGAGAACACTAACATAACAATTAACAACAAACATAAAAAGTTTCATCTCGTAATTGCCTCATACTTCCTTGCAAAGCCATGACAAAGCCCCAGATTCTGATTTTCTCGATCTTATTGAGGAGGGCAGAAAGTGATGACATAGCGAGTAGCTCTGCACTTGTTAAGGCTGGTTGAGTCATCAAAAGCATAACTATACGCCTTTGGACATATAGCCTTAAAGAGATACGCAAAGAGTGTGGGCTTGCAAGTATTCGGGTTGCTATAGTTCCCTGTGCAGCAATACTTGGCAGATTGCATTGCCAAGCATGCACTCTTGCAGCCCACAACTTTGCCTTCACTCTTCACTTCTAATGCCGAAGGACAGCATACATTCAAGTCAACATCACAAGACGCCACCCCGCACCCGATCCCACCCCCAACGGGCTTCATTGAAACCGGCAAGTTGAACCCATCAACCAAGCTCACATCATAGAAATGCATGGGTGAATTCGAAGTGCCGAGTGTCATTTCCACCACCGTGGCAGGTGGTACCCCGCCCTTGCCGTTGCAATGTAACTGGTTCGAACAATCTCCGGTGACACACGAGCCTTTCCCGTTGTTGTCGAAGTTACAGCCCTGCCTGCCCCATATCCTGCCAGACCACTTCTCCGGCACATCAAGGACTACTTCCTCCCCGCTGCCTAGGTGGAATCCACCGTCCTTCGGGGTGGCTTGGCCTGCGCTTCCTAGTATTCCGGGCCATATGCTCTCCCGGCAGTTGTTGACTACAATGAGCTGTGCCCCATCTGCAATCCACACAAATTTAGAGAAGTAAATTTGTAATTCAATGCACAACAAAGTTTTTTTTTTTTTAAAAAAAAAAACAGAAATAAAAGTTCACCTGAAATGCTTAGTGAGGATAATAGACAGAGAAGAAAAGAGAACAGAAATAAGGAAGTTGGCATTGTTTTGTGAGAGTTAATTTTAGCGTTATGTCAGAGAATGCTTCTTACTTAGTGAAAGAGACAAACTGCAAGCTCTTTAAGCTGTATGATTCAGGCACAGAATTTCAACGAACCTCTTAACGGCTACATCAGATCTCTTCTTTTTCTTTTCTTTTTCTTGTCTGTGCTATGGTCTTTTCGCTTTTACTTTCACTATAAAGCGCATATATGCTATACTTCAAGTGCAGGCTTCCTTTATTTGCACTAATCAAAACTCACTAACTAGAAATTTAGAATCAAGCTTTAGATAAAATAAGAAACATCCATATATCAGTGGTACCCCCAAAAAAAGAAATGAAATCTCTTTTGTGATGTGGACAAGAGATATCTATAGGACCCACAGCATCTTTCAAGTGGTAAGCAAGAGTAAGATGAAAGAAAAACCATGTGATGTGAAAATATATTTATATATATACACATATTTATATAAGCAAAGGACAAGTTTATTCCTGTAGATTAGATGTTAGAACAGGTATTAAGAGCATTATTTACTATAAAACACAAAAAGAAAAAAAAAACACAAAAAGAAAAAACAAAACAAAACAAAAGGAAGAGAGAGGAAAGTGTCATATCTAAAAGGAAAAGCATTTTCTTGTTTTTAATTTATAGGAGGAGCAACTATATTACGGAATATTTGTACTAGGTTGTGCTTTCAAGTGGGAAGTGGGAGTGAGATGAATGAGACCATGTGATATAGACATTGAGAGTCCTAACATTGTATCTACTAGAGTTACTATCGAGCAAACTGAAATTGAAAAAATAACCTTATTTATTTTTTTTATGAAGAATGACTACCAAGTCATTTTTTATAAAAATTAGTCATTACTGATTGTTCCGTAATCATTTTACAAATTAAAATTTTGATTATTTTACTAATAAAAGCTTTCCTATTGAGTCATTTTTGCAAAAGCCTACAAATTAATGCCAAGTTCTATTATTCTTGTGAATTAGATGTTAGTACCAAAAGAGCAGACATAATTATTCTTCTCTCTTTATGGTATTGAATGAAATCTTCTTTTGTGTCCCTGAAGCACATTTCTCTCTCTCTCTCTCTCTCTCTCTCTTTCTTTTTTTTTTTTTTTTTTTTTTTTTTTTTTTTTTTTGAAGAGTAGGATAACGTTTGTTTTGAGATACAAAGAATGAATAAACTAGTAGGAAGTATAGATCCATCTGTTCCTATATAAAGATCTTTTGAATCTAAAGCGCACTACAAAGCTAAAGTAAGAATATTTTTTTACAAGACTCTAATGCTTTACATTTGTTTTTAGGATAGAATTAAAGACTCATGTTGATGGAAATAAAAATAAAAATTAAATAATCTCTAAGATTGTCGTTAGCTTTTTTAGAAGCTGCTCTTGACAAAGATGAGTTGCTTGTCTATTTGTTTTAGTTTTTAATATACATACATCACTTTACTAATTTAACAAAACAACAGTCATTTAGTACAAAAAAATTAAAAATTAAAAAACGACCACTTTTTTGCACATACTCAGTTAGTCAATATGTTTTGGGTTATTATATTATCACTCTAATGTCATTTTGGTCCCTATAAACCTTCTAATTTTGATAAACTATTCACTGAATTTTCTTTTGACAATTTATTACTGAAATTTCTAAAAAATAATCTCATTCCAATCTTATAATAATTATAATTTTTATGACAATAGCATTTATTATTAGTTAAGAGTTTTAAACAACAATAACGAGAATATTTTATTTTAATGTAATTATTTTTGTAAAAAAGTTAATTCTTATGCAACTGAACATGGTTCCTTTTATAAAATTTTGAGAAATCGTTGGCTAGTTTTACTATATTCACTAATATTGTCAAAATAATAATAATAAAAAACAGAAATAAAAGAATTAATCTCATAAGTAGTTGGGGAGATTTACCGTTAATCTTATTTTAATTCTTAATTTTTAAAATGTTTCACAGTTAGTTCATGAGGTTTTAATTTTTTTAGTTTTAATCCTTTCATCAATTAACTGTTAATTTTTGCTAGTCTATGTAAATTAAGAAAGAAATTGGAAATAACTAAAATTTAACTAAAAACTGTGTAATTCAACATTTTTTTGTGTTATTTTAATCTATAGATTTTATATGTTTTTAATTTATGTTCTTAATTTACACAGATTCTGTTAAATATTTAAAACTTAATATAATGATTAAATTAAAATAAAGTAAAACTTTAGAAATATTATCACTGATGCTTCTAAATTTTATTTATTTGCACTTAATCCTTTTTATAGCAATTTCTATTAAAAATAGATAAAAAAGAGAATAACGTAATCACGTGATTTTTCTGTTTAAATTTATGTTAAAATAAAATAGATAAAAATCACGTGATCACACTTAATTTTTTTTTTCTCGTCTAATTTTAACAAAAATTATAAAAAAATAAATTAAATGAGAACAATTTAAAATTTAAATAGTAAAATAAAATTTTATAAAATTTAAAAAATAAATTAAAAATAACTTTAAAATTTAAAAACACCAATAAAAAAATTTAAAATCTTAAAAATCAACTGCCAGGCGTTATATAAAACGCAATCGAGGCGAACATGAGGACCATTATAAATAAAAAAAGTTAATAACTAATTAAATTAAAAAAAAATTCAAAGATCAGGCGGTGGCGGTCCTGGGCTAAAACACTCTCACCATTTTATTTGGAGAGAAAGAGAGAAATAAATTAAAATTTAAGATGAATTAAAATTAATAAGTTAATAATTTATATAAATTAATAAACAAATTAAATTTTTATTTATAATTTATTTAATTATGAATTATAACTTAATAAGTTATTATTTATAATTTATAATTTTTATTTATAATTTATCTAACTATAAATTATAATTTAATAAATTTATTCATAATTTATTTAATTATAAATCGTAACTTAATAAATTATAATATATTAATTTTTTTAATTAAAAATTAACCTATATATTTTTTTAATTTAACTTATTTTCTACTATTTCCGTTTTATTTTTCCCATCTAGTTCTGCCTGCCAAGCTAAACCCTCCCTTCTGCACCGATCGAGGGTTTATCTATTTACAGAAAACAAATAACGACGACGACGACGACGACGACGATGCTAAACACCGCAGCAAAGCATCTCTCAAGAGCACTGACTTCGAGACTAGTACATCGCACCGCGAAGCTGGGACTGGGTCCCACCTACCTTCGACCGTCCATTCTCGAGCGATCACCGCCGTCCAGATTTCTCCACGACGGAATCAGCGGCTCAACTGGCAACCACGTCTCTGTCTCTCTTCAGATGATCAACTATGCTCTCTCTCACGCCAGGTCTCACAAATCGGGTCTCTTTTTGAATTCCCCCCCTCTTTTTTCTTTTTAATTTTGTTTTATTAATGTAAAATTTCCTCTCTTTTTGTTATTCAAAAATAGAATAGAATAATATAATTGGGTTTGTGGACTTTAGATGATTCGTACGGAGAAAGTATGCTTGTGCTTGAGCAGTGTTTAGGGCAAGCCCATGATAATGATGATTCCAAAGCTTTGGTCTTCATGGCTATGTCTACATTGTTGTCTGAAAGGTTGAATGTTTTTTATTATTATTTATTTTTATTAAATTAAAACAAATTTGAAAATCCCAATTCTTAAAAATTGATGTGTGTGTATATATATATTATATGTTTATATTTTTTCCCAGAGGAAACTATGATGATGCCATAGAAAAACTCAAGGGTGTTCAAGATTTAAGCTTATCGTCAATTGGGGTTAGAGGTAAATAGAAAAATGTTTACATTTTTGCTTAATATGTTTTTATGTTGTTATTATTTATTTTTGGGTTTTACGTAAATGGCTGAAGAATCTATCTGGGTTTGGTGAAGTTGCTGCAATGGAAGCACTTGTTGGGCTACACTTAGAGCTTGGGCAGGTAAATCTCTAGACAGATGTTACATTTGATTGTATATGTTATTTTGGATTCATGGAGATAAGTTCTCCCTGTGTAGGATGATTCTTCGAAAGTGCTCGCGGATAAATGCTTAGAAATTTTAGGACAAAATGAACTGGAATCTAGTGGTGAAGGTGGTGAGATCATACGCGCTCGTGCTAAAGCCGTAAAAGGACTGGTTGAGCTTGTTCATGGCAATATTCAGTCAGGTAGTTCTAATGCTGCAAAAGAAGTTTCTAATTATTCTATCATGTGCTTACTTAGTGTTTTTCTTTCTCCAATCTGTTTGGTTCTTTGCAGCTGAGTCTTTCTTCATTGTACCCGGGGATAATAAAGGATTAACTGGTGAGGTTCTTTTTCTTGGTGAACGGATTACAATTGGAATGCGTGAAAAAAATCCTCTTTCATTATTTTACCAATACTTTATTTAAGTATGCTACGCTAAAATGAAATTTAAAGCCATATGTTAACCTTGCAATATTTGCATAGCCTTGATACTTACTGGTGTTCTTTTCATAGATTTGAGAGGAGAATTTGAACTGAAATTCAAATTTTTGTTAGAGAAAACATTGTAGTAAACTAAAAAGGTTGAATTGTGATTCAAACCTGTGAAAAGAACGAGGCCTTAGTTGACTTGAGCCTCGCTTTTGTTTTTTCCTTTCAAAATGTTGTGAATTCTCTAAATATAGTTTTGAATACTAGATTGATCTATTTCAACTTGAAGAAAAAGGCTTCTTTTGCTTGATGGAGATAGACAAGAATTGAGTCCTAAGTTTAGATTTACCATAGGCTTACTCCCATTTCTACGTACTTACTCTATGAAGGCCATAACATATACTTATTACACCGTTCATTATTAGGGCCCTTATTCGAGTTTAAAATTCGAGTTTTTATTTTATGTGAAAAGCTCTCACAAACAATCACATCTAATTTTTTGTGTAAAAAGCTCTCACATAAAATTAAATCTGAACTCGAATTAAAAACTCGAATCAGCGAAGTGAACGGGCCCTTATTACACCTAAGTCGTATATATAAGCTACTTGACCTGCTGTGATGTTGAATCGGGCCTTGAGGTGTTTTGCCTTTTACGAGGCGAGGCATAAGCCTCAAGGCACTTTGAGACGTAAGCCTCAAAAAACTGCCAATAAAAAATTTGAAAAGAAAATAATGGTAATAAAACCTAAATCCATACTCAATAATCAATAAAAATAAGAAATTTAACCAAACAAAAGTCTATTTCACTACTAGAGGCCATGGTTTTTAAAAGCACCTGAGGCGTACGCCTCGGGGTGTGCCATGTGCCCTGAAAATCGTCCTCAAAGCCTACGCTTTGAGGTGGTGGAGATAAGGCGTGCCTTTGAGCAGCGCCTCCAGAGGTGACTGAGGCGTGTACCTTTCTACTTTGAGTGTCTTCTAGGTTTTTCTAAAGCCCACAGCAGGCGGGCCCAAATTTTAAAGAAGCCCAAACAACCTAGGCCCTCAATCATTAAGAAAAACCCTAAGATCTAAAGAAATGAGACAGAATCAGCCGCTTCAATTTCCTCTTTGCATCTCTCCTCCTCCGCTTCATCAACTAGCCACAGGAAAAAGAGCAGGCCAACTCTTCAAGTGAGAATCTATTCCAATCTCTTCTCTTGACTTGGTTTTTTTAAGTGGGCATTGTTGTTTGACTCTTCAAGAGTTTTTGTATTTTTGTATTTTTTGTATTTTTGCTGAATATCAAAACAAAAGTAAATAGTTGTCACTTTGTGGTGGAGTGTCTTTGTTTCTGTTGTAGATTGTAATGTTGTTGTTGTTTTTTTTTTTTATTTTTGTTTTTTTTTTTATTTTGTAGTTTAATGCTGCCTTTTTTTTGGTAGTTTAAATTAGGATGAGAGCTCCATAAAATGCTAGTGGAGGTCGTAGCGGGAGATGGGGCCCGCTTGAAAATATGGAAAAGAAATTACATTAGAAAATGACTTATGTTTACCTCCAATGTGTGTTCTGCAATCAAATTGTTAAAGGAGGTGTTAAGAGAATGAAAGAGCACCTTGCTTGCACTCATAAGAATGTAAAACCTTGTCCTAAGGTTCTTGATGAAGTGAAGAGTGACTATATGAACAAGGCAACTGCTGAAAAACACTTGGCGCAGCGAAATTTTGAAGAAATGGTGGATGTCGGCTCGTATTTTGGTGATGGATATGTTGGCTCTTGTCGTGGAGGTGGTACTAGTCAACCGCGACAAGTAATTAGTGAAAGAGGAGTTAGAGGTCCCATGGATAGGTTTATGATCGATGTGGATGATGATGAAACAAACAAAGAAGGACCTTCGCTTAGAACATCAACAAGTGAAAAAGAGGCGTGTTCTTGAGTATGTCTTGACATTGGTAGGTTTTTATTTTTTATTTTATGAAAATGCGCTTGTGTTTAATATTGCTAGGAGCCCCTTCTATTTTAATATGTGTTGATCAATTGGGAACTCTGGTAGAGTTCTTGAACCCCCAATTGTGCACGAGCTTAGAACACGGATTTTGAAGGAGAAAGTATTTTGATGTTGGCTGTTTGGTTAAATTTCTTGTTTTTAATGATTATTGAGTATGGATTTAATTTTTATTGCTATTATTTTATTTTCAAATTTTTTTATTGGCATTTTTTGAGACTTATGCCTCAAAGCACCTTGAGGCTTACGCCTTGCCTCATAAAGGCAAAATGCCTCGAATCCCGATTCTGCCTTTTAAAACCTTGCTAGAGGCATAAAAAAGACTAAATAGTTATCCAATCGTAATATCATAAGGTTCATAAAGCACTTCTAAAAGCCTAGATCTCCCAACTCATCAATCATCATCACTACTAAGAGAAGGATCAACCAATTTAAATCTCTCATTATTGAAAAATTCTTGACTGTTAGTGTCAGAATCACAGTCTATCCACCCTTCTTGATCCTCTTACACAGTCTCACTTGAAGAATGGTTCTACTTGGTTCCCGTGGCTGGTTCTGGACTTGGTTGATGAAACGAAGGAGATGCGAAGAGGAAGAATGTGAAGGAAATATGCGGCTGGTCTGTTTGATTTCTTTAGTTCTTAGGATTTTTCTTAACGATTGAGGGCGTAGGTGGATTCTTTTTATTTTTGTGCCCGACTGTTTTGGGCTTTAAACAAACTCAAAAAACACACAAAATAGAAAGGTGCACGCCTCAACCACCGCTTGAGGCGCCGCTCGGAGGCGTGTGCCTCTTCCCCCTCACCTCAAAGTGTAGGCTTTGAGGTGAAATTCCAGCACCTAGGCATGAGGCGCGCCTCGAGGCATACTCCTCAGGCGCTTTTAAAAACCACGAACTTACCTTTCCTGCTAGTCGTTACTTCTAAGACGGGGGATGACCGTGAGATTATGCCTACTTTATTTTAGGCTTCTAGACTTATATGTTTTGTGGTGAATGACTATCGTTTTAGGACTTTTCAGCTGTTATGGAGACATTATTTTAGATTTCTCACTTTTTATTTAGTGATAAAAAGGCCTTTTTATGTATACTGAAGACATTGTTTACGGATTTTGCATGTAAATACTTGATGTTTCATATTGTTTCAAATAATCTATGATTGTTCAAGTTTGAGGCTTACACCTCAATGCACCTTAAGGCTAATGCCTTGTCTCGCAAAGGCATACACCTTAGTACTTGATAGAAATTTTAAACATTGCTTTATATGACATTCAAAGAATTTTAGGGACAGCTTGTGTTGAGGGTAAGTGTTGGGACTTGAGAGTAATCAGCATCAACCTTTTGAAAGGTTTCAACAATTCATATTCAGAAGATTTATCTCATCTGTTGAGGTCAGTAGCTTTTAATTGCATTTTTTAAAAGGAATTTACAACTCGCTCTTGAGATGTATGTTTACTAAATGTCACATGTTACTGACATTTTTCCAATAATAGAGTCTTTTATTTTGTTGAATGTATCCAAGGAAAAGATTGTGACACAGTGCAAACCTGAAAACTTGTGCAGTTAAACCAAAGAATGATGTGCTTGTTGTGAAGCATGATATGGCCTGTCCAGGCAATTGCCTATGTGTTTGTAGAGGAGGAGAGGGCGGGGAAAAAGGGACTTTAGCCTATGCTGTAGGTGGATGATCGTGTATAATCATAGGCGATGTACTTGGACTGTTTTAGTGTGTAAATAGATCATCCAATGTAGCCATAGTGACCGTTCCCACATGTTTCAATACGCGTATCATGAAAGATCAGATGTCCTGCAGCCTGTTATTAAAAAAAAAAATATATTCTATTTTGAAAATTTTCATGATGTGTAGGCAGTGCCACTCTATCCTATGGAGAATTCTTGCATTCCACACACAACTTTTCACTGGCAAAGGAATTATACCAGAATGTTGTCCAGCAACTGTCGGAGAAAAAAGATTTCAGCAACCCAGATTCCTTAGCTGCTTGTAATATGTCCCAGGAGGAGGTTTTGTTAGCAGCCACATGTGCTCTGGGACAGCTCGAGGCACAGCTTGGGTAACTTTTAAATACTCTTCGACCTCGCTCTGCTATTTGTTGGAATCATGATTCTTATAACACGAGCATCACTTGTATACTGATAGGAACTTTGGTGATGCTGAAGATATATTGACTAGAGCTTTAACAAAAGCAGAGGAAGATTTTGGTTCGTTTCTTTTGTATTGCTTTGTTTGTTAATCGAGAGTTATGTAAAGCATATCAGAATTATTTTCTGCCCTCTCGACATCAGGTAATGATGAATCTAACTCCCATGCTTATGTGACTCCCATGAAGGTTCTTATCATCCAAAGGTTGGAGTTGTCTTAACCTCAATAGCTCTAATGTTTAGGCGAAAAGCAACACAAGAGCGCTCAAGTTCTCTTTTGATTCAAGAGGTTAGAATCTACTTATACTAAAAATGCATTTGAAATTGAATTTGCCAAATTTTAGATTTCTTAGTCTAGCATTTCCCATATTGGTTATCTTTCATTTTACTTGAAGTAGCACAGTGACTAGATCGATTTAATTTATTTATAAAAAAAAAAATGTATTTGAAATTGAATTTGTCAAATTTTAGATTTCTTAGTCTAGCATTTCCCATATTGGTTAGCTTCCATTTTACTTGAAGTAGCACAGTGACTAGATCGATTTAATTTATTTTTGGGGCATTGGTTTGCCTGTAATTAAGTTAAAACCACCTACACTAATTGGTATTTTTTAAGGATTTTTAGTACAATTACCCCTGAACTTTTGCTTTAGCAAATTGCCCTCTAAACTTTTAATTTTGGCAATTAACCCTCTTAACTTGTTCAACAGTTGCAATTAACCCCATTTGATAAACATATGTTAAAAAGCTGACGGAAATATACAAGTGCTGGTCACGTATGATTTTAGAAGGGAATAACCGGTATTCTATATCCAATAATTTTGAAATAAGATATTGATAAACATAAACTACTCCTTATTCATAAACATAAACTACTCCTTATTCCTTAATTATTAGAAAAAGGCTTAGCACTATCTTTTTTTGACATGTCCAAAGGGCCATTATTGGATTAGAAGACAAATATTCCATCAGATACGTATCATCCCACATCTCTCTCACTCTCTCTTTCTTTTCTTTCTCCTTCCCACATCAGATAAGGTTTCATGTTTCTGGTTCCGAACAGGCTGTTGCCTCGATTGCTTTATAGTCTCTCGCGGAATAGTACAATTTCTAGGTTCAGTTAGAAGCAATCATCACTGCTGTTCTCCAAAAAATTGCGGCAAAAGTGCTTGCCGACGCTGAAAGTGCTGGTGACTTTGGAAACCCGAGCTGAACCCAAGCTGTTCCGGTGATGCCACTCATTGGAAACGACAAGATTGTGATCTTGTCGCTCAATCCCAGCAGAGACGAAGCAAAACCCGCTCATTTTCCCATCTGATTCCCACCAGAGCAGTACCGTATGAGGTGGCCAGAGTAACAGCTGCTGCTATTGCCGGATTTCTTCCTGTCGGAGGTGGTGAGGCGCACCACAGGTACAGTCGGACTGAGCAGGCGACAAAGAGTAGATTCCCTTCATCAGCCGTCTTTCTCTGCTGCTAGTTGCTGGAGTTTCGAAGACCTCATTGTGCGCCGCCGCTGTTTGTCTGATTTGGGCGAATCCGACACTCATTTGACGTGATTTTGGTATCAAAAGGTCCAGAGGAAGATGAGGAGTGAAAGCCCCAAGCTAATTTCACCGATCTGTTGCCGGAAAACTAAAATATGAGTCACTGATTTTGACCTAAATTTCAGAAAGCCATTTTCCCTCTTTCTGTGTACTTTGTCATGAAGTCTGCTCTCCAAAAGCCTGAGGTGCCCCTTTGAAATGTCCCATGTGCACGTCTCACGTGGTGTTTCTGTTAATGATTTAACAACAGCGTTTATCAAATGGGCTAATTGCAACGGTTAAACAAGTTAATAGGATTAATTGTGAAAATTAAAAGTTCGGGCGACAATTTGCTAACGTACGATAAGTTCAGAGGGCAATTGTGCTAAAAAAACCCTTTTTTAAATATCAACGTGGTGGGACTCTGGGTGGGAGATGAAATGGCTGGGAGAACCTATTACGTAGATTAGGGTGGCGAGTACTTTGGGAATTGAGTCATCAATTTAACCACGCCTTAGTCCCAAGTAATTCTTATTTTTAACATTATACCCACGCAACTTACTGCTAGTAGTGGGGAACTAGTTTGTTTTCAAGTCTCGCTTAGTTTTTCAAAAGAGTTTGGATTCCTAGCCAAGTATTCTCGTTGGCCCATCATCATCATCTCTGAATATTGTTTTGTTAAATATGTCGGGCTTTTGGTGTTTCACTTTCCTTGCACAAACTTGTGCTGCTTCAGTTTTCATTTTATTTTCCCTGAGGATTTCTTCTGTGTATTGTTACTTCCCCTAAAACTATCGCTTACAGGGACTTTATAGAAGGGCTCTAGAATTGCTGAAAGCTCCGCCCTTGGATACTGAAGGTATGTTGAAGATGTCATTTTCCTTCTCATTTTAACCAATCAAACACCCTTCTATATTCGTCATCGTTTTTTATTTTCTGGTCTCTGTAGGTGCAGAAGCAAAGGTCGCAAGAAGTGATATTATTGCCCTTGCAAGAGGTAGTAGCCAAGCATCTAGATTAGTTCTCATAAACGTATTAATTGCAACATATCCAATATAATGATTTATACCTCAGCAATGACCAACAAGATCATCTTTACTTTTACTAGTGATGCGTCCTGGAATATATGCTGTAAAAATTGAGTTTGTTCTCCATTTTATTGGAGTATGGAAGTCTCATAATGCATCAAAGACAATACCATTGGCATCTTATTAGCTCGACGCAGGGGTCATCATTATGTCAATGTGCTATGTTGATCTAGAAAGAGAATTTTGCGGATTTATATAGATTTTGTTCAATTGTATAGGTGGCTATGCGGAAGTACTTTGTGTCCAACAGAACAGAAAGGATCAAGGGCAGGAAATGAAGAGTTGGGCAGAGGCTGCATGGAGAAACCGCAGACTCTCGTTGGCCGAGGCACTAGCAATTTCCGAAGAGTCTTCGAAAACGCTGGTTATAGATACTCGAATCAGCAGAGCCCTGTAGACTAGTTTCACTCTTATCCAGCTGCAGACCTCATTACATTACCTTTTGCGTCTTGTGAAATCATAGAACAGTTGTATGAAAGTTCAATGCCATGTATAACCTCTGTAGTTTTGCCAGAGAAACCCCAAAAACCAGTTTTGAAGTAGTGAATTACAGAATAAAATCAAAAGGGCTTTCAATGTTCTGTACAGACTGAGTGAACAATAAATTGCCGTTCACAAGAAATAGTAGGATGCCCAGATTTAATTGAGACTTATTAGAGAACTTGGAATGCATCACAATTCATCTTATATATATATATATATATATATATATATATATATATAAAATTTCAGTGTTTAGTAGAAGTGACTCTGCAAGTGATGTTACAAAGGTCCCGTTATTTTCGTGGGTTTAGAGTGAAAAATACTGTAGCAAAAAGGCTGAATTCTCATTCAAAAGGTGAAAAGGAGGAGGCAAAGTGATGTAAACAGATGACTGTAATATAATATAAATAACAAAATACAGCAGTCGTGATATTTGAGCAATTCTTCGAGTGTTTACAGAGATCAATATGCGGTTAAAGAGCAACTTTTTGAAGCAAATAAAAGATGAATTACACTCACAAAGGAATATCAAGACCTTTTCCAACATCCACTCCTATCACCTGTAGTATACCCTTGTTCAATATCTGAAAATTCAAGCAAACATTTATCAAAAAAAAAGGGGAAAAAAAAAAAAAAAAATATAATAAAAAAGAAATAGAGAGAGAAGCACACCAGTTCTACAATAAAAGTACCGATAAGACCAATCATGCAAGCTCTAGAATTCCATGTTTCAGCAACTCTGGTGAATCCCGCAAATGGGGGCTTAAATTTTGGCTCTACTTTTGGCACTATCACCTGACAAAGAACAACACCCAGACCCATTTCCTTAATCTTCAATGTCAATGCAAACAAAGTGGAACTTATTGCCCAAAAAAAAAAAAAAAAAAAAAAAAAAAAAGTGGGCAAGAGCAGAGCCATGAACATACTCCAGGAGGAGGCTTCACAGCTTGTAGCCTGAAGGAGACCCGATTATTGGAAGTTGTGCGCCAAAAATTTCCATTGTTACCCAAAAATGGTTGTGGATTTTGATGCTTTTCTGTCAAAACTCTTGATGGTAAGAGAGATGAGACTGTTGAAGTTGCCATTTTTTAATTTTATTTTTTTCCTCCTCTTCTGGTTCTAGACTAGAAAACTACTACTCTTTTTGTCCACCTTTAGCTTATCTTCTTAGCCACACACACACCAGCACTTACGTGGGATTTTCTTTTGTCATTACATAATATCCTCTTGGGGTCCAGATTTTGCCACGTTGAAGGCTCCAATAAACACGCACTTACGATATATATTTTCGATGGGTCCCGGAAGTTAATGGGTGGAGATTTACGAGCGTTTTTGTACATTTCTGATTGTGTCCCGCACAGGATTAAGAACCTGTTTGGTCAGAAAATTCATTCTTTAATTCGAATTATGATTCATAATTCACTATAATATTTTTTTTCATAAAAAATACACGTAAATCAAAAATAATTTTAATCAATAAACCAACGTCTTATTTTTGATAGTGTTCCTATTATTCGGCTCGACACATATTTATCACCATAGAATTTTTTTTTTAATATACTTTTTGGAAGAATCTATTTAATGCAACCAATGCTGCATGGTGGCGTAGCGGTGAAGGACAATGGATCTTTGGCTCTCTGTCTCCATTATCTGCATAAAAAAGGGAAAATAAAAATCAGGCAAGAAAAATGCTATGTATTACTACCCCTGTTATTAGTTTCAAACATATTACTAAAATTATTATACAAATTTATTTACTTAAAAGTTAATATTCTTTTTCTCTTGTAATTTTCATCTCATTTTTCGGCATTTTTTCCACATAAAGAGAGATTTTATTTTGTTGTTTTTTTTTTATTATATTTTGTGCAACTTTTAGTACTTGCATAATGAAAAAAAATATATATGTTCATTCAGATATCTTTAACTGGTTTGGTAACATGTTTAATTTTATTATTTTTGTTTTGTTTTTTGTGGTTTCTCGTCAGTTTTGATAGATTTTCAAGGACAGATTTGGAAAATTTCAGGTGGGCACAGATAAATGTTGAAAACATGTATGATATCGTATTATTCAGAAGAAACTACATTAGATTCGGATGGCATTTTGAAAGAGTTGAATTTTTTTTTTTTTTTTTGGCGCTCGGTTTTATTTTCTTTATAGAGTTAGGTGCATCCGATATAGAAAGAGTGCACAAAGAAATCCTCATTATTTTTAGTTTTAGGCCTCGTTCACTTTATCGATTTGAGTTTTCAGTTTTAAATTTTTATAATAAAAAACTTTAAAAAATGTCACATCTAATTTTATCTGCTGTAGTAAAAAGCTCTTAGAAAATGTCACATCTCAGTTCGAATTGAAAATTTAAATCTGTTTGTTCGTTTTTCATTATTGTTATAACATTTTTTTTTTTTCTCGGCATTTCTACAAGATGTGCAAATATAGTATTTGTTTAAAATGAAATGAAATTGTTCGCCTTTATTAAAAGAAAAAAATTGACATATCAATCAACGGTGATTTGTAAATTTCTCCGTGTATGGTTGAAATTACGTGGTATTCCACCGAAGTCCACAACCTTGTATTTAATTATATCACTGAACATAAATAGATTAGATATTTTTAAGTGGATTGAGCTTCATAAATATTAAGTTTATACCACTTAGTGGATATAATTTGATGACATCTTTTGAGTGGTGTTTCTCGTTTTCTCCCTAATTATAAAGGGTTTGTTTTTTTTTAAGTAAAACTCAAAAAAAGTAATGTCATAACTTTTTTAATTTTGATTGAAATTATTATTTTTTCCATACTTTCACAACAAATAGACGAATAAAATCCCACTTATATACCTTATTAAAATTTTTCATCACCATTGAGTTATTATTAAAATACTATCTAAATACAAATTCAAGTTTTGACCCACTTAAACATAAATTCAAATAGATTTTCAATTCAAATAATAACTCAAATGTGCACATCCAAACACAAACTCAAATTACAACTTTAATTCAAATTCAACTCAAGATCTACACTCAAGTTATCATAATTTAAAAATGCAATCGAACAAGTGTATAGAGTATGTTATTTATTTATGTTATAGATAATACGGAAAAATACAGTCTAATGGATTTAACGCTCTCATACAGCCTAATTGTTGTAGGCAACTCAAGTTTTCTAATTCCACATGGAAAACTTATGAAGTGGAGTCACATTTTATAAATCGCTGCATTAATTATTTAGTGTGTTGATGAAGTTTTTATTTTTCAAAATGTCCCATTAAAGGTTGTCTTTTTAACTTACAAATTAAATAATAATATGATCAATCATGCTTGCTCTATCATCTCACAAATGACACTGTTTATGATCATCTCTCAAATAACTTCCTTCGTATCTCATATGTGTTTCAACTTTCAAGACTTCATATTAGATTTACTAATAACAGATTATCTTGGTAGGTGGATTAAAATTAAGAGTGTACTGCTTAAGTTACTTACCATAACTAAAACAAGAAACTTTTATTTTTGAAGAATGAATTATGCATACTATTTTGCATGGATACAACAGTAGCAAAATTAAGGAAATTACACATTGTTTTTCTCTTTATTTTAATCATTGTTATTATTATTATTATTAATTCATATATAGTTCTTCACTTCTTCGAGGCTTTTTCTTTGATATTGAAGGATCCAGATTGAATTGCGGACGTTGTATATGGAAGAGAGAGAGATCAACATTGAAATCACGTATATTACTACGCTCCTTCAACAACACTGTTGTGGGACTTGATGGGCAATAATTATAGCAGTACTGTCCCTCATCATCTAATAGCGCAGTTCCATTAATCCACTGCATTTCCATCATATTATGACACCTTACCAAATCATCCTACACAATTCACAGCCAACAAAAAATAAAAACTCATGATCATTATCAATAAAAGAATAAATTAAATAAATGTATGTGTATGCATCTATTGTTGAGAAAAATGTGTGTGTTGTCTTATATAAAAATGCATAAAGATGTGAAATGATTTATATATATAGAAGGACTCAAGACTTAATACGTTAATTTTTATTAGACTAGTTTCACATGTGGTAACCTCATATCTGTGTATATACAATAATCAATTATATATAAATATCTATATATAATCAATTATTGTATTTATATATAATATAATTCTAACGTATAATTAATTACCTTTTGGTCTTGGTTAAAGAATCCTGCAAGAGAGGAGGGAAGGGTTATGGGTGCTGTTGGATGTAACTTATCGAGACAGCACCATATAGCAGATAAGGCAATCACACTTGGCCTAAACTCCAGCATTTTCGTATCTGCAGGGTCATTAATTTGGTCTCCGTTGATAAGTCTACATATATATATATATATATATGTGTGTGTGTGTGTGTGTGTGTGTGTGTGTGTGTGTGTGTGTGTGTGTGTGTGTGTGTGTGTGTGTGTGTGTGAAGAACAGCATATATACACGATCGATATAATATAATTACACATACATGGTCATGTGTTATATGTATAAACATACACAGCACATATATATACATATACACACGCATTTATGTATATGACTAAACATAAATTATGTATAGGATGTCAGTACATTTCTCTGTATATAGGAGCGTGCATGTGTTAGTTTGTATGTATATAAACAATTGGCTGAAGAAACAGAAAGTTTTAATATTCTCTACATTGTGCATGATTAATATTTAAGACATGTACTTATAATTAATCTGCTCCGCCAAGAGCATATAATATTGTAAGATCAACCACATTAAACAAAGTATGGGCATTCAAATTTTCTCAGAGCTCCATACGCTTCAGAAGCGGTACCCCTCATTCCTTTTTTTTTTTTTTTTGTTTTTTTTTTTTTTTCCCTGGAGAAGTAATAGATATGTTACCAAAAGTCTCAAAATTTTGTATCTTGAAGTACTATTGACGTTACTATATACGGTCAACTATACATCTGCATTATTCTTATTGTTGTTTTTAGGGTTAATTAACATTTTTAGATCCCAAATTATAGCCTAAATGTCATTTAATCCCTAACATTTAAATTGTTCCAGAACAAGTTCTTAAACTATCAATTATTTGTCTTAAATTAGCTGTTATATACATCCTATTATTAAAATCTTGATGAAAAAATTAGATTTGTTTTCTTGCCAATCATCCCTTAAAATTCAAAACTACAAAATTGTCTTCTATATATGAAACTGCATGTCGTCCTCATCACGTGTCTTTTTGAGTTGATATTTTATTATTAATGGAATAGATAAAAGAACTAAATTGGAAAATTTTCATAAATTGGATATTCGTCCAGAAATGTTTTAAAAGTTATGGAACAAATTAATATTTATATATATAGTTCCGGGACTAAAAATGAGATTAGCTCTAGTTATTATATATAGACGGCTATAATATGTATATACATATAAATTGTTTGAATGCATGCGTATATATCATAACCTGAAATGGCTCGGAGAAGCAAGTCGTTGACTTGAGCCATAATCTCTTGGTGGAGATGAGGTTTGACATTGGAGGCCACGTGGAGAGCACGTGTAAACATTTCGACATAAGAATAAGCAGTGGTACAAGCAAGACGCCAATCTAATGCCTGTAAAATCATCAATTCCATTCTCTGGATCGTACTTGGCTGAAACAAGTGCTCCATATCCTCCATATTCTTCAATTTAATTACGTACACAGCCAGATTAATGTAAAAATTAGGTACAAAAAATATATAGTAAGATTTCTTAGCAAGATGTGATCAATTGCATATACAGTGCTAATATACTTAATAAGTAACAAAAATATTAATATTGAAGCTGATAACATCATGATCAAATTTTCAACTTTCTCTACAATTAGTTGTACGAACCTGATTGGAGCAACAAGGAAAAGGAAAAAAAAAATGTACGTACCAGATTGATTTCATGCAATGTAGGAGTAGTGGTGTCACTGAATTTGGAGGCAATGGAGAAGCATGCAACAGAGAGCAATTCAACCATCCAGTATTTCCATTCCTACAAATTTATATCGATCAATATTGTTTGTTATTCGATTTTATTTGGAACCTGATTATCTGTGATAGTTTCAAGAATATCATTGACAACTTAAAATAGATCATGAGCAAATTAAGGGGGAAAAACTCTTACAATATTACACTGATTCATAGATGATATGAAGCGATCAAGGTAGTTTGCAGCATAGAAAACGGTTTCAAAGGACAGATTCAAGCGACTTCGACACTGTAATTGGCAGAGAAAACGAATTAAATTCAATAAACCATTTACTGATTTAAGAATCAATATTGGTAAAAATGAATTAAACTTGGTGTTTAGTTAAAAATGAGCAAGGTGAGTAGATATCATCTTAATTAAACAGTGATATATGAGTTCTTTTTACTATGAGAATCTTAAACACTGACCTTGATAAACCATTGAATGCTTTTAAACCTAGGAAGGATCAAGTTTTTCGACGCAAGATATTCTAAGTACTTGGGGGTAATAGCGTAACATTTTTCGTCCTCTAGGGAAATAGTAAGAGCCTGTTCACAATCTTCCATGCTCATATGACAACAATATTCACCATTGTGATCCTCACCATATAAAGCAGTTTTCTCAACTAGTTCATTTTCTATGGGACTAGAAAAAAGCCAAACCTCATCACAAAGCAAGCTTTCCATTACAGTTTTGGAAAGCTAGATATAGGGTTACAAGAACTTGATCAGAAGAATATTGTACAACAACAGTAAATCATGAGTTAATGAAGTCAAATCATTTTTGGGGGGAATTGTCTTCTGTAGAGTGTAATAGTGCAGAAGAAAAGAAAAGGGTGTGAAGAAAAAATGCCGAAAAAAAAAGGATCAGTTAAATGATGGATTCATTTTCAGAACAAGGTTTTATAATAGAGTTAGTGGGAAGGTAATATAAAGTTGGTAGTTAGAGAGAGAGAGAGAGAGAGAGAGAGAGAGAGAGAGAGAGAGAGGGAAATTAAAATAAGAACACGTCCCTCATGAAAAGGGTTAAATGCATTTATTAGATATTTTTGGATTTGTAATTTGACCGCCGTAACCAACTGCGTGAGAGCACGAGGTTGGCTATGTGATTGTGGGTTAATACATAAATGGCTGTCAATGTTGGAGAGGATTGGAAAAGAGCTGTCAATTGGAGACATATTTTTGAGATTTTGGAGGGGTACTAGTTTTCCGACTCTCAAAAGTGCTTGAGAGTGGCCCCAACCTTTTGCAGTTGAGTCAGGTCGCTTTCTCCACTAGAAACGTGGGGGGCCCACGTCGTGATTGTTCCTCAACTCCCCCATGCTTTCCTGTCATGAGCCTAAGAATGAATATTTTTCAGGGACTTCTTCCTCCGTACTTTAAATTCGGTTAAAATTATATTATATTAAAAAAATATACAAAATAGAATAATTTTTTATGTAAATTTAACTAATGAAAAATAAAAAAATTATTATTAATTCCTTTTTTCTCACACAACACAAAAACTCCCTATTTTTTTTTTAAACTGCTTTGGTATAATCAACAAAAGCACTTTATATATAAGCCCCCTATCTGTTTTATTTATACTTAATGGCGATTTTACGGGAAGAAACCTGCAAGCATAGGAGAGCAAGATGGGACAGAGTACAGGGAAATGGATCTTCAAAAGAAAAAGGAAGGGGCTGAGCTGGCAATTGGGAGGAATGGAGCTATGGAAAGTTAGTTAGTAAGTTAGGCATCGGGGTCAGTGTCTAGATCCTGAAAAATAAGCATTGGTTAGTATCTTGAGGAATAAATAGAGGAGAGAAAGGGTGAGGGATCACGTTTAGACTACAACGTAAATTCTGTAGTAAGAATTGGGAGTGCAAGGGGTCACTCGAACACCGCCATATCTGCCATTTTGTAACCAATCTTTCTACCATTAATTCCAAGACTGCATTTTACTTTTCCTTGACCGTGTGGATTTGAGTTCAGTTCATCCTTGATCTTATCATTTGGTATTAGAGCATTGTTTCGGGAATGACGAAGCGAACCAACGAACGAGAGAAGGACAAAGGCGCAAGAGTGAGGGAAGATTTCCAGAAGGAGTTTGAGCTGGTACGAGAGGATTTGAAGAAGATTACGAGGCTCGAGCAAGGAATGGAATTCTTGCTCATGAGGTTTGATGATTTGCTCAGACAAAGGATGTCGGTGGAGTCGGAGCCAGGAGATCAATCGGCGCTGAGGTACGAAGGCATAAGAGACAGTGGAATGTGAGTAGAGATTTGCACCCACTGGGTGGAAATGTCGACGTTTGATGGTGAAAATCCAGACGAATAGATCTATCGAGCTGAGAGGTATTTTTCTTTAAACAAATTGACTGAAAATGAGAAGCTGGAAGTGTCGGTGGTGAGCTTTAAAGGGGAGGCATTGGCTTGGTTCCAATGGGAGGACAGTCGGTGCGCGATTCGGAGCTAGACAGACCTGAAGTGTTGCTCGAGCATTTCCGACCGACACAGGAGGGAAGCTTTTGTGAAATTTTTTATCGTTACGGCAGGAAATGACGGTCAAGGAGTTCCATAAGCAATTCAAAATACTGGCAGCGCCGCTAATGGAAATCTCGGATTAGGTGTTGGAGAGCACTTTCGTGAACGGACTTAGGCCTGAGATCTGGGCGGAAATCAGGATGATGAGGCCTACAGGACTGGGTTAAATCATGGAGCTCGCCTAGTGGGTGGAGGTTCGTAACCTGCAGGTTCACGGTCCAAGGGCCCAATACGCACAAAGCAGCTAGGGGGAAGGAACACATCCAACAGCTCACATGGATCGACTGGAGGCCCAGACCCATTTGGATTAGGGTTGGGAGTGTTGAATACCACAGTGGGGAGGCCAATAACTTCGCAGAAAAAGAAATGGGAACGGGGGAGCGACGGCTCAGTTTAGGAGGCTGACCGACGCTGAGCTTCAGGCGAAACGGGAAAGGGGGATGTGTTATCGATGTGACGGGAAATACTCCATGGGTCACCGTTGCCCAAATTAGGAAGTGCAAGTGCTAATTGTCCGAGGAGGATCGGGAAGAGTGCTCTGAGGAAGGTGAGGTAACAGCCGTAGAAGAGGAGATGGTGGAGCTTTCCCTCAATTCAGTGGTGGGACTCACGGCGTTGAAGACTATGAAGCTCCAAGGGTAGGTTGGCGGTTGTGAGGTAATCGTGTTGATAGATTGTGGGGCTACCTACAATTTCATTTCATATGACTTGGTTAGGAACCTAGGGCTGCCGGTGGACCAAACTGGGGGGTATGGAGTGGTATTGGGAACGGGTTTATCGATCAAGGGCGAGCGTATTTGTCAGGGAGTAGCTGTCTCGATGCATGAAATTGAGGTAATGGAAGATTTCTTACCCTTAGAACTGGGTAGTTCGGATTTGATTTTGGGAATTCAGTGGTTGGAAACTTTAGGGGTGATGATGGTGAACTGTAAGACATTACTTGTGAAATTCAACTTGGATGGCCGGTCGGTGACTTTAAGGGGGATCCTAGACTGAATAGGGCTCCAGTCACCCTCAAAGCCCTTATGAGAGCTCTCAAGCATGAAGGACAGAGAATTTGGGTGGAACTGAAAAGTGTGAGAATAAGCTCACAAGAAGGGGAGTGATAAGTGCCGGAAGAGCTACGGGAAGTGTTACAGAGGCATGCAGCGATTTTTGAAGCGTCGGTTGGACTACCGCCGGAGGGAACAAAAGATCACGTGATAGTGTTGAAGGCTGGAACGTCCTCAATCAGCGTGAGATCTTATTGATACCCCCAGGTACAAAAAACAGAGATTGAGAAATTAGTAGGTGAAATGTTATCGGCTAGCATTATTTAGGCTAGTGCTAGTCCCTGTCCCAGCTCGGTTTTGTTGGTAAAGAAAAAAGATGGGAGTTGGCGATTCTATGTAGACTACCATGCATTGAATAAAAAGACAGTGCCGGACCGATTTTTGATTCCGGTGATTGATGAATTACTGGATGAGCTCCACTGCACAATATTTTCTAAGATCGACCTCAAGTCCGACTACCCCAAAATCTGAGTAAGACCAGAGGATGTGCCGAAAACAACGTTTCACACCCACGACGGGCATTATGAGTTCCTCGTGATGCCCTTCAAGCTCACTAATACACCGGCCACCTTCCAATCATTAATGAACAACGTGTTACGAACCTACCTCTGTAAATTTGTCATCATTTTTTTTTTATGATATACTCGTTTATAGTTGGTCGTGGGGGAAGCATGCACAACACTTAGACCAAGTGATGGCAGTGTTGTGGCGGCAGTGTTGCGGCAGCACCAACTTTTTGCCAATGCCAAGAAATGTAGTTTTGGGCAACGTTCCATTGAGTATCTCGGCCACATTGTGTCCGGTGAAGGGGTTGCGGCTGATCCAGCAAAGATTGTAGCTATGATGGACTGGCCACGACCGAAGAATTTGCGGAGTTCCTCAGGTTGCCCGGTTACTACCGGAAATTTGTGGCGGGGTATGGCCGAATTGCGAGACCTTTGACTGATTTGTTACGGAAGGACAATTTCAGGTGGAATAAGGAAGCCGAGTAGGCCTTTATCGAATTGCGGCGGGCAATGACAAATGTGCCCATCCTAGCTCTTCCAGATTTGATGAAGCCCTTTGTGTTAGAGGCCGATGCTTCGAGATTTGGTGTGGTCGCAGTTCTAATGCAAGAACACCGCCCAATTGCCTACTACAACCAAGTGTTGTCAGCACAAGCACAGAGTAAGCCGGTGTACGAACGGGAGCTCATGGCCATTATGTTGGCAGTGCAGAAGTGGCGACCATACTTGCTGGGACGTAATTTCGTGATCCGAACTAACCAGCGAAGTCTCAAATATTTGCTAGAGCAACGCTTAGTAAACCCTGAATCCCAAAAATGGTTAACCAAACTGATGGGCTATGACTTTGAAATTCAATACCGTCCTAGGACTGAAAACCGCGCAGCCAACGCTCTGTCCCGCCTTTCTTCTAGCCTAGTTTTGCAAGCCATGGCCGCCTCTTCCATTGTCAATACCAACGAGATCCACCAGCAGGTGTTACAGGACGAAAGGTTAGCCAAAATCTGGTTGGATTTACATCATGATGCCACAACTCATCCGGGGTTTTTTGTGGGACATGGCAGGTTGTTGCATCGGGGCCGGATGGTGGTGGCTCGGGATTCCCCTGTTGTGACCAATCTCTTGCGGGCTTACCATAATGGGGTGGTTGGGGGGCATTCTGGTGTGTTGCGAATGTACCGCTGCCTGGCAACAGATTGGTATTGGGTGGGCATGAAATGGGACGCGGCTGAGCATGTCGCAGAGTGTGAAGTATGTCAGCATTGTAAGTCATCCACACTCGCCCCTAGAGGATTGTTACAGCCCTTGGCCATTCCCAAGCAAGTATGGGATGATGTGTCCATGGATTTCATTGAAGGATTGCCACAGTTGGACCGGTTCGATACGATATTTGTTGTGGTGGATCAACTCAGCAAATACGGCCACTTCATCGCACTTAAACACCCCTTCTCGGCTGAAACATTTTCTAAGCATTTCATTTGGGAGGTGGTTCATTTGCACGGTGTGCCGCGTACCATCATTTCGGATAGGGATCGCATTTTCCTTAGTTGCTTCTAGTCTGAGCTCCACTCTCAGATGGGCACCACTTTGTCGCGTAGCACGACATACCATCCCCAGTTCGACAGTCAGACCGAAGTGGTCAACTGTTGCATCGAAATGTATCTGCACTGCTTTATCTATGACAAGTCGCGGCAGTGGCATCGGTGGTTGGCGTGGTCAGAATATTGGTATAATACATCATTTCATTTAGCCACTCGCACTACTCTGTTTCAGGCTGTGTATGGCCGTCATCCTCCCCCTCTGCTACGTTAGAGATTGGGCGCTTTTTCTGTAGACTCGGTGGAACCCCAGCTATTGGACCGTGATGCTATGCTAGACTTGCTGAAGTGTCACCTCATTCGCGCGCATTAGCAAATGAAAGTAGTAGCCGATGGTAAACGGCGCGATCTCCACTTCTCAGTGGGGGGATATCCACATCTTAAGCTACGCCCATATCGACAGGTTTCGCTGGCTCGCCGCTGGAATAAGAAGTTGAGTCCACGTTTTTATGGACCGTTTACAGTGGTGGCACGCGTAGGGCTTGTGGCTTACTGACTGGATCTTCCTGCTGCTTCAGCCATACATCCGGTGTTCCATGTTTCCCAATTGCGCCGAGTAATTGGCCATGAACATACTGTGTCTCCTATTCCACCTCAGCTCTCGGATAAATTGAGTTGCAAGTGGAACCTGCAGCTATACTGGGGGTGCGGCAACGGGTGCATGGCGGTCATTCGATTCCTGAGGTCTTGATTCGTTGGGCTCACTTGCCAGACCATGAGGTAACTTAGGAATCTTATGAGACCATTGACGTGCAATTTCCACAATTCCACCTTAAGGACAAGGTGCATCTTTGGGGCGGGGGTAATGATAAGCCCCCCATCCGTTTTACTTATGCTCGACGGCGATTCGACGGGAAGAAACCTGCAAGCGCAGGAGAGCAAGATGGGACAGAGTGCAGGGAAATGGATCCTCAGAAGAATAAGGAAGGGGCTGAGCTGGCAATCGGGAGGAATGGGACTATGGAAAGTTAGTTAGTCAGTTGGGCATCAGGGTCAATGTCTAGATCCTGAAAAATAGGCATTGGTTAGTACCTTGAGGAATAAAGATAGGAGAGAAAGGGTGAGGGGTCACGTTTAGACTACTAAGTAAATTCTGTAGTAAGAATTGGGAATGCAAAGGGTCTCTCGAACACCCCATATCTGCCATTTTGTAACCAATCTTTCTGCTATTAATTCCAGTATTGCGTTTTCCTTTTCCTTGACCGTGTGGATTTGAGTTCAATTCATCATTGATCTTGTCACACTTCTAGTTTGACACTTGTCCTTGATGTACTCGGTAATGTTGGCCCAATCAATATTGTTAGCGTGAGATTTTTAGCATGTGAAAAAAATATACTTGTAAGTTATGTTCTAAATTGTTGTTAGATCAATATCAATTTTTATCAATTTTGTATATGTTCTTCTGTTCTCATGTTTTTTACCAAATATAGAATTCAGAAACATGTAGTGTATATCTAATATACAGATTCTGCTACTGTATAAATCCATAATTTTAATTATGCTATAATATTTTTTTTTCTCATCAAAAAATTAAAATTTAAAATTTAAACTATTGCTTAAACTCATATACCAAACGGGTCGGGTCGACCCTACCATCTTCTGACTGCATCTTAGTAAGACAACTTTGCACGCCTATGCTAAATTAACTTTCATATACTTTTTTTCTTTTAACGTGACTTTGACAAAATCTAACACACACACACAGACACAAAATATGCATGCTTGAAAATTATAGTGAAACTCATCACGTACCATATACAAGAAGAACGACGCAAAATGAAGTTTGTGAATAGACACTAATACAAACAAATGAACATCTCATCAAGTTTTCTACAACTAACAAGTAATAAAACCCCTTTTTCCTCCAAGTTTTCTGAGAATCCAGAAACATGTTTTATCCATACATTCATTTGGGTGTTACTTGTCTTCCATCTCACCGCAACTCGTATGATGAAAAACTGAAACCCGATCTTCCCTCATTGGTAGATTTCAGCTCCAGCTTCTGGAACGGGCTGCAATTCGTTCAAGTAAATTGTCATTTACTTCTCTGTTATTCCGGAGTCAATCAGCATTCCCCAAATAAGGTTGCAAGATTAAATTATCATAAATTACTTCAGAAGCATAACTAGCTTAAGATTTGATCTACTTCTCTTTAAAATGCCTAGTACTTCAAACTTGAACAGAATATTTAAACAGAAAAAGGGACCATAGATTAGAGAAAGGAAGTTAGAAGGAAAAAATGTCACAGTGAAAAAGAAAAGCCATCAGTTTCCTCTTTATATAATGTAAAACAAAATGCTTTGGGCACCAGTAGAAAAGAAGGGAGTAAAGACCTGCTGTTAGGATCATAGTAGAAGCCATTGATAGATCCGTCACTACAAGAGAAGCATACATAGTAAAAGCCAGCTATAGTTAACCCGCAGTCCGTTCCGACATTCACGAAGTATTGCTCTTTCCATCTCTGCACCAGGCAAAAGAATTATTGAAGAGGTCTTGCTTTGGATATAGTACCCTTCTATCAAGCGGCAAAAATATGTGAAATGTTTACCATAAATATGTACGGATAGTTGCTCAGGTCCAAAGATTTTCCCCCATCAGCTTCCACTTGGCTCTGGCCAAATAAATAAATAAACAAACAAACACATGAATTGGGAGATTAGGAATTTTACGAGTCGGGATTCTTACCGTTAAAGGACTAAAGGAAGTAAACTTGGTCCAGTGCCTAATATCATCCTCTGGCCTGCCAAGATATCACAAACTAGTCAGAAGTAGAAAACAGATTTGTTCGTGTTTCTGATTTTTGAATAGCTATCGAGTGAATGGCAATGGCATCATAAAAGCAGTACTTGATAGTATCAGCAATAATTATAAATAAAGAAAAGATAGAATCTGCAATTTAAACAGGATTTGAGCTACCTAAAAAGTATAATGAATTGAGAAAAAAAAAAAAAAAATACAAAACGAAAGGAAACATACGTTGCTTCCCATTTGCCAGTGAAGAAAGTATAATTCTTGGTATCAACAATTTCTCCTTCCCAAAATGTTACTACCTGACAGATGTTAGAATGGAAAAGGTAATGCTTTATGAGGACTTAAAAAAAAAAAAAAAAAAAAAAAAAAAAAGAGAGAGAAATAAAACTACAAAAGCTGGAATCTCTATTTTTTTTTTTTTTTTTTTTTTTTTTTTTTTTTTACAATAATATCAAAAACAATATTCTTACGTCAAAGGATGTCACTGAACACAAAGAAACACAAAAGAGGAAAATAAAAGCAACAAACACTTCTAAGTTACATTATCATCTAAAGGTTTTGAGAAGAAAATAATTCAATTCTTCTTATTGAATAATATGTGAATTACATGAATAAATGGGATTGCTTGTATCCTTGTAATCTTAACTAACTTGCTGACAATAAAAAATCTAGAACCTATAATATCTGAATCCTAAGTTCTAGGAATCAGATTTTTATTGAACAAAAAATAGAACTAAATCCTAACTAACTCCCTAACTTTCCGACACTCCCCCTCAAGTTGGTGCGTAGAAATCGATCAAACCCTTGCTGACAAGAACCTTGAAGTTAGGTTTGAACAATCCTTTTTTACGAATGTCTGCCATTTGCTACGATGTTGAAACGAATGGTATGCAAATGATTCCTGCTTCAAGCTTCTCCTTGATAAAATGTCTATCAATCTCGACATGCTTGGTTTGGTCGTGTTGGACTGGATTATGAACAATGCTTATCGCTGCTTTATTGTCACAGTATAGTTTCATCGGTGTATTCACAAGTTTCTATAATTCTGCAACAACCCATTGTAACCATAATAATTGACAAACCCCGTTGGCCATGGATCCAAATCAAAAGCTCAGGGAAAAAACTGATGGTGTGCCAGTTGATACAACCCGGTACCAACAGCTAGCAAGCAAGTTGATATATCTCTCACATACTCGGCCAGATATCGCATTTGCACTCACCATGTGAAGAACATCTCGAGGCAGTCTATAGGATCATGAGGAACCTAAAAGCTACCCCATGAAAAGGACTCATTTTCAAGAAACACTCAGAATGTAGCACGAAGTAGCGCCGAGGCCGAGTTTCGAGCAATGGCACATGGCATCTGTGAAGCTCTTTGGTTAAGCAAAGTTTTGGAAGAATTAAGGAGGCCAACTTATCATCCCACAAAAGTCGTCTGTGACAATAAAGCTGTAATAAGTATCGCTCATAATCCCGTACAACATGACAGGACCAAACATGTTGAGATAGATCGACATTTTATAAATGAAAAGCTTGAGTCTAGCGAGATTTGTCTGCCTTTAGTCCCAACGACTCAACAAATTGAAGATATATTGACCAACGAACTTCTGAGAGAGCTAACTTCGAACATCTAATTAGCAAGTTAGGCATGATTGATATCTCTGCTCTAACTTGAGGAGGAGTGTCGGAGTGTTAGTTAGGATTGGGGGAAAAATCGGATTAGATTTAATTGTTTCATTAATCAGTTTGAATTTAGAATTCTAGACAAGATCTTCTAGTTGTTTCTGATTTTGTAATTTTTGATTTCATACGTAGATAGGATTTGATTTTCGTTCCTAGATTTAAAGGGATATAGTTCAACATCTCTGCCTATTAATATGTAATTTCTGATTGAATGAATAAGATCCGAAAAATGCTTTTGTCCCCTCAAACTTACACTATAGTATCTAAATCCTAAGTTCTAGGAATCAGATTTTTTATTGAACAAAAGATAGAACTAAATCCTAACTAACTCCCTAACTTTCTGACACCATCAAATTACAATCTTACCAAAAAATCTGTAAATATGTGACGTTTGCAACAGGTTAAGAAATGGTACGTATAGCTTTGAAATTTTAGGAATTGAAGTGGTTAAATTGATTTCTGATGCATCATCTTATTATGGTAAACAGCAATTCAGGACAGCTGACACGTGTACATGCAAATCAATGCAGTATAAAGCCATGAAATAGATGTCACAGTACCTACTCATAACTAATATTGTGAAGAGATATCCTCAAAAGAAAAGCAGCTGCTTTGCTCTTGAAGATGTATATATCCCTTTTTCTTTTCCTTTTTTTGGTAAAAATGTATATATCTCGTTTGTTTGTTTGTTTTTAAAAAGGGAGTCACCATTGCATTGACAATCCTAAATAGTTCCACAAGCAGGAAACAAGGAAGGACAAAGAGGCTACTCAGACATGTTAAGTGGTTGACATATGAAGAGCAGAGATTTCTTACTGGTGTATCTGCCATGGGAACGTTAAGAGCTTCCATGGTACCACAAAGATAACCGTGTTCGAGGTCACGTCCTTGTATACAGACATTTACCCTCCATGCTTCATCTTTTTGCAGACCCGAAACATTCTGAGTACCAGAGAAGGTCTGTAAAATAATTAGACCACTGAGATCAACAGAAGCTTTTTATCTTTCCGAATCTTCATTTACATGCACTGATGCACAAACTTTACATGACAACAATAATGTATAATGAATATCAAATAAGAACAAAAACAAAGAGAAGAGAACAGGGCTCGCCTCTCCACCTCAAAACAAAGAAGAGATATTCTCGAGTGACGATTCTTACCCTTAAACAAGCTGTTGCAGCCAATGTACTAAATAGTAAGACTAACATTTTGTTTTAAAACTGATATTCAATATCACGGTTACCAAATAAAAGCTTCAACGTATCTAACAATGTAAAGAACGAAATTGTCACATCTCCATCTTTCATGTACTAGCAACATACAATTTGATGTTCATACAAACTGTGGTGAAAAACGGGTAATAAACGACATATATAAAAATTAGGGTGTATAATTTAGCCACATGCCAAGAACATCGTTGCTTTAATTAATGAGAGCAAGACTCGACGATTTTAGCTAGCAGATGGCATACTAATCCATGCAGCCTTGGTACTTTCATACTATGCTAAGTGGCCGAACTCACGAAAACTCAAGTACAAACTTAAACAAACGAGTGAACGAGAAGGAATGGGAGAATGAAAGAAATCTTAATATTAATGGATAACCTAGACATTTTAGCAAAAAAAAAAAAAAAAGTATGGATCACCCAAATAAATATTACTTGTAGTTATCTCAATGTGCAGCCTCTTTTTTCTCCAAATTCTTGACTCTTCATAAAGATTTTTTCACTTTGTTTTAATTTTGTGACACTCCTCAAACATAGAAAAGTCAAATTGGTATACACAAGAAATCTTCAATTTCAAAACATTCCACTAACATGTGTCTTATGTTTATGATACGCAATGCTTTATCGCGATTCGTGCAGCTTCTTTTTTGTCCAAATTCTTGATTGTTTGCAAATCTCCAATTGCAAAACACTGGATAATTCACAATGCTATATTGTGATTCATGGATAAAATCAAGATCAAAAGCAGTAAACTATCAAGCGTAAACTCTTTTATATCATCAACAATTAAGCAACTAACCATAAGAGTATATGCAGATCTTATATAAATCTACATCACTAGCTACTACAAGCACAAGATTTTTACAATACCCACATACAAAATTAAGTAAAGAAGATAGTAGAGATAAAAAATTTACCTGTCCAACACTCAAAAGGGTACAAGCCTGGGGTGACGTATGTTCAGAATTTGCACCTTCTGAGATGTAAAATACCAAATTTAGCAACATAATAATAACATTCAAAAGGAATTATAATGGATTAAATTAAACACAAAAAAAAAAAAAAAAAATTGAATCGTGATCTGGTTATTTCAGTAAAATTAGGTGAGAAAACAAAATGAAATTTCGAGAAAATGGCAGAAGAGATAAACAATCTCGTATCAGCCCAGTCAGAAAGCTAGGCTCCATCTCAGGCGATGGGCGATATCTCAAGGAAGGAAGCCACTGATTCGCAGAAGGAGGAGTGGGTCAGATGGGGAAGGTAAAGAGAGAGTCTATTGAGCCACTTGGCACGGGATTTGGCAGAATCAGTCGAAGTTCCAATGGAGTGATCGGTAAGTCCTCACTGAAGAAAGTCAGTAGCGAACCATGGAAGGCTAACTAGTGGAGAAAAGAGAAAACAGAAATAAGGCCAAGTAGAAAGGGTGATTGGGAAAAGGGTTTTGATTGTTAAGGCGAATAGTTATGGAATTGGAAAGAGAAGAGGTTACCAGAAATCTGAGAAGGTGCAGAGCTCTCCACAACTCTCACCGGCATTTCTTTCCGTCGATAATCCTATTGATTCCCACAAAATTTTCTCATCCGATGTTACTCTTAAATAAGTATGATAAAAAAATTATGAAGTTTTTTTTAATATTTTTTACGATAAAAATAACCAAATGAAAAATAAGGAATTTTTATTTTTAAGAATATTATCTTTTAAGAATATATCATATCTTTTAAGAATATTTATCTTTTTATACCTTATATATACTAATCAAAAAAAAAAAAAAAAAAAAGGAAAAAAAAAAAAAAAAAAAACAATGGAGGACATATATCATATCTTTTAAGAATATTTATCTTTTTATACCTTATATATACTAATAAAAAAAAAAAGAATAAAGGGAAAAAAGAGTAAAGAGTAAAGAATATTTATCTTTTTATCTTTTAAGAGGTATACAATATTTTTTTTTTTAAAAAAAAAAGAAGAAAAAAAAAACTAAAAGGGAAAACGATTTAAAGTAAAGAGTAAAGGGAAAAAAACCTAAAATTCAAAAAAAGAAAATCCCAAAAAATTTAAAAAAATTTCGCTTGAGCAAGGGGAAAGACATCTTTTACGAAACGTTTGCATATACCTCTCGTGTACGAAATGTTTTGCAAATATCAATGGAGAAACTTATTTTTCCTTAGTAATGTAGTAAAAAATAGGGAAATCAACAAAAAAGAATAAAAAAAGAGAGAAAAAAAAATGAAGGCCGAAAGAATAAAGAAGAATGAAGGACAAGAAAAACAAAAACAAAAAAAAGGCCTGGGACGAATCATTTTGTCAATAGTAGGAGAAGAGGGTTTTAAACAAACACTTAGAGGACGTTTAATTTATGTATTTAGAATTATGATTCAGAATTATAATCGTTTTACGTGTATTTTTTATGAGAAATAACATTGTAGAGAACTATGAATTATGATTTAGAATTAGGGACGGATATAAGAAACAAACGTCTCCTTAGATAGGGATATATATAAAAATAAATTATTTTCATGAAGAATTATAGAGAAAAATAATTTGAAGAAAGGAAAAAAATAAAAATGTATAATAGGGTAAAAAAAGATAAACATGAAAATGCTAATAAAAAAAAAGAAAGGAAAAAAGAAATAAAAGAAATAAAACATAAAAAGAAATGGAAAGTTTAAGGATCTGTTTGGTTCATGGATTCAAATTATGTGATTTGAATCATTTTTAATTTACAGTATTTTTTATGAGAAAAAATACTGTAGTGATCATGAATCATGATTCGAATCAGGAATTCGAATCTAAGAACCAAACGAATCCTAAAAAGAGAGGGGGGAGGGAGTGAAAAGCTAAAAGAAAAAGGTAAGGAAAAAAAACCCACTAACGAATGAGGAGAATCCGAAAAATGGATTCTCCTTTAGTATGTAGCTAAAAGATTTAAGATTTATTCATAAAATATACTTTAATTTTTAATCTTATCAAATAAATACCATCAAATTACATTAAATATATAAATTCATACACTTTATCAGTCAACACTCTACCTTAACGTTTGAAATGTCTAAAATACCCTTTAAAAGGAAAATAGAAATGCTGAAGAAAGTCTAATCTAAATGAAAACAAAAATTTTAAAACAAACAAATCAACACAAAGAAGAATGCTAAAACAAAATTTTCAGAAAAAAAAGGGACGACCCTTTGATTCTTTGACGATCTCACCAACATGTTTGATGATCTCGTGTCATCTTCGATCCCTTCTGACTTCCCTTCCCCTTTGATGAGATCAAATGGCATGCTCCCCAAGCCCCTAGGAGATTTTGACAATCACTGACATTAATAGCGTAGTAGATTTTGAGAGTGGCACCAACTTTGATGGCAAGAACGATCATGTTATCATTGTCAAGAAAAGGTTGGTCTAACTTTTAAGCTAGAAGGCGCAAGCATATTTGGTTAAGATTGGGCTCCTTTTTATTCTTTTGGTGTTTTCTGTAAATTTCTTGTTTTGTTGATGAAGCCGGTTCGATTTTAGTAAATTCAGTTTCTTAGTTATTCAAGTTGGTTTTAGACCCCGTTTAGTTAATGAGTTTAAACTCATTGTTTTGATTTTTTTTACAGTATTTTTTCTCATAAAAAAATGAATTTAAAAAGTTCTCTTCAATAAATTATCTCAAAAAATTTAAATGCAAAATCAAAACCACTGATTTGAGCACATGAACCAAGTAGATCCTTAATCTCTATGGTGTTGCGCTAATTCATGGATAATCAGTAATGGAAAATTAGGATAATTTTGGTTGGTTTTTTTTTTTAAAAAAAAAAAAAAAAAAAAAAAGAAGGTCCCTCGTAGTGTTCAAGTGTTTTTTTTTTTTTTTTTTTTTTTTTTTTTTTTTTTTTTTTTTTTTTTCAAACCGTCTCTTCATTTGTGCTTTTAGTAATTGTTATTTCTAATTTTTTCTTTCTTTCTTTTAAGGATGATTTGGGCATTTGAGTCAAAATTAGAAGTTTTAGTGAGAAAATTTATTAATTTGTGTATTAAATATAAATATGACGTTTCATATTTGATGTAATTAAAAATTAAAGGTTTACTTTTTGAATAACTCTAAAATACAGGATATAAAAAGGTAAATAATCATATTTTTATCTATAAGTGAAAACTGTCGTTTTCAGTTAGATTAATTTTGTGCTTGTCAGATTTATGCATATTAGTATAAAAAATTTACAGCTTGACCCAGGACAAATGCTGTAAATCACAATATTAAAAACAAACCTAATATTTAAGACACAATTCTTATGAGTGGAACAAAATAGTTTTATCCGCCATAAATGCACCCTTAATTTAATTCTACATTTATTCTTATGTGTTTGTTAAGGGCGGTTCTATTTACACTCATTTTTATTCTCTACACTCCCCTTATAATTACACACATAATTTTTAAATAATTAAATTTTTTTTTACACACCCTTGTATTTCGAAATTACCCTTAATTATTTTTATAAAATATTAAAGGTAATTCTATTCACACTTTCTCTTTATTCTCTACACCCCCTCTAACTACAAACCCCTCACATAACATAATATTTTACTATAACATCATTATTTATTTATCACTGTCTATTTTAAGTTCAAAAATAATAATTAAAAAAGTAATTAGAAAGGCAAAAACGAAAAAGAACATATGAGCACACGCAGCAAAATATACAATTGACATATGATCAAACCAAATGGCAAAAGTGCATATGAGCACAAGCAACAAAGAAGACAACAGAGAAGAAAAAAAATACTGAATCGACTATGTAATAAAAAAAAGGTAAAATAGTAATTGTTTAAACAATGAGATAATTTGCAAATGAATATAAACATAAAAGAAAAAAAGCACAAAAAAAGTCATGAATTTCACAACTTTTTAGAATAGTTATTGAAGTTGAAAATTAGGGTTTTGGATATTAGTATTTTCATGAAAGAAATCATAAAAAATTAGGATTTTCATGAAAAAAAATCATGTAAATTTAACATAACTTCATATAACTTTTTGAAATAGTCATTAAAAGTTGAAAATTAGGTTTTTGACATAAATTTTAAAATTGAAATAATTTATAATTTGGGAATATGACGTGGGTTGTGAGGAGAGGAAAAAAAAACTCTATCATTATTTTCCTTTTTAAGTATAATTTAATTGTTATTTAATTGTCAGGTGTCCTTTTTTTATTATTTTTTGTGAGGGTTTTATTGTAATAAGAAATTTTAATTTAAAAGAGAGTAAGAAGAGTAAAAAGTGGTGTGTGCATAGAGTGACTCTCTTGCTAATAAAAAAGTAATCCTAATATTTTGAAACTATTTCGACTCTACGTTTTTCAAAATAGTTAAAAAAAAAAAATAAAACTGATCAAAGTTTTTAAATTTTAAAACACTTCAATAATTAGTATTTAAATATTATTTGTCCTTAATTACTTAATTATATATATATAATACAAGATTGAACTTGCAACCTCTCAACCCAATCCTACCTGATCACCCAAACCTCAGTGTCATTAGATCAAGAGGCCTTAGGCACTTAAGATTTTTTTATACGACTAGTCATTTATGGATGACAATGGCGTAAGATTCTATCTTGTGTTGGATCAATTTAACATGGCAAAATTTTGATTTTTTTAATAAATTTATTTTATTGAAATTTTTAAGTTTTTATCAAAATCTAATTCTTAAATACGACTAGTCATCTGTGGATGACAATGATGTAAGATTTTGTCTTGCGTTGGATCAATTTCACATGGTAAAATTTGGATTTTTTTAATAGTTTTATTTTATTGAAAATTTTAAGTTTTTATCTTAATTAATTCTTAGTTATTAATATTTCAAAAATAATATTTTTATATTAACTGTTAAGGTTATTTATGTTATTTTTTATAATTTAACCAGTTAATGGGCTTTTTCAGTTCTTTTGAAAACTTAAGGGATAATTTTTAGGAGATATTTAGGCACTATATCTTAGTTTTTAAGATTTGATTGACTTTTTATTATGGGTACTAAAATTATTACAAAATATATCACAATCACATGATTTAAATTTTGTGTAGTGAACAAAATTTTACTTGTACTTTTTTGTATTTAATTCGATATCATTAGTTTTTGTGAGAATTTATGGGTTTTCAAGTATATATTTATGATTTTTATAGATTTTTTTAATTTTTAAGTAGTTTTGATTGTAACATTGTTTACAATAATTTATGTCTACTAACATATGTCAATCTAAACTTAAAACCTATGGTGGTTTTTGCAAAGTGATCATAATTTTGAGATGGTTTAACGAACACATAAAGGCAAACATGAAATTTGTGGACGTTTAGTTTATGAATTCAAAATCATTCTTGATTTACGTACATTTTTTGTGAGATAAAATACTGTAACGAGTCACGAATCATGATACAAATTCTCATACCAAAGACTTAATTAAAACTAAAGGGTATTTTTTGGATTTTTTTTCGTTCCATTTTCATATAGCACGTATTACTTTTTTAGTGGTCATTGAAATGTCCTTCCCCCTCATTGTACATTTAGCAAAATTGTTTTTTCTCGCACGGTGTCATTTTGTTTTTGTTTTTTGTTTTTTGTTTTTTTTTTTTGGGATATTTGAAAGTAAATTGTTTTTTCTAAGCATTTTTTAATAAATGATCTTAATTTTGTTAAATTAGAAAAAGAAAAATGTATCATATATGGAAATGGTTAATCAATAATGTATTGATTTGTGGTTTGTCACTTATTAACCAATCTCAACAAATGATTAAATAATTTAAATTAATAATTTATTAATTTATTCGTGATAAATTATTGAGAAATTAATGATTAACCATTGGTATATAATTAATTAACTAATGTAAAAAATCAATTTATCTAAAATAAAGTTCGGCCATTCACCTAAACAAAATTAATGACTAAACTTGTCGCTGCCGACCATTATAAACGTTACCAAACATGTTTTTTTGTTTTTTATTTGTAAAATAAAAGCAAAAGGTAGTTATTGTTTTTTCTTTGAAACCCAAAAGCAAAAAGTAATTTCTGGTTAGTAGGGAATGAAATTGAGCAATTTGCTTTGGTTCAAAAAAAAAAAAAAAAAAAAAAAAAAAAAAAAAAAAAAGAGAAAACCAAGTAAAATGTTAGTTTTGTAATTTCAAACACAAAAGTAAAAGAAAAACATATTTTGATGATAATTACATTATTCGATAAATTGAAAATGGTGAAACTGAATTCGTCTACTTTTTTCGTCACAACATTTCTTCTTCTTCTTCTTTCATTTTTTTTAACAAACATATCTATAATAATGCACGGATTAACTTTATAAATGTTATTGATCTCGTTCATTTCATCTATTTGAGTTTATAATTTAAATTTTGCTACAGTAGAAAACTCTCAGAAACAGTCACATCTAATTTTTTTGCTATAGTAAAAGACTCTAACATAAAATCACATCTAACTCGAATTAAAAACTCAAATTAGCAAACTAAACGGACCCAAACTATGTATCCTAGTTGGATATATTTTTTGATTTTTTCAAAGAGTTAATTTCACGTACTATGTAAAGTCATTTAAAACAATCTTGTATTAACTTATTAGTTTCATAAATGTCTCTTAGATATTATTTATTCTGTTTCAACTTGCCCTGATATTTAAAAAAATTGGAGGATAAATTTATATAAAAATAGTAGCTTAGAGGACAAATTGTGTTAAGATCAATAGCTCAACCAGTAATATTAGGAATTGCAAGAGCAAAAATTGGCCATTTTCAAAATTTAGTATCATGTTGAATTAAGATATATAATTTGTGGGTGTTTATCGATTTACTACATATTGCATCAATGATAAAAAAAAAAGAAAAAAGAAAAACATTTTACCAATTAGTTGGTTAAATAAAAGAGCAAAAATCCCTTTTTAAGAGATAAAATCATTTTGATATCATTTATTATGGCAAAACATGTTATTAGTACTCTGTGTTTTAAATAATATTAAAACAATATACACTTTTAAAAAACTGTTATTTTAGTATTTTAAGACTAAGTTTTAGGACGTAAAATGATCAAAATATTATTTTTATTAATTAAATAGAAACTAATAACCTTAAAAATATTTTCCAAAAACAAGTTAACTTATTCAAATTTTTTAATTTTTAAATATTATAGTATTTTTAGAATTTTTTTTTTAAAATTATTAGATTGTTATTAGTTAGTGAGAATGGTAGAATGGATATTTTATATCTCAAAAATTGGTCTCATAATATTGAAAGATTATTCTTTTACATGTGAATATACCATTTTCGAATTATTAAAACCACATAATACTAACGAGATGTTTAACTATAATAAAGAGTACTAAAATGATAATATGACTTTAATTATTTTGAAGAAAATAGCCAAATAAAAGAACATTTTTAGACTCTATTTTTTTCACCGATTTGAGTTTTACAATAGTAAAAAACTCTAAAAAATAGTCACATATAACTTTTTTGTTACAGTCAAAAGCTCTCATATAAAGTCACATCTCAACTCAAAATAAAAATTTAAATTAGCGAACAAAATAGACCCTTAATAATATGTGTATACATAAGCTGAAACACATACAAGAAAAGTAATTCACATTTTTTAATTTACCGGCCACCAGAGAGAAGCGACTCGGCAACAGACGATGAGCTGTAAGAGAAGGCCGTGTTCATTGAAGACAGATAAGGCGTGGCGAAATCGGTAAACCCTTCTCCCGTAGCAAACGTCAAACCACCTGCGCAGAGTCCCAACGTGGACAAGTTCGGCATTGCAACGTCCCTCTCCAAGTACTGTACCACCTGCCTCATGCTCGGCCTCACTGCCGGTTCTAAATGCGAACACAGCAGCCCCAACTTCATCACCAGCTCCACCTCCTCCTCCACAAAATCCATCCCAAAATTCGGATCTTTCGCCGCCGTAATATTCCCTCTACACCAACAAGAAAACACATAATCAACCAATATCATGTCCTCTGTTGAACTCCGTCCTTCTATCGGCCTTCTACCGCTAGCGACTTCGAGGAGGAACGCCCCAAAGGCGAAGACATCAGTGCTCGTCGTCGCCTTTCCGGTTCTAGTATGTTCTGGCGCGAGATATCCTACTGTTCCGACGATGTGTGTGGTTTGAGGATCGGTCCCGTGATCGTATAGCCTCGCCAAACCGAAATCCCCTAATCGGCCATTCAATTCTCCGTCGAGAAGCACATTACTCGCCTTGACGTCGCGATGAACGACGACTTGTTCCCACTCTTCGTGGAGGTAGAAAAGGCCGGCGGCAACGCCTTTTATAACTCGGAATCTCTGACCCCAATTGAGTGTCGTTTTTGGTTGGTGGTAGAGGTACTTGTCTAAACTCCCATTAGGCATGTAATCATAGACTAATAGAAGTTCCCCTTTTCGGCGACAATAGCCTAAAAGGGGGACTAGATTCCGGTGTCGCAACCGGCCCATACTAGCAATTTCCGCGACGAATTCTCTCATCCCTTGTCTTGATTCATGAGAAACTTTCTTCACAGCAATCTCTGTATTTGTTGTGGGTAACACTCCTTTGTAGACTCTCCCAAATCCACCACTCCCCAAAAGCTCTTTTTCCTTGAACCCCTTCGTAGCTATATACAAGTGTTTGTATTTGTACCTTTGAGGCCCATATTCAAGTTCCCAATCTTCCACCAATTCAGCAAACTTTCTCTTCCTTTTAATGAAATAAACCACCCCCAAAATTCCGACCCCGACATATGATAGACAAATCGCCGGCAATCCAATTGTCAAGAGCTTCGATTTTGGCTTCGGTTTTATCCGAGGTAGCTTGGGAAGCTCGGAGATGTCAAGGTCTTCAACTTGACCATTGAGCTTAAAGCTCCAACCAAGTATGTAATGAGAAGTAGGGACAGAGCCAGTGGAGGAGGAAAAACCAACGTACATGGTTTCTTCAATTACTGAAGAAAGATCTTTAGTCAAAGACAAAAGTGGTTTTTGGGGTTTATTTTCAACATTTGTTGGAGACAAACTCGCATTAATTTGCTTTCTGGAACCATCGTAATCTATCCAAACTTTCATTGGTTGGCCACTTATTAGAGTCAAGTTTTTTAACTCACCATTTTTGTCATTATAATACCCTGCCGGAGCAGATTTCTCTGACTTCAATCCGTTTATGTCGATTCCAACATGGTTGTCGTTGATGTCGTCGATGTCCTCAACCGCGCTGCTTTCGATCGTGTCGAACTCGACGGCAAAGACATGGTTGGTGGCGTTGCCGTTGTTGGAGCCGTTGAATAGGCCGAGGTAATGGCCAGAAAGAGCTCCCGGGAGGCCTCTCGTCGGAGAGATCACGAAAGCAAAGCCATGGCCACTCAACGTGGCATATTCGGATCGGATGGCGAAGACAAAGGTTGTGGAGAAGGAGAAAACGGCGCCGGCTGGGGAGCTCTTGAAGGTCACTGGGTTGGGAAAGAAGGCGTGGCCTTTTTGCTGCTTTGTGTCGTTCGTGAGGCGCAAGAGGCCTGTGGCGGTGACCTCTGCAATGCCGTCGAGGGCTAGCGCGGCGGATTTGAATCCATTGAAGGTGAAGTTGAGATCTTTGGATGAAGATGGCGTTGAGATTTGGAGTAGAAGCAAAGGAATTAGGAGCTTGGAGAACATGACTAGGCCGTATAGAGTTTTTTTATGAATACTCTATTTAGTGTTTGACTCCCGTATATATACACATATTTTAACTACCTTATAATGTGGCATATATAATGTGTTATCGGTTTAATACCTGTCTGCAATTCTATATCTAAGAGGTCTCAATTCCAAATACCTCATTTTTCATAGGATTTTGAGGTCATAACCTTAATTAATAATCTTAAAAAATAATCCCCCATCCCTCTAAGTTAAAACAACAACAATAACAATAGTAATCCACACCACACTCACTAAAATAAATAAATAACATCATTTTAAGTTTTATTTCGATAGACGTGAATAAAAAGTTGGAAAAGAAATTACCACTAGAAAAAAAAAATTAAGAAAATTTTCAAGAATGTCATAAAAAATCACTATTTTATTTTTGTCATCAAAATTTATCATTTATGAAATTAATATTCTTTTAAGATATCTTTCATAATCTGTTAGAATATTTTTTTTTTTCTTGATGATATATTTTTTGTATTTTATCCTAATACATTTCATATACTACTAGAATCTTTTTATGGCATAAAGTAATAAGATGATTAAAAACAATGGTTATTTTTATAATTTTCTCAAAAATTTAAATTATGATTCAAATCTTTATAACAAACGGGTTAACAGTGTATGCCACTCTTTGTGAATGATGATCTTTTCTAAAACAAGTGGATAAAATTTTCTGTCTTTCAGAAAAATTATGACCACTAATTTTTGTGTTTCAGTCAAAGATAGTATAGAAAATGACATTGACGCTGGTGGGGAACTTTTCTAAACAACAAGTACAGAAATTTACACTTGCAACTTGCAACTTGCAACTTGCAAGGGTCATATTTAGGAGTTAGGACCACTGTACTAAAAGACGAAACAAGAGTTCCATATTCATCAATCACCATGGTTTATTTTTTTGCGTTTTAAAAATTTAAATCAGCGAACTAAACGGGTTCGTAATCACAAACGTCATAAAATTGGAGAAGCCGACCAAAAGAAAAGTCAAATTTATTCACTTGCGAATTGTACATTTATGCTTTCAGAAAAATTGTAGGCCTGTTTGTTTTTGTTTTTGTTTTTATTTTTCACGTTTTTCTAAGCTAAAAAATGAAAACACAATCTAAAAACGCGTTTGGCGCAAAACTTTTCAAAAAACAAAAACAAAAACATTTTTATCTTTTTGTGAAAAACTGAAAACGAAAAAAAGACGTTTTCATTTTCATGTTTTCGTTTTCTGAAAACGGATTTCAGTTTTTTGCCACCGTCCCACCCCCAAATCAGCGCCGCCCCCCCCCCAGCCGTCACTCTTCTCCGACTGTCCCCCCTTCTCGCTGCCGCCACTCTCTTCTCCGACTACCCCCCCTCCCCGCCACCGCCACCGCTCTCTTCTCCGCCCCCCCTACTTTGCCGCTCTTCTTCCTCTGCATGTAAAAATTCACAACTGATTTAATATATTGATTTAATATATTATTATTTAATATATTTAATAATAATATTTATTTAATATATTTAATATTATTATTTATTCAATATATTATTAATTTAAATATTATTACATGTTTTCAAAAATTAAACCATCAAACGCAGTTTCATTTTCTTTTAAAACTGAAATTAATCTCTGAATAAAACTACCAAACGCATTTCAGAAATAATTCTGAAATGAAAATGAAAACGTTTTCATTTCTATTTTCATACAGAAAACAAAATCATTTTGGAAACAATTCCAAATGCACCCTGTACGTTTGACGAATATATGAATTTTTTTTTTTTTTTTTTAAGAAAATGATATCATACCTCCCATTCCTTTAATATTTCTAATAGCAGACGCTTGCATCCGTTGAATTAGAATTGAACGCAGGCGGCGGTGGGGAGTTTTGAGTGCATGGTGTGCACTTCTCATCACCCCCTTGGGCTTGATCATCAAGCATTCCTTGAATGATCTGATCCGTTGACCGGATGAAGGGCTGAGAAGATTGCCATCATCAGGAAGAGATTTACAAGCATTGACGCCTTAAAACGTTTCATGATTTTTGGTCTGAGATATTATTGCTGTGTAATTGTTTCAAGTGGTGATAGTGGTGTTTTGTTTTTGTGGGGGTGTGAGACTTTTTTGAGGCTTTTGAATGATGAGAAAATTGGGAGAATTGGTCTTGCCAAAAATATTTACTGTCAAGCTATATTGTGATTCATCAACAATTAAGCAATGCTATATTGAATGATTAACTAAAAGTTATAATTCACAATGCTATATTGTGATTCATGGAAAAAATCAAGATCAAAAGCAGTAAACTATCAACTGTAAACTCTCTTATGTCATCAACAATTAAGCAACTAACCATAAGAGTATATGCAGACCTTATATAAATCTACATCACTAGCTACTACAAGCACAAGATTTTTACAATACCCACGTACAAAATTAAGTAAAGAAGATAGTAGAGATAGAAAATTTACCCGTCCAACACTCAAAAGGGTACAAGCCTGGGGTGACGTATGTTCAGAATTTGCACCTTCTGAGATGTAAAATACCAAATTTAGCAACATAATTATAACATTTAAAAGGCATTATGATGGATTAAATTAAACACACACAAAAATTGAATCGTGATCTGGTTATTTCAGTAAATTTAGGTGAGAAAACAAAATGAAATTTCGAGAAAATGGCAGAGGAGATAAACAATCTCGTATTCCCTAACTAGTGGAGAAAAGAGAAAACACAAATAAGCCCAAGTAGAACGGTTGATTGGGAAAAGGGAAGAGATAAACAATCTCGTATATCTTTTGCAATTAATTAAAACATTTTCAAATAACTATACACTTTATCTATGATCTTTAAAATATAAGATCTGTTGCTTTTAAACAATTAAATATTAATAAAATGCCTCATTTATTAAGTTTTTAACCAAAATTGACATTTAAAATTAATTTTTTTTAAAGTATTTTCATAACTATATGATTTAAAATTTAATTTGAAATTAAAATTAATTTAAATTTAAACTTTTGAATATGAAACACTCATTATTAATTGAATATAAACATTTTATGAATTTTTTTGGTATAATAAAAAAATTATGAAGTTTTTTTAATATTTTTTACGATAAAAATAACTAAATGAAAAATAAGAAACTTTTCTTTTTTACAACTATTCTAGATGCAACACTTATAAAAGCTGTTAAATTTCTTAACGGTTGGGTCATTTTGTTAATGTTTTATTATTTAAAGAAAATGAGTATTACGTTTTAAAGATTTAGAGATAAAATATTATAAAAGGTGTAATATATTCAAGAAGAATTTTTATAATTAATCATATCTTCTAAAAATGTTTACCTTTTTATACCTTATATATTCTAATAAAAAAACGCTCGAGGTAAAAAAATAACAAAGGAAAAAGATTTAAAGTAAAATGTAAAGGAAGAAAAAAGTCTAAAAGTCAAAAATAGAAAATCCCAAGAAATTTAAAAAAGTTTCACCTGAGCAAGGGGAATTAAATCCTTTACGAAACGTTTGCATATCTCACTCGTGTATCAAATGTTTTGTAATAAAGAAGGACAAGAAAAAAAAAAAAAAAAAAAAAAAAAAAAAAAAAAAAAGAGGCTTGCGACGAATCATTTCGTCAGTGGGTGAAGAGGATTTAAAAAAAAAAAAAAAAAAAAAAAAAAAAAAAAAAAACACTTAGAGAGTGATTTGTACAAAAAAATTATTTTAACGAAGAATTATAGAGAAAAATAAATCTATGACAGTCAATTTGAAGAAAGAAATAAAATAAAAATGTATAGTAGAGCAAAAAAGATAAACATAAAAAAAGGGTGATAAAAAAAAAAGAAAGAAATAAAAGACATAAAAGATAAAAAGAAACGGAAAGTGAAAAGCCAAAAGAAAAAGGCGAGGAAAAAAAAAAAAAAAAAAACTCACTAACGAAACATCAAACATTCCGTTAGTGAGGAGGAGAACTCGAAAAATGGATTATGAAGTATACTTTAATGTTTAATCTCATTAAATAAACACCATCACATTACATTAAATATACAAATTCATACATTTAATCAGTCTACACTCTATTTTAACCTTTAAAATGTCTAAAATACCCTTCAAAAGAAAAATATAAATGCTAAAGAAAGTCTAATCCAAATGAAAAAAAAAAAAAAAAAAAAAAAAAAATGAACAAACAAACAAAAAGAAGAATGCTACAACAAAAATTTTAAGCAAAAAAAGGGACGACTCCTTCGATTCTTTGACGATCTCCCCAACATGTTCGATGATCTCGTGTCGTCCTCGGTCCCCTCCGACTTTCCTTCCCCATTGATGAGATCAAATGGCCCATTTCCCAAGCCCCTAGGAGATTTCGACGATCGCTGACATTGATGGCGTAATAGATTTTGAGAGTAGCACTGATTTTAAAGGCGAGAACGATCATGTTATCACTGTCAAAGAGAAGTTGATTTGACTTCAAAGTTAGCATGCGCAAGCATATATGGTCAAGGTTGGTCTCCTTTTTATACTTTTGGTGTTTTTTGTAAATTTCTTGTTTTGTTGATGAAGATGTTTTCTGTAAATTTCTTGTTTTGTTGATGAATATGGTTCGATTTTGATAAAATCAGGTTATGGGTTATTCATGTTGGCTTAAGACTTCGTTTGATTCATGAGTTTAAACTCATAGTTTTAATTTTTTTATAGTATTTTTTCTCATAAAAAATTTAAATTTAAAAAATTATCACTAATAAATTATCTCACAAAATTTAAATACAAAATTAAAATCACTTATTTGAATTCATGAATTAAACAGTCTCTTAATCTCCATGGTGTTGTGCTAATTCATGGGGTCACATGTATGATTTCATAGTGAATACATCCGGCTATACTTTACAGTTTACTGGTGTTTGATTGTTGATAAATGTTGGAGGTGGAAATTAGAAAATGGCAAATTTGGATAATTTTGGTTGGTTTTCTCAAGTCCACGGTGGTTCTCAAAAAAAAAAAAAAAAAAAAAAAAAAGTGTTTCTTTTGTTTTTGTTTTGTTTTTTGTTTTTTGTTTTTTTTTTTTTTTTTTTTTTTTTTTTTTTTTTTTGTTTTTTTGTTTTTTTTTTTTTTTTTTTTTTTTTTTTTTTTTTTTTTTTTTTTTTTTTTGCAAACCGTCTCTTCATTTGTGTTTTTAGTAATTGTTATTTCTAATTTTTATTATTTCTTTCTTTTAAGGGTGATTTGGGCATTTTGAGTCAAAATTATAAGTTTGAGTGAGAAAATGTATAAATTTGTGTATTAAATATAATATGACGATATATATTTGTGCAATTAAAAATTGAAGGTATACTCTTTAAATAACTCTAAAATACAAGGTATAAAAAGGTAAATAATCCTATTTTTTATCTATAGGAGAAAATTGTCGTTTTCAGTTGGATTAATTTTTTACTTGTCAAATTTATGCATATCAGTATCGAAAATTTACAGCTCGACCTAGGATGAATGCTCTAAATCACACGATTAAAAACAAACCTAATATTTAAGACACAATTCTTACGAGTGGAGCAAAATAGTTTTCTCTGCCATAAATGCACCCTTAATTAAATTCCAAAACTATTCTTATGTGTTTGTTAAGAGCGGTTCTATTTACACCCATTTTTATTTTCTAAACTCCCTTTATAATTACACACATAATTTTTGAATAATTAAATTTACTTTTACACACCTTGTATTTCAAAATTACCCTTAACAATTTTTATAAAATTATTAAAGGTAGTTTTATTCACAATCTCTCTTTATTCTCTACACTCCCTCTAACTATAAACCCTCACATAACTTAATATTTTACTATGATATCATTATTTATTTATCACTGTCTATTTTAGGTTCAAAAATAATAATTAAAAAAGTAATTAAAAAAGCAAAAACGAAAAAGAACATATGAACACACGCAGCAAAATATACAATTGACATATGATCAAACCAAATGGCAAAAGTGCATATGAGCACAAGCAACAAAGAAAACAACGAAGAAGAAAAAATATTGAATCGACTTTGTAATAAAAAAAAAAAAAAAAAAAGGTAAAATAGTAATTAAGTTTGAAAAATGAAATAATTAGCAAATGAATATAAACATAAAAGAAAAGCTATTGAAAGTTGAAAAATAGGGTTTTAGATATTAGAATTTTCATGAAAAAAAAAATCATAAAAATTAGGATTTTTATAAAAAAAAAAAAATCATGAAAATTTAACATAACTTCACATAACTCTTTGGAATAGTCATTGAAAGTTGAAAATTAGGGTTTTGTCATGAATTTTAAAATAAAAATAATTTATAATTTGAGAATATGACGTGCATTTGGGTTGTGATGAGAGGAAAAAAAAAAAAACTCTATCATTAGTTTTCTTTTTCAAGTATAATTTAATTTTTATTTAATTGTCATGTGTCCTTTTTTATCATTTTATGTGAGGCTTTTTTTGTAATAGGAAATTTTAATTAAAAAAAGAGTGTGGAGAGTAAAAAGTTGTGTGTGCATCGAGCCACTCTCTTGCTAATAAAAAAGTATTCCTTATATTTTGCAACTATTCCGACTCTACGTTTTTCAAAATAGTTAAAAAAATAAAACTAGTCAAAGTTTTTAAATTCTAAAAAACACGTCAGTAATTAGTATTTAAATATTATTTGTCATTAATTACTCAAGTTTATTTTTTATTTATTTATTTTTTTTATACAACAAGAAATTAAACTCGTAACCCTCTAACCCAATCCCACCCCACCTAAATCCCAATGTCACTAGACCATAGGCACTTAAGATTTTCTTTAATAAACCAAAGCTAAATAAAACCAAGGAAAAAAAAAAAAAAAAAGAACCAGTGGGTTTGGACGATCATGGAGCATAATCTTGTACGAGACATAAGCGAAAATACGACAAGTCATGTGTGGATGACAAGGGCGTTGTGTTGGATCAATTTGACATGGCAAATTTTGGATTTTTTAAATAGATTTATTTTATTGAAAATTTTAAGTTTTAAACTGAATCTAATTCTTAGTTATTAGTATTTCAAAATTAATATTTTTATATTGATTGTTAAGGTCATTTATGTTTTTTTTTTTTTTTTTTTTTAATTTAACCAGTTAATGGGCTTTTTTTAGTTCTTTTGAAAACTTAAGGGATAATTTTTAGGACATATTTAGGCACTATATCCTGACTTTTTAGGTTGGATTGACTTTTATCATCGATACTAAAATTATTATAAAATATACCACAGTGACATCACCTAAATTTTATATAGTGAGTAAAATTATGCTTGTATTTTTTTGTATTTGATTCGATATCATTGGATTTTGAGAGAGTTTGTGGTTTTTTAAGTATATATTTATGATTTTTGTAGATTTTATAATTTTTAAGTATTTTTTACTGTCATTTTTTATCATAATTTATGTCTACTGACATATGTCAATTCAAATTTAGGGTCCATTTAGTTCATTGATTTGAGTTTTTAATTTGAGTTAAGATGTGACTTTATGTGAGAGTTTTTTACGGTAATAAAAAAATTAGATGTGACTATTTCTGAGAGTTTTTTACTGTAACAGAACTCAAACTTTAAATAAAAATCGGTAAAATAAATGTGACCTTAAAATATGTGGTATTCCAGTAAAGTACTCATAATTTTGAGATGATTTAACGAACACATAAACGCAAACATGAGATTTAGTTAAAACTCAAGGGTATTTTTTGGATTTTCTTGTTCGTTCCGTTTTTGTACAACCCATCATTTTTTTAGTGGTCATTGTCTCATTGAAATGTCCTTCCCCCTCGTTGTACGTTTAGCAAAATTGTTTTTCTCGCACAATATCATTTTGTTTGTTTTTTCGGAGATTTTAAAGTAAATGGTTGTTTTTAAGCATTTTTTAATAAATGACCTCAATTTTGTTAAATTAGAAAAATTAAAATATATTATATATGGAAATGGTTAATCAATAATGCATTAATTTATGGTTTATCACTTATTAACCAATATCAATCAATGATTAAATAATTTAAATCAATAATTTAGTAGCTTATCCGTGAGAAACTATTAAATCAATTATAAACTACTGGTATTTTATTAATTAACTAATGTAAAAAAATCAATTTATCTAAAATAAAGTTCGGTCATTCACCTAAACAAAATTAATTACTAAATGAAAAATGTCCTAATTTACTTTCACGCCTTAATTTACTTTCACCCTCTTCTATCTCCTCGCTCACTTCATCTAATATTTTTTTCTTTTCTTTCTTTCTTACTAGTGCCATGGACGAATTCATATCAATGCAAATAATTAAATAAAATTCAGATATTTTTTTTTTCATGCTTATAATTTGATTCTTGTGTTATGCCTATTGCTTTTCATTTTTCAATCTATATCCTAAGCTGATTTCTGTTTTCTATAATATGCAATGCAATGCTAAATCTAATTTTATATGTTTATAATGTAGAGTAACCATGTTTCAACTTTTAGTATGAAAGAAAATAGTGATTAACAAAATCTAATTACTAATTGGTTATCATAATTTAGATGATTAATTAGGAGTGATTAAAAAAATCTAATTACTAATTAGTTATCCTAATATTAAGATAGTTAGCATAATATACAATTTCCTTTTTTTTTTTTAAAGTTCAACGCACAAAAATCTACTAAAATGGTAGTAAGTAAATTTATAACAGGTTATTATGATTCTGGGCGTAAGTAAACACATGAATGAGATTGAGACTAATTCCGACTCTAATTCCTGAAACCTACGTAAACAACTTATTCTGACTCTGATTCATGTCCACTCCAAATCCTCTCTACTCCAATTATGGATAAATAAGCATGCCATAAACGTTACCAAACATGTTTATTTTTTATCTGTAAAATAAAAACAAAATGTAGTTATTGTTTGTTATTTGAAACACAAAAGCAAAAAGTAATTCCCGATTAGCAGGGAATGAAATTGGGCAGTTTGCTTTGGTTAAAAAAAAAAAAAAAAATTCATGGAACCAAACCAAGTAAAATGTTAAGTTTTGTAATTTCAAACCCAAAACTAAAAGAAAAAAGTATTTTGTTGATAGTTACATGATACGATGAATTGAAAATGATGAAACTGAATTCGTTTACTTTTTTCGTCACAACATTTCTTATTCTTCTTCTTTCGCTTTTTTTATTTTTAACAAACATATGTATAATAATTTAGTGGACCAACAATAGTTTTATAATTTAACACTCCCTTTCAGTGTGGGCTAAATAATGTACAATCGTATGAGTAAATTAATTAGAAAGTCCAACACATGATGACAATTTAAATGGGGACAAAGAGTGCAATTACGATGGTTTGAGCTAAGAACCTCCCGTTCTAATACCATATTATGTTACAATTCATCTCGAAAACTTAAACTATTAAGAGGTGGACCAACAATAGTTTTATATTTTAACCAATAATGCACGGATTAACTTTATAAATGTTACTTAAACTATGTATCCTCGCTCGATATGTTTTTTGAATTTTTCAAAGAGTTCATTTCATTTACTATGTAAAGCCATTTAAAACAATCTTGTATTAACTTATTAGTTTCATAAATGTCTTTTAGATATTATTTATTCTGTTTCAACTTGCCCAGATATTTTAAAAATTAGAGGATAAATTTATATTAAAATAATAGCTTAGAGGACAAGTTGTTTTAAAATCAATAGCTCAACCAGTAATATTAGGAATTACAAGAGCAAAATAGGCCACTTTCAAATTTTATTATCATGTTGAATTAAGATATACAGTTCGTGGGTGTTCATCGAATTACTCCATAATGCATCAATGATAAAAATAAATAAAAGCATTTTACCAATAAGTTAGTTAAATTAAAGAGCCAAAATTCTTTTTTACGAGATAAAATCATTTTAATACTATTTGTTATGGCAAAATATGTTGTTAGTACTCTGTATTTTAAAAAATATTAAAAGAGTACACACTCTTAAAGAAACGTTATTTTAGTATTTTAAGACCAATTTTTAGGACGCCCAATGTCCAAAATGTTGTTTTTATTAATTAAATAGAAACTAATAACCATAAAAATATTTTCCAAAAACAAGTTAACTTATTCAAATTTTTTAATTTTTAACTATTATAGTATTTTTAGAATTTCTTAAAAAAATTATTAGTTTGTCATTAGTTAGTGAGAATGGTAGAATCGATATTTTATATCTCAAAAATCAATCTCATAATATTAAAAGATTATTATTTTAAATGTGAATATACTGTTTTCGTATTATTAAAACCACATAATACTAACGGGATGTTTAACTATAATAAAGAGTGCTAAAATGATAATATGACTTTAATTATTTTGAAGACAAGAGCCAAACAAAATAAAATTTTTAGGCTCTGTTTATTTCACTGATTCGAGTTTTATTATAGTAAAAAACTCTTAAAAATAGTCACATTTAACTTTTTTATTACAGTAAAAAGCTTTCATATAAAAGCACATATCAACTCAAATTAAAAATTTAAATCAGTGAATAAAACGGCCTTAATAATACATGTATACATAGGCTGACACACATACAAGAAAAGTAATTGACATTTTTTAATTTACCGGCCACCAGAGAGAAGCGACTCGGCAATGGACGATGAGGGGTGTGGGAAGGTCGTGTTCATGGAAGACGGATAGGACATGGTGAAATCGTTAAACCCTTCTCCCTTAGCAAACGTCAAACCACCTGTGCAGAGTCCCAACGTGGACAAGTCTGGCATTGCAATGTCCATCCCCAAGTACTGCACCACCTGCCTCATGCTCAGCCTCACCGCCGGTTTTGAATGCGAACACAGCAGCCCCAACTTCATAACCAGCTCCACCTCCTCCTCCACAAAATCCGTCCCCAAATTCGGATCTTTCGCCTCCGTAATACTCCCTCTACTCCAACAAGAAAACACATAATCCACCAGTATCACGTCCTCTGCTAAATGTCGTCCTTCTATCGGCCTTCTACCACTGGCGACTTCGAGGAGGAACGCCCCGAAGGCGAAGACATCAGTGCTCGTCGTCGCCTTTCCGGTTCTAGTATGTTCTGGCGCGAGATATCCTACGGTTCCGACAATGTGTGTGGTTTGAGGATTGGTCCCATGCTCGTATAGCCTCGCCAAACCAAAATCCCCTAATCGGCCGTTCAACTCTCCGTCGAGAAGCACATTACTCGCCTTGACGTCGCGATGAATGACGACTTGTTCCCACTCTTCGTGGAGGTAGAAAAGGCCGGCGGCGACGCCTTTTATTACATGAAATCTCTGATTCCAATTGAGTGTCGTTTTTGGTTGGTCATAAAGGTACTTGTCTAAGCTCCCATTAGGCATGTAATCATAGACTAATAGAAGTTCCCCTTTTCGGCGACAATAGCCTAAAAGGCGTACCAGATTCCGGTGTCGCAGCCGGCCCATAGTAGCGATTTCGGCGACGAATTCTTTCATCCCTTGTCTTGATTCATGAGAAACTTTCTTCACAGCAATCTCTTTTTTTTGTTGTGGGTAACACTCCTTTGTAGACTCTCCCAAATCCTCCACTCCCCAAAAACTCTTTTTCCTTGAACCCCTTCGTAGCAATATACAAGTGTTTGTATTTGTACCTTTGAGGCGCATATTCAAGTTCCCAATCTTCCACCAATTCAGCAAACTTTCTCTTCCGTTTAATAAAATAAACCACACCCAAAATTCCGACCACGGCAAATGTTAGACAAATCGCCGGCAATCCAATTGTTAAGAGCTTCGATGTTGGCTGCGGTTTTATCCGGGGTAGCTTCGGAAGGTCGGAGATGTCAAGGTCTTCAACTTGACCGTTGAGATTAAAGCTCCAACCAAGTATGTAATGAGAAGTAGGGGCAGTGCCAGTGGAGGAGGAAAAACCAACGTACATGGTTTCTTCAATTACTGAAGAAAGATCTTTAGTCAAAGACAAAAGTGGTTTTTGGGGTTTATTTTCAACATTTGTTGGAGACAAACTCACATTAATTTGCTTTCTGGAACCATCGTAATCTATCCAAACTTTCATTGGTTGGCCACTTATTAGAGTCAAGTTTTTGAACTCACCATTTTTGTCATTATAATACCCTGCCGGAGAAGGATTCTCTGACTTCAATCCGTTTATGTCGATTCAAACATGGTTGTCGTTGATGTCTTCGATGTCACTGCTTTTGACCGTGTCGAACTCGACGGCAAAGACATGGTTGGTGGCGTTGCCGTTGTCGGAGCCGTTGAATAGGCCGAGGTAATGGCCAGAAAGAGCTCCCGGAAGGCCTCTCGTCGGAGAGATCACGAAAGCAAAGCCATGGCCACTCAACGTGGCATATTCGGATCGGATGGCGAAGACAAAGGTTGTGGAGAAGGAAAAAACGGCGCTGGCTGGGGAGCTCTTGAAGTTCACCGGGTTGGGAAAGAAGGCGTGGCCTTTTTGCTGCTTTGTGTCGTTCGTGAGGCGCAAGAGGCCTTTGGCGGTGACCTCTGCAATGCCGTCGAGGGCTAGCTCGGCGGGTTTGAATCCATTGAAGGTGAAGTTGAGATCTTTGGATGAAGATGGCGTTGAGATTTGGAGTAGAAGCAAAGGAATTAGGAGCTTGGAGAACATGGCTACGCCGTACAGAGTTTTTTCTTCTGCTATGTATACTCTATTTTTTAATGTTGATCTACTTTGGTTTTTAATAAGCTAACACGTGTTCGTGTTTGACTTCTATGAGAAATTAAACATATATACACTTAGATTTTAATACCTGTCTGTATATTTTTAATAAGCTAATACCTGTCTGTATATTTTAATACGTGTTCGTGTTTGACTTATATATATATATATATATATATATATATATATGTTATAGGTTTAATACCTGTCTGCAATTCTATATCTAAGAGGTCTCAATTCCAGATACCTCATTTTTCATAGGAAAAAATTTGAGGTCGAGACCTTAATTAATAATCTTAAAAAATAATCCCCTATTCCTTTAAGTTAAAACAACAACAATGATAATAGTAATCCACGCCATACTCACTAAAATAAATAAATAAATAACATCATTATAAGTTTCATTTCGATAGAGTTGAACAAAAAGTTAGAAAAGAAATTACCACTATAAAAAAAAAAAATTAAGAAAATTTTCAAGAATGTCATAAAAACTACTATTTTATTTTTTTCATCAAAATTTATCATTTATGTCATTAATATTCTTTTAAGATATCTTTCATAATCTATTAGAATATTTTTTTTCTGATGGGATATTTTTCGTATTTTATCCTAATACATTTTATATACTATTAGAATCTTTTTATGGCATAAAGTAATAAAATGCTGAAAAATAATGGTTATTTTTATAATTTTTTCAAAAATTTAAATTATGATTCAAATCTTTATAACAAATGGGTTAACTGTGTATGCTACTCTTTGTGAATGATGATCTTTTCGAAACAACAAGTGGATAAATTGTTATGTCTTTCAGAAAAATTATGACCACTAATTTCTCTGACTGAACCACTAATTTTTATGTCTTTCAGAAAATGACTCTGGTGGGGGGCTTGTCTAATTTCGAAACCACATGTAGAGAAATTCGCACTTACAGCTTGCAAGGGTCATATTTAGTAGTTAGTTCCACTGTAAAAGATGAAAGAAGGTCTAATTTTTCCATGTTTTAGGTAATTGTCGTAGTCACAGACGCGATATATATGGAGAAGCCGATAAAAAGAAAAGTCAAATTTATTCACTTGCGAATTGTACATTTAACGAATATATTTTTTTTTTTTTTTTTTTTTTTTTTAGAGAAAAGAAAGAAAATAGAGGAAGAATTTTGTAGAGAAAAATATAATTTTAAATTATTTGGTAGAGAGAAAATGTGGAAGGAAGGAAAATAAAAATCTATGAGTCATACCAATTTTTAATCCTTCTAACTTTGGGAAGAAAAAAGGAGGGAAAAAGTTTGACAAAAAAATGAGATGTAAAATAATGGTTGTGTTTGGAGTTATTTTTATTTTTGTTTTTAATGTTTTTTGAGAAAGAAAAATGCAAACGGGAGAGAAACGACATTTGACATAATTAAAAATAAAAAATAAAAATGAAAAACAATTTTTTAGTTTAGTGTAAAATAAGAGAGAAATGAAAAACGACTTTTAGTCATTTTTCATATTTTGTTTCCATTTTGTCCTCTCTCGAGTAGAGAGAGAGACATTAATGGATTTTTTTATCTTAAAACAATCTCTTGATAAAACTACCAAACGTATTTTTAAAAATGATTCCTATCTGAGATTAAAAACGTTTTCATTTCCATTTTCATACGAAAAATAAAATCATTTTGGAACGAATTCCAAACACAACATTCACCGTTCGTCATATTTTTATTTGTGTTGGGGTATTATTGTAAAATGCATTAAATTTGACATTTTTTTTTTTACTTTTCTTTCTCTTCTACCAAACAACATGAGAGAAAATCATTTTACTTCCTTCATTGATGTATTTTATTTCTCTTTCCTATCCACTCTGCCGAACATAACATGAGTGAGAGGAGGTATTGAAATTAAAACATTAAATTTGAAGGATGTTGTAATTTTTTTAAAAAAATAGTGGTTATTACTAATTTTTTTTTTTTTTTTTGTTTTCATGAAAAACTCAAACTACGAAATATATTATTATTATTATCCTTAATCAAAATTATGATGACTAATTTCTCCTTCAGTCAGGATATTATAGAAAATGACCTTCATGGTTGGTGGGGGCTTTGATGGGCTGCAAGTAACCATGGGCGAAGTTTCTTTGCTATTGTTTATGGAAATGATAGGGTTATCATGAAATAGAAAATAATGCATAATTGGAAAATAAAAACGCATACGCTGAAGGAATATCTTTTGTAGACGTTTAGTTTAAAGATTTAAAATCATAATTCATAATCATTTTCAATTTACGTATATTTTTTTAAAAAAAAAAACGTTTTAACAAGTCACAAATCATAATTCAAATCATAATATGAATTCTCATACTAAGATTTCTGATGATTACATTCACATGTGAAAGTCTTAACTAGTCCAACATATTATCATATATGACAGTAAATAAAGACAGGTAGATGATCTGCATGTAAGCCTTCACCAACAGATAGATGGTTTGACTAAAGACTTTACTTAATTTTTTATGTAAATTTTTACGAATAAAAAATAAAAAATTATTATTACTAAAAAATTTAAATTATAAAATTAATAATTAAAAACCCTAATTTAAACTATTGCTTGAACTCATATACACAACGGGTCGGGTCAACCCTACCATCTTCTGACTAGATCTTAGTAAGACATCTTTTTGGACTATGCTAAATTAACTTTCATATTACTTTTTTTGTTTTAACTCGACTTTAACAAAATCTAATGCACTGCCATCCTAGTATACTCTGCTATAGAAAGCTCTTCACACACACACAAAACAAACTTAACTAAATATGCATGCTTCAATATTATAGTGAAACTCATCATGTACCATATACAACAAGAATGACGCAAAATGAAGTATGTGAATAGATACTAATACAAAAAATGAATATCTCATCAAGTTTTCTACAACTAAAGTAATAAAACCCCTTTTTTCTCCAAGTTTTCTGAGAATCCAGAAACATGTTTTATCCATAGACTAATTTGGGTGTTAATTCTCGAAAACCGGTTACTTGTCTTCCATCTCATCGCAGCTCGTATGATGAAAAACTGAAACCGATCTTCCCTCATTGGTAGATTTCAGCTCCAGCTTCTGGAACGGGCTGCAATTCGTTCAAGTAAATTGTCATTTACTTCTCTGTTATTCCGGAGTCAATCAGCATTCCCCAAATAAGGTTGCAAGATTAAATTATCATAAATTACTTCAGAAGCATAACTAGCTTAAGATTTGATCTACTTCTCTTTAAAATGCCTAGTACTTCAAACTTGAACAGAATATTTAAACAGAAAAAGGGATCATAGATTAGAGAAAGGAAGTTAGAAGGAAAAAATGTCACAGTGAAAAAGAAAAGCCATCAGTTTCCTCTTTATATAATGTAAAACAAAATGCTTTGGGCACCAGTAGAAAAGAAGGGAGTAAAGACCTGCTGTTAGGATCATAGTAGAAGCCATTGATAGATCCGTCACTACAAGAGAAGCATACATAGTAAAAGCCAGCTATAGTTAACCCGCAGTCCGTTCCGACATTCACGAAGTATTGCTCTTTCCATCTCTGCACCAGGCAAAAGAATTATTGAAGAGGTCTTGCTTTGGATATAGTACCCTTCTATCAAGCGGCAAAAATATGTGAAATGTTTACCATAAATATGTACGAATAGATAAACAAACAAACACATGAATTGGGAGATTAGGAATTTTACGAGTCTGATTAAGAAGTCGGGATTCTCACCGTTAAAGGACTAAAGGAAGTAAACTTGGTCCAGTGCCTAATATCATCCTCTGGTCTGCCAAGATATCACAAACTAGTCAGAAGTAGAAAACAGATTTGTTCGTGGTTCTGATTTTTGAATAGCTATCTAGTGAATGGCAATGGCATCATAAAAGCAGTACTTGATAGTATCAGCAATAATTATAAATAAAGAAAAGATAGAATCTGCAATTTAAACAGGATTTGAGCTACCTAAAAAGTACAATGAATTGAGAAAAAAAAAAAAAATACAAAACGAAAGGAAACATACGTTGCTTCCCATTTGCCAGTGAAGAAAGTATAATTCTTGGTATCAACAATTTCTCCTTCCCAAAAGGTTACTACCTGACAGATGATAGAATTATAAAAGGTAATGCTTTATAAGGACTTCAAAAAAAAAAAAAAAAAAAAAAAAAAAAAAAAACAGAGAGAGAGAAATAAAACTACAAAAGCTGGAATCTCTATGTTTTTTTTTTATTTTTTTTTAATTTTTACAATAATATACAAAACGATATTCTTACGTCAAAGGATGTCATTGAACATAAAGAAACGCAAAAGAGGAAAATAAAAGCAACAAACACTTCTAAGTTACATTATCATCTGAAGGTTTTGAGAAGAAAATAATTCAATTCTTCTTATTGAATAATATGTGAATTACATGAATAAATGGGATTGCTTGTATCCTTGTAATCCTAACTAACTTGCTGACAATAACAAATCTAGAACCTATAATATCTGAATCCTAAGTTCTAGGATTCAGATTTTTTATTGAACAAAAAATAGAACTAAATCCTAACAAACTCCCTAACTTTCTGGCACTCCCCCTCAAGTTGGTGCGTAGATATCGATCAAACCCAACTTGCTGACAAGAACCTTGAAGTTAGGTTTGAACAATCTTTTTGTACGAATGTCTGCCATTTGCTACGATGTTGTAATTAATGGTATCCAAATGATTCTTGCTTCAAGCTTCTCCTTGATAAAATGTCTATCAATCTCGACATGCTTGGTTTGGTCGTGTTGGACTGGATTATGAACAATGCTTATCGCTGCTTTATTGTCACAGTACAGTTTCATCGGTGTATTCACAAGCTTCTGTAATTCTGCAACAACCCGTTGTAACCATAATAATTCACAAACTCCATTGGCCATGGATCCAAATCAGAAGCTCAAGGAAAAAACTGATGGTGTGCCAGTTGATACAACCAAGCGAGTTGATATATCTCTCTCATACTCGGCCAGTTATCGCATTTGCACTCACCATGTGAAGAACATCTCGAGGCAGTCTATAGGATCATGAGGAACCTAAAAGCTACCCCATGAAAAGGACTCATTTTCAAGAAACACTCGGAATATTGCACGAAGTAGCGCCGAGGCCGAGTTTCGAGCAATGGCACATGGCATCTGTGAAGCTCTTTGGTTAAGTAAAGTTTTGGAAGAATTAAGGAGGCCAACTTATCATCCCACAAAATCTTCTGTGACAATAAAGCTGCAATAAGTATCGCTCATAATCCTGTACAACATGATAGGACCAAATATGTTGAGATAGATCGACATTTTATAAATGAAAAGCTCGAGTCTAGCGAGATTTGTCTGCCTTTTGTCCCAACGACTCAACAAATTGAAGATATATTGACCAACGAACTTCTGAGAGAGCTAACTTCGAACATCTAATTAGCAAGTTAGGCATGATTGATATCTCTGCTCCAACTTGAGGAGGAGTGTCGGAGTGTTAGTTAGGATTGGGGGAAAAATCGGATTAGATTTAATTGTTTCATTAATCAGTTTGAATTTAGAATTCTAGACAAGATCTTCTAGTTGTTTCTGATTTTGTAATTTTTGATTTCATACGTAGATAGGATTTGATTTTCGTTCCTAGATTTAAAGGGATATAGTTCAACATCTCTGCCTATTAATATGCAATTTCTGATTGAATGAATAAGATCCGAAAAATGCTTTTGTCCCCTCAAACTTACACTATAGTATCTAAATCCTAAGTTCTAGGAATCAGATTTTTTATTGAACAAAAGATAGAACTAAATCCTAACTAACTCCCTAACTTTCCGACACCATCAAATTACAATCTTACAAAAAACTCTGTAAATATGTGACGTTTGGAACAAGTTAAGAAATGGTACGTAAAGCTTTGAAATTTTAGGAATTGAAGTGGTTAAATTGATTTCTGATGCATCATCTGTAACACCCATTTTTCAAAACTGATAAAATTCTTAGAAGTAGATGTTAGGAGTTAACTTGAGTAATGTTATGGTGTTATGTTTAGTGAATTCTAACATCACAATGAGTTTAATTCCGCAGGTGATCGCGGTGAGGACTCGAGGTGCTAAAAACAAGTTCATGCCAAATTGTTAAGTTTTATATGATGATTTAATGAATATGTATGTTGATTTAATACCTTTGATAAATTATATGGATATATGGTTTTACAAAATACATATTATATAGCTATGTGTATATATATATAATATATATGTAAAATATCAATAGCCAACCACCGTTTATGTTATTTTATTTTTTTTTTTGTGATGATTATTTCTATGATGAATTGTTAAGGGTGAGGATTAGTTAATGTCTTTGGAGTCAATGACCGTATAAAGAAACTTTGACCATGGTTTGCAACACGATTTCTACCTCCTTGACAGCCATTATATCACCCAATTCAAGCCAATTAATATCCTTATTGAGTTATATATTGCAAGCTTCATTCATTTTCGTTTTGGGCCTATTTATGAAAGGAAGTCAACTACATAAACGTACAATAATGTGAGGAAAATGGGCAGATTCATTGTTAACCAACCTTGCCGTATATGTGTATTAACCATATGCATGGTCGAAGGAAAATAGGGTAGTCAGCGTACTTGAAGCAAAATAAATAATAATAATAATAATATCTCTCTAACTCACTCTCTCTCCCTCTCACGCTTATGCTCTCTCTTTCATATATCTCTATCATTTTCTCTCTAGAGCCCCAATTCCCAGAGACATTTTTCATCTTCTTCTCCTTATTTCTTCTTTTCTCACGTTTTTAAACACCACAAGAGAACTTTTGTTTTATCAGCCGCCAAACTCATTTTCTCTTAATCCCTTTTGAAATCATCAATCACTCAAGATAAAATTTAGAGATTGTTAAGGTATGATTCTAAATTATTGATTCTATGATTTTGAGTGTTGATTTCTATTAGACTCTATGTTATTGTTAGTCATAGTTATTATTTGATTGTTTTGTTGTGTATCTCCATAGAAAGCATGCTATAGAGGTTGGCCATTTTGATAATTAAATTAATAATGGAATTATTGGTTCTTGTACAACCTAGAAACATGCAAAGGATTTATTTATGATCATTTATATGATTGGCTCATGTGATTCTTTTAATAATCATTTTACAGATATAAGATGTATATATATGCAGGTAATTATATTTCTTTAAGTATTAGAAACATGTTATAGGGCTGAAGAATAAATGGAGTGCTGTTTATACATGTTGAGGATGATGGTTTTGTATTTTATAGAATTATTGGTGAATTTTCGTCCTAGTTTGAGTACTGGAATTTCTCCAAGTTTCATGTCTGATTTTAAAACAGGGTTTGAGGGAGCAAACAAACTCCGTTTTTAACAAATTAGATACCATCGGAAAGCTCTAGATGTCTACTTTAATTTAAAATTTGTTTCAGGTTATTTGGAGTTCTATGTGAACTATTATGAGTTTTTAAAGGAGTAAAGGTCAGGCTGTCAGTTTTTATTAGGTTTTGTAGTTTTGTGTAATCAGTGGGTTTTTATGTCGTGATGTTAATGAACGGTGAAAATGGTATATTAAATGCTATTTTAACGTAATTAATGTATTTGATGAGATGTTAAGGTTCTTTTTAGTAATCTTATTTATGATTTATGGCATGAACGGTTCTAGAAGCAAGCACCCGAGGACCTCATTCGTCGCGTTACCGTTGTGAAATTTTAAAAGGCTAAGTAAGGTGCTCATGTAAGTACACTCTCACCTGCAACATGAATTGAAGAATTTAGAAGTATATGATTTTGATGTTTATGATGATGTTATGACGTTTTTAATAATCCTCTTATGATGACGTTTTGAAGAAAAATGTATATATAAGTATTTTTATGTTTTTATATGGCGTTGTACACCCTTGATGTGACCGGTGAGCAGTCTTATTGCCACGGTTTGTTTGGGATTTGCTACCCCATGCTTTCCGTGGCTAGCGCGCTATGATGGTACAACGCCGGGCCCAATATATGATGGATTTTAAAGTTTAAAATATGCTCAAAAATAATTATTTTCATGATGACGTTTATTGTTGATGAATAAAAATGTTTATTTACATTTGTGAGAATTAAGTGTCTTACTAAGCCCTTGCTTACATAAGTTATTTCATGTTGCAGACAATCAAAAGAGTAAGATGTAGCCATGGAGAATATTGAGGCGGATGCGAGCTATGCGTGATAGGAAAATGGGAGAAACGATCATGAGATGAAAGTGTTTAAGGTTAAACAAAGTTTTTGGTTTTTACTTTTATTATTTTGAAACTTCAGTTTATGGTGGTTTTGATTTGAAGAATATTTTAGAATTTATGGATTTTAATAACTAAGTTGAACCGAAGGTTGTTTTATTTTCTTTGTGGAAGTTCAAATTTTAAAGATAGTATGTTTTAAAAAAAAAATCTAGGCTTTTCTTTAAGTCGTTCAAAGTAAAGTATTTCAAGTTTAATAATTTTCCGCATTTTTTAAGAGGTAAATGTTTGAAAGTTAAAATAACTGTGACGGTCCGTGAGAGATCGTTACATCATCTTATAATTAATGGTAAACTGCAATTCAGGACAGCTGACACGTGTACATGCAAATCAATGCAGTATAAAGCCACGAAATAGATGTCACAGTACCTACTCATAACTAATATTGTGAAGAGATATCCTCAAAAGAAAAGCAGCTGCTTTGCTCTTTAAGATGTATATATCCCTTTTTCTTTTCCTTTTTTTGGTAAAAATGTATATATCTCGTTTGTTTGTTTGTTTTTAAAAAGGGAGTCACCATTGCATTGACAATCCTAAATAGTTCCACAAGCAGGAAACAAGGAAGGACAAAGAGGCTACCCAGACATGTTAAGTGGTTGACGTATGAAGAGCAGAGATTTCTTACTGGTGTGTCTGCCATGGGAACGTTAAGAGCTTCCATGGTACCACAAAGATAACCGTGTTCCAGGTCACGTCCTTGTATACAGACATTTACCCTCCATGCTTCATCTTTTTTTGCAGACCAGAAACATTCTGAGTACCAGAGAAGGTCTGTAAAATAATTAGACCACTGAGATCAACAGAAGCTTTTTACCTTTCTGAATCTTCATTTACATGCACTGATGCACAAACTTTACATGACAACAATAATGTATAATGAATATCAAATAAGAACGAAAACAAAGAGAAGAGAACAGGGCTCCCCTCTCCACCTCAAAACAAAGAAGCGATATTCTCAAGTGACGATTCTTACCCTTAAACAAGCAGTTGCAGCCAAAGTACTAAATAGCAAGACTAACATTTTGTTTTGAAACTGATATTCAATATCACGGTTACCAAATAAAAGCTTCAAAGTATCAAACAATGTAAAGAACGAAATTGTCACATCTCCATCTTTCATGTACTAGCAACATACAATTTGATGTTCATACAGAGTGTAGTGAAAGACAGGGGTAATAAACCACATATGTAAAAATTAAGGAGTATAACTTTAGCCACTTGCCAAGAACATGTTGCTTTAATTAATGAGAGCAAGACTTGACGATTTTAGCCAGCAGATGGCGTACTAATCCATGCGGCCTTATGATAAGTGCACGAATTTCCACTTTTAATGTTCATAATTGTCAAACTATTTTATCAAATTTGTGATTTTAATTTCAAATATTCCTAAATTTAGAGGATTTAATTTTGATTGGATTTAGTTTATTTTTCAGGTTTTTTGAAGAAAACAATTGGATTTGGGCTAGTTTACCAAGCAAAACCCAAAAATTGAGCCCAAGAAAAGCCCAATTCGGGCCAAAGCCCATCAGCCCATCAACTCCCCGAGCTGAGCCAACAAGCCGCGAGCCCGCCATCGCCACGTGTCGAGCACTGCCGCATCGCAGGCGTGGGACCCAGCTGTCCCCTCGCAGACGCGCGCTTGGCACGCACCGCCGCTCCTCTGCGCGAGTTCTCCTCACGCGCGCGTCACCCGGACTTCCTCTCTCTTCCGTGTGGGTCCTGCGTTCCAGCTCCCTCCAGTCAGCTCACGCCACGTGTCCCACCTGCTCCCCGCGTACGCGCGTTTCCTGCGCAGTCTCCCTCTCCGCGCGACTTACTCTCCCGCGCGCGTCCAGCTCTCGCCACGTGGTCCAGCTGTGCACCATTTCTTCTCCCGCGCGCGAATCATTTGGCGACACGTGTCCCACTCTTTAGAAGCATGATGTTTTTCTCCCCCGATTAAGCATCCGATTTGTATAGTTTTTAGCATATTCAAACTTTATAAATAGGATTATTATCAAAGTGATTAAGTTGGAATTTTTAGAGCCTAAATTCTCACATATTTAGGTGAGGCTAGAGATGATCCTATATGTGTAGTGAACTTATTTGGATTTTTGATTCTCCAATGGTTTGTAAGTTTTATACATTTGAGTAAATAATTTTCTTTTATCATATTTCTTCTTCTTATCAATATATTTTATTGTCAACTCTCATATAAATCTAGTCATGCTCTTTTTATGTGATTGTTGCATTATATTATATATTGATCGGTATTGTTTTATGAGTAGTCTTTTACTGCATTATTGCCAACGGTATATTGTCGCTCTTGGATTTCTCATAAGATAATTTTTCCTAAATCTAAACGTTAGAATTTTATTTACTCGAATACATTTTTAATTCATATGTTCTTCAAATATTTATTTTCCGATTGATTGTTTGGGATGTGAAACTTTCAATTGAGTCAATTCATGAATCAAAATCCAAATAGGTGAACAAAGCATATGGAGGATTCTCAAAACCTTACCACTTTTTATTATTGAATTTTTTTTATTTTAAATTGTTCAAAAAATATCAAAAACACTCATTCATTTTTCTTTGTTTGATTGCTTACTTTCATAACACTTTTTATTTGCTAATCAGATCTTGTTCAATTTAACACTTTCTCGTGGGATCGACCGTTCAAATTGTACTACAATTGACCGCTTGTTTTTGTACACGTTTGGGCGTAATCACCTTAGCACTTTCATTCTATCCTAAGCGGCCGAACTCACGAAAACTCAAGCTACAAACTTAAACAAACGAGTGAACAAGAAGGAATGGGAGAATGAAAGAAATTTGAATATTAGTGGATACCTAAACATTTTAGCAAAAAAAAAAAGAAGTATGAATCACCCAAATAAATATTACTTTTAGTTATCTCAATGTGCAGCCTCTACGTTTTTCAAAATAGTTAAAAAAAATAAAACTGATCAAAGTTTTTAATTGTTAAAACACTTCAATAATTAGTATTTAAATATTATTTGTCCTTAATTAATTAATTATATATATATATATATATATATATATATATATATAATACAAGATTGAACTTGCAACCTCTCAACCCAATCCTACCTCACCCAAACCTCAGTGTCATTAGATCAAGAGGTCTTAGGCACTTAAAGATTTTTTTTAATAAACCAAAGCTAAATAATGACAATGATGTAAGATTTTGCCTTGCGTTGAATCAATTTCACATGGTAAAATTTGGATTTTTTAATAGTTTTATTTTATTGAAAATTTTAAGTTTTTATCTTAATCTAATTCTTAGTTATTAATACTTCAAAAATAATATTTTATATTGATTGTTAAGGTTATTTATGTTATTTTTTATAATTTAACCAGTTAATGGGCTTTTTCAGTTCTTTTGAAAACTTAAGGAATAATTTTTAGGAGATATTTAGGCACTATATCTTAGTTTTTAAGGTTAGATTGACTTTTATTATGGGTACTAAAATTATTACAAAATATATCACAGTCACATGATTTAAATTTTGTGCAGTGAACAAAATTTTGCTTGTGCTTTTTTGTATTTTAATTCGATATCATTAGATTTTGTGAGAATTTTTGGTTTTTCAAGTACATATTTTTTATTTTTATAGATTTTTTAATTTTTATGTAGTTTTGATTGTGGCATTGTTTACAATAATTTATGTCTACTAACATATGTCAATCTAAACTTAAAATCTATGGTGTTTCTGCAAAGTGCTTATAATTTTGAGATGGTTTAACGAACACATCAAGGCAAACATGAAATTTGTGAACATTTGTTTTATGGATTCAGAATCATTCTTGGTTTACGTGTATTTTTTGTGAGAGAAAATACTATAGTGAGCTACGAATCATGACACAAATCTTCATACCAAACACTTAGTTAAAACTAAAGGGTATTTTTTGGATTTTTTTCGTTCCATTTTCATATAACACGTATTATTTTTTTAGTGGTCATTGAAATATCCTTCCCCCTTATTGTATATTTAGCAAAATTGTTTTTTCTCGCACGGTGTCATTTTGTTTTTTTTTTTTTTTTTTTTTTTTTTTATTTTTGGATATTTGAAAGTAAATTGTTGTTTTTTTAAGCTTTTTTTTTTTTTTTTTTTTATAAATGATCTCAATTTTGTTAAATTAGAAAAAAGAAAAATATATCATATATGGAAATGGTTAATCAATAATGTATTGATTTGTGGTTTATCACTTATTAACCAATCTCAACTAATGATTAAATAATTTAAATCAATAATTTACTAATTTATTCATGATAAACTATTGACAAATCAATGATAAACCATTGGTATATAATTAATTAACTAATGTAAAAAATCAATTTATCTAAAATAAAGTTCGGCCATTCACCTAAACAAAATTAATTACTAAACGTGTCGCTACCGACCATTATAAAGGTTACCAAGCGTGTTTTTTTGTTTTTTATTTGTAAAATAAAAGCGACAGGTAGTTATTGTTTTTTGTTTAAAACACAAAAGCAAAAAGTAATAATGCAAAAGAAAAACTTGGTGGAACCAAACCAAGTAAAATGTTAGTTTTGTAATTTCAAATCCAAAAGTAAAAGAAAAACGTACTTTGTTGATAATTGAAAATGATGAAACTGAATTCCTCTACTTTTTTCGTCACAACATTTCTTCTTCTTCTTCTTTCGTTTTTTTTTTTCTTTTTTTTTTTTTTAACAAACATATGTATAATAATGGACAGATTAACTTTATAAATGTTACTGACTCCGTGCATTTCATTGATTTGAGTTTGTAATTCGAGTTTTGCTACAGTGAAAAATTCTCAGAAACAGTCATATCTAACTTTTTTACTATAGTAAAAAACTCTCACATAAAATCATATCTCAACTTGAATTAAAAAGTCAAATCAGTAAACTAAACGGGCCCTTAGACTATGTATCCTAGTTGGATACGTTTTTTGAATTTTTCGAAGAGTTCATTTCACGTACTATGTAAAGTCCTTTAAAACAATCTTGTATTAACTTATTAGTTTCATAAATGCCTCTTACATATTATTTATTCTATTTCAACTTGCCATGATATTTTTGAAAAATTGAAGGATAAATTTATATAAAAATAATAGCTTAGAGGACAAATTGTCTTAAAATCAATAGCTCAACCAGTAATATTAGGAATTACAAGAGCAAAAATTGGCCATTTTCAAATTTTAGTATCATGTTGAATTAAGATATATAATTTGTGCATGTTTATCGAATTACTCCATATTGCATCAATGATAAAAAAAAAAAAAAAAAAAAAAAAAAAGCATTTTACCAGTTAGTTGGATAAATAAAAGAGCCAAAATCTTTTTTTACGAGATAAAATCATTTTCATACCATTTATTATGGCAAAACATGTTAGTAGTACTCTGTATTTTAAATAATATTAAAATAATACAAACTTTTAAAGAAATGTTATTTTATTATTTTAAAACCGATTTTTAGGACGCACAATGTTCAAAATATTATTTTTATTAATTAAATAGAAACTAATAACCTTAAAAATATTTTCCAAAAACAAGTTAACTTATTAAAATTTTTTAATTTTTAAATACTATCGTATTTTTAGAATTTTTTTTAAAAAATAATTAGTTTGTTATTAGTTAGTGAGAATGGTAGAATGGTTATTTTATATCTCAAAAATCGGTCTCATAATATTGAAAGATTATTCTTTTAAATGTGAATATACCGTTTTCGTATTATTAAAATCACATAATACTAACGAGATGTTTAACTATAATAAAGAGTACTATAATGATAATATGACTTTAATTACTTTGAAGACAAGAGCCAAATAAAAGAATATTTTTAGGCTCTGTTCATTTCACCGATTCGAGTTTTACTATAGTAAAAAACTTTCAGAAATTGTCACATCTAACTTTTTTGTTATAATAAAACGTTCCCACATAAAGTCACATCTCAACTCGAATTAAAAATTTAAATCGTTGAACAAAGCAGACCCTTAATAATATGTGTATACATAGGCTGATACACATACACGAAAAGTAATTCACATTTTTTAATTTACCGGCCACCAGAGAGAAGCGACTCGGCAACGGACGATGAGGCGTGCGAGAAGGTTGTGTTCATGGAAGACGAGCAGGGCATGGCGATATCGGTAAACCCTTCTCCCTTAGCAAATGTCAAACCACCTGCGCAGAGTGCCAATGTGGACAAGTCTGGCATTGCAACGTCCTTCTCCAAGTACTGCACCACCTGCCTCATGCTCGGCCGCACCGCCGGTTCCGAATGCGAACACAGTAGCCCCAACTTCATCACCAGCTCCACCTCCTCCTCCACAAAATTCGTGCCCAAATTCGGATCTTTCGCCTCCGTAATACTCCCTCTACTCCAACAAGAAAAAACATAATCCACCAATATCACGTCCGCTGTTGAACTCCGTCCTTCTATCGGCCTTCTACCGCTGGCGACTTCGAGGAGGAACGCCCCGAAGGCGAAGACATCAGTGCTCGTCGTCGCCTTTCCGGTTCTAGTATGTTCTGGCGCGAGATATCCGACGGTTCCGGCGACATGTGTGGTTTGAGGATCGGTCCCATGATCATATAGCCTTGCCAAACCGAAATCCCCTAATTTGCCGTTCAATTCTCCATCGAGAAGCACATTACTTGCCTTGACGTCGCGATGAACGATGACTTGTTCCCACTCTTCGTGGAGGTAGAAAAGGCCAGCGGCAACGCCTTTTATGACTCCGAATCTCTTACTCCAATTGAGTGTCATTTTTGGTTGGTCGTAGAGGTACTTGTCTAAGCTCCCATTAGGCATGCAATCATAGACCAACAGAAGTTCCCCTTTTCGGCGACAATAGCCTAAAAGGGGTACTAGATTCCGGTGTCGCAGCCGGCCCATACTAGCGATTTCGGTGACGATTTCTTTCATCCCTTGTCTTGATTCTTGAGAAACTTTCTTCACAGCAATCTCTGTTTTTGTTGTGGGTAACACTCCTTTGTAGACACTCCCAAATCCTCCTCTCCCCAAAAGCTCTTTTTCCTTGAACCCCTTCGTAGCAATATACAAGTGTTTGTATTTGTACCTTTGAGGCCCATATTCAAGTTCCCAATCTTCCACCAATTCAGCAAACTTTCTCTTCCTTTTAATGAAATAAACCACACCCAAAATTCCAACCCCGGCAAATGATAGACAAATCGCCGGCAATCCAATTGTCAGGAGCTTCGATGTTGGCTTCGGTTTTATCCGAGGTAGCTTCGGAAGCTCAGAGATGTCAAGGTCTTCAACTTGACCATTGAGCTTAAAGCTCCAACCAAGTATGTAATGAGAAGTAAGGACAGAGCCAGTGGAGGAGGAAAAACCAACGTACATGGTTTCTTCAATTACTGAAGAAAGATCTTTAGTTAAAGACAAAAGTGGTTTTTGAGGTTCATTTTCAACATTTGTTGGAGACAAACTCGCATTAATTTGCTTTCTGGAACCATCGTAATCTATCCAAACTTTCATTGGTTGGCCACTTATTAGAGTCAAGTTTTTCGACTCACCATTTTTGTCATTATAATACCCTGCCGGAGCAGATTTCTCGGACTTCAATCCGTTTATGTCGATTCCAACATGGTTGTCGTTGATGTCTTCGATGCCCTCAATCTCGCTGCTTTTGATCGTGTCGAACTCGACGGCAAAGACATGGTTGGTGGCGTTGCCGTTGTTGGAGCCGTTGAATAGACCGAGGTAATGGCCATGAAGAGCTCCCGGGAGGCCTCTCGTCGGAGAGATCACGAAAGCAAAGCCAGGGCACTGAACGTGGCATATTCGGATCGGATGGCGAAGACAAAGGTTGTGGAGAAGGAGGAAACGGCGCTGGCTGGGGAGCTCTTGAAGGTCACCGGGTTGGGAAAGAAGGCGTGGCCTTTTTGCTGCTTCGTGTCGTTCGTGAGGCGCAAGAGGCCAGTGGCAGTGACCTCTGCAATGCCGTCGAGGGCTAGCTCGGCGGGTTTGAATCCATTGAAGGTGAAGTTTAGATCTTTGGATGAAGATGGCGTTGAGATTTGTTGCAGAAGCAAAGGAATTAGGAGCTTGGAGAACATGGCTAGGCCGTATAGAGTTTTTTCTTCTGCCATGAATACTCTATTTTGTAATGTTGATCTACTTTGGTTTTTAAAATAAGCTAACACGTGTTAGTGTTTGACTTCTATGAAAAATTAAGATCCCGTTTATTTTACCGATTAAAATTTAAAATTTAAATTTTGCTACAGTAAAAAGCTCTAAAAAACAGTTACATCTAACTATTTTGCTACAAGTAAAAACTCTCACATAACGTCACATTTCAACTCGAATCGGTAAACTAAACAGGCCTTAAACATGTATGCACATATATTATAACTATCGTATAATGTGATCACATGAGATGTGTTATAGGTTTAATACCTTTCTGCAATTCTACATCTAAGAGGTTTCAATTCCAAATACCTCATTTTTCATAGGAAAATATTTGAGGTCGAGACCTTAATTAATAATCTTAAAATATAATCCTCCATCCCTCTAAGTTAAAAGTCAACAATAACAATAGTAATCCACACCACACTCATTAAAATAAATAAATAAATAAATAACATCATTATAACTTTTATTTCGATAGACTTGAACAAAACGTTAGAAAAGAATGACCACTAAAAAAAAAAAAAAAAAAAAAAAAAAAAAAAAAAAAAAAATTCAAGAATGTCATAAAAAATCACTATTTTATTTTTGTCATCAAAATTTATCATTTATGCCATTAATATTCTTTTAAGATATCTTTCATAATCTATTAGAATATTGTTTTCTTAATGGGATATTTTTAGTATTTCATCCTATTACATTTTATATACTACTAGAATCTTTTTATGGCATAAAGTAGTAAGATGATGAAAAACAATGGTTATTTTTATAATTTTCTCAAAAATTTAAATTATGATTCAAATCTTTGTAACAAACAGGTTAACTGTGTATGCTACTCTTTGTGAATGATGATTTTTTCTAAAACATGTGGGTAAAGTTTTCTGTCTTTTACAAAAATTAGGACCACTAATTTATGTGTTTCAGTCGTGGATATTATAGAAAATGACCTTGACGCTGGTGGGGAACTTTTCTAAAAACAAGTAAAGAAATTTGCACTTGCAGCTTGCAAGGGTCATATTTAGGAGTTAGGACCACTGTACTAAAAGACGAAACAAGCGTTTCAACGTCATCAATCACCATTTAATAAGGTCTAATTTTCTCATGTTTTAAGGTAGTAGTCGTAGGCCTCATTCGGAAATATTTTCACATAAAATCATATCTTAACTCGAATTAAAAAATCAAATTAACAAACTAAACGGGTCTATAGTCACAAACGTGATATAAATGGAGAAGCTAATAAAAAGAAAAGTCAAATTTATTCACTTGCGAATTGTACATTTATGCTTTCAGAAAAATTGTACATTTAACGAATACATGTATTTTTTTTTTATAAAGAAAATGATAACATACCTCCCATTCCTTTAGGATGTGTTTGGTATAAGAGAAGGAAAGGTAGAGGGATGGATTAAGAGTTCGAAGTGAAATTCAACCTGATTTGGTAGGATGGAAAGAAGGGAGGAGGGGAAAGAGCAAGGGACTGTAAATCCCTTGGGGCCCACAAATTCTTATCATTTCAAAAATGGGCGGATTGGAAAGGGTTAAAGGAAAAAATGACTATTATTCCCAAATTGACATGCGTCAATTTAAGAATTTTCTAAACACTTCTAGATATTTTGAAAACCTTCTTCTATATAAGATCTTCTATTTCTTCCGTATGAAGTCTACCTTCTAGAAAACTCCAATGTCCAGAGCTTCATCAATGGCCAAGATAAATCTAAAGGTATCTTTTTGCAGCTTGACTTTTTTGTCTTTTTTTTTCTATTATTGTAGTATTATTTGCTAATGACATATATAATGGTGTTATGAACTGTCAATATTTACAAATATAACATGGGCTTTTTTCCCCCTCCATGGTTAATAATCGTTCAATGTTGTTTTCTCCTAGTTGAGTTGCTAATGTTTTCATATAAAGTTGATGAAATTTGAACAAGTTTATACTAATTTTTAGTTCCCTAGTTTTGCTATTGCACAGAACAATCATATTAATATTTCTTGATGGACTTTTTTTTTTTTTTTTTTTTTTTTTTTTTTAACTATACAACAACAATGTTACTTAAAATAATAAAAAAGAACGACAATAATATTTGAAAAAAGTAAATTAAAAATTTCCTTTTTAGCTTGATTTCTAGACCAAAGTTACCCTTAATTTTTTATATTATGGGTTTATTTTTGTGTTCATTAGAGTTTGCTCTCAAACTTACTGAAATCTTGAAGGAAATTTCTTATTGCAACGGTAAGATACTTCTAAAACATTTATTTATCCAAAATTTGATAATTTTGTAACTTAAAGAAAGATGAAAAAAAATAATGATGAAGTTGATTAATTAGTTTCATTTTACTTTCTAATTTTCGTCATAATAATAACTATCTTACAATGTGGTCATATATAATTGTTATAGGTTTAATACCTGTCTGCAATTCTATATCTAAGAGGTCTCAATTCCAAATACCTCATTTTTCATAGGAAAAAATTTGAGGTCGAGACCTTAATTAATAATCTTAAAAAATAATCCCCATCCCTCTAAGTTAAAACAGCAACAATAACAACAATAATCCACACCACACAGACTAAAATAAATAAATAAATAACATCATTATAAGTTTTATTTCGATAGACTTGAACAAAAAGTTGGAAAATAAATTACCATTATAAAAAAAAATAAAGAAAATTTTTTAAGAATGTTATAAAAAATCACTATTTTATTTTTGTCATCAAAATTTATCATTTATGCCATTAATGTTCTTTTAAGATATCTTTCATAATCTATTATTTTTTTTTCCTGATGGGATATTTTTAGTATTTTATCCTAATACATTTCATAGACTACTAGAATCTTTTTATGGCATAAAGTAATAAGATGATGAAAAATAATGGTTATTTTTATAATTTTCTCAAATATTTAAATTATGATTCAAATCTTTATAACAAACGGGCTAACTGTGTATGCTACTCTTTGTGAATGATGATTTTTTCTAAACCATAAGTGGATAATTATGACCACTAATTTTTATGTATCAGTCGAGAATATTATAGGAAATGACCTTGATGCTGGTGGGGAACTTGACCGCTAATTTCTGTGTGTCATATTTAAGAGTTAGGACCACTGTACTAAAAGACGAAACAAGCGTTCTAACGTCTTCAATCACCATTTAATAAGGTCTAATTTTCCCATGTTTTAGGGTAGTAGTTGTAGTCACAAACGTAATATAAACGGAGAAGCCGATAAAAAGAAAAGTCAAATTTATTCACTTGTGAATTGTAAATTTAACGAATATATGTATTTTTTTTTTATTTTAAGAAAATGATAATATACCTCCCATTCCTTTTATATTACTAATAGCAGACGCTTGCATCCATTGAATTAAATTAAGACACTCATGATGATATGATCCTATAGAGACAAAAATACACCTGATTGGGCCAAATCAAATTTATTTAACCAAAAAAAAATAAAAATTAAAAGGAAAAAAAGTGGAGATCCGATCTTCTCTGTTGCTTTCAGTAGGGTGGCAATTCGTGTTAACAGGTCGTGTTCGTGTTGTGTTGAACCCATCAGTTGACACGAATAAGTCTGACACGAACACGACCCGTTTATTAATCGTGTCAAAATTCTAAACCCAAACACGACCTGTTTATTAGCGGGTTGACACGACACGACACGATTAACCCGTTTATTAAACAGGTAGTAAACGTGTCGTGTCAACCCGTTAATTACCTGTCTACACGTTTACGAAACAGGTCGTGCGGGTTTCAAGTCGTGTCGTCGTGTCGATACCCGGATTGCCAGCCCTAGCTTTCAGTGAGACGTCGTCGGCGACCCAAATCTAAATGTTTCAGATCTCGGTGAGTGGGGTTGCCGGGGCAGTGGTCTCGACTCACTCGTGGGTCCTCCGTCACGACTATAGCCGATGGAGAAGTCGCGATTCTGGAGTTTGAGGCCGTCACTGTCGGTTGGGAAAGAAAGCTCGTGTTCAGATCTTGTCTGTGGAGAAGGACATCGCACGGCGTAGAAGGAAGATGGAGGAATTTTTACAGGAATTTTTAGTGCTCCTCTGCTCCTTTTGGTGGGGATCTGCAGGAATTTTTAGCATTTTTCTTTCTTTTTTTATTATAAGATTTTCAACTTTTTTAATTCATTAATTTAAATTTTTAATTTAAATTAAAATATAAATTTATATGAAAATTTTTTACTGTAATAAAAAAATTAAATTTATTTTTAAATTTTTTTTACTGTAATAAAAATTAAATTTAAAATTTAAATTGATAAAATAAACAGAACGTTTGTTATCGAATGTACTGGTGTCTATTTTTATTTCCATGAATCCTTGATCTCCAACAGTTCACTTCTAATCGGCGGTATTTTAAAAATTCAGTATGTATAACAATATCCGTACGATCCGGTACGGCAGTGATAGTAGTCTTTTTTTTTTTTTCCAATTAAAGTACCGAATATATGGTGTTCTATGCCTAGTTGGTTCTGCTAATTTCCATTAGTTAATTGATCTACGGACTTTAAAAAATACTGGTTATGTTTGTTTTATCGGTTTATTTTAATTTTATTATAAATAAAAGTTTTAAAAAAAATTATATTTAAATTTTTTTAATAAAAGTTTTTTTTTTTTTGCCCCTTTTGCGTAATTTTTACCCAAAAAATCTTAAGAACTACAACCACGTCCTTCTACTTTTATGATTTAGTTTAAAGGTTGTCTGTCTAGTTATGGAGTAAAATAAACGATGAAAAAAGATTATTATGCCTGTAAAGAACAAATAATGCATCAAAACATGTAAGATTAATATTTATCCTTGCATATAATGGTTCATTTGGACATATTAAAACCAACTTAAGTATAATAATTTGGAACACGAAATCAAAACTAAAATTAAACAGAAAACAAGTCCCATAGAAGTAAAGCTCATAGAAACTCATCTTAAAAGCTTCGTTAGAAGATTTTATTAACTTTTCTTCATTAGGTCATGATCACTGACAGTGTGTTTGGTAGGATAGAAAAGAGAAAAAAGAGAAAAAAGAGGAAGAATTTTGTAGAGGAAAATAGAATTTTAAATTGTTTAGTAGAGAGAAAATGTGGAAGGAAGGAAAATAAAAATTTATGAGTCCTACCAATTTTTAATCCTTCCAACTTTGGGAAGAAAAAATGAGGGAAAAAGTTTGACAAAAAAATGAGATGTAAAATAACAGTTGTGTTTGGAGTTGTTTTTATTTTTGTTTTTCACGTTTTTTGAGAAAGAAAAATGCAAACAGGAGAGAAACGGCATTCGACATAATTAAAAATAAAAAATAGAAATGAAAACGATTTTTTAGTTTAGTGTAAAATGAGAGAGAATTAAAAAATAACTTTTAGTCGTTTTTCATTTTTTGTTTCTATTTTGTCCTCTCTCGAGTAGAGAGAGAGATTAATGGATTTTTTATTTTGAAAACAATCTCCTGATAAAACTACCAAACGTATTTTCAAAAATAATTTCTGTCTGAGATTAAAAACGTTTTCATTTTCATTTTCATACAAAAAATAAAATCAGTTTGGAACGAATTCCAAATGCAACTTTCACCTTCGTCATATTTTTATTTGTGTTGGGGCATTATTGTAAAATGCCTTTAATTTAACCATTTTTTTTTATTTTTCTTTCTCTTCTACCAAACAACATGAGAGAAAATTATTTTACTTCCTTTATTGATATATTTTATTTCTCTTTCCTTTCTCTTATCTATCCATCCTGCCATGAGTGAGAGGAAGTATTGAAACTAAAACATTAAATTTGAACGATGTTGTAATTTAAAAAAAAAAAATAGTGGTTATTACTAATTTATTATTATTTTTTCTTATTTTCATGAAAAACTCAAACTACGAAATATATTAATATAATTATCCTTAATCAAAATTATGACGACTAATTTCTCTTCAGTCGAGGATATTATAGAAAATGACCTTCACGGCTGGTGGGGGTTTGATGGGCTACAAGTAACCATGGGTGAAGTTTCTTTGCTATTGTTTATGGAAATGATAGGGTTATTATGAAATAGAAAATAATGCATAATTGGAAAATAAAAACGCATACTCTGAAAGAATATCTTTTGTGGACGTTTAGTTCATGAATTTAAAATCTTGATTCAGAATCATTCTCAATTTACGTGTATTTTTTTTAAAAGGACACATTTTAACAAGTCATAAACAATAATTCAAACCATGACACGAATTCTCATACTAAAATTTCCGGTGATTACATTTACATGCGAAAGTCTTAACTAGTCCAACCTATTATCATATATGACAGTAAATAAAGACAGATAGATGGTCTGGCCTTCACCAACAGATAGATGGTCTAACCAAAGACTTAATTTTTCATGTAAATATTTACGAATGAAAAATAAAAAATTATTATTAATTCTTTTTTTCCCACACAACACAAAAACTCCCTATTTTTCAATATTCCTTTTGCATTTTAACTGCTTTGGTTTCATCAATAAAAGCACTTTCATGTTTGACACTTGTCCTTGATGTTGTACTCGGTAATGTTGGTCCAATCAATATTGTTAGTGTGAGATTTTTAACGTGCGAAAAAGAAACACTTGTAGGTTTCTTTCTAAATTGTTGTTAGATCAAATATCAATTTCTATTAATTTTACATATATTCTTCTATTTTCATATGTTTTTGACCAAATATAGAATTCAAAAACATGTTACGAAAACGTTTAATAAGAAAATTCATATCATAATTTAAATTATAATTTATGATTCGTTATAATGTTTTCTCTCAAAAAAATACACGTAAATCAAAAATAATTCTAATCTCATAATTCTATTCCATAAACTAAACGTCTTTGTGACAAATTTATAGTATAAATCTGATAGTTTTGATTATGTTACAGTATTTTTCTCTCATAAAAAATTTAAATTTTAAAATTCATAATTAAAAACCCTGATTTAAACTATTGCTTGAACTCATATACCAAGCGGGTTGGGTCGACCCTACCATCTTCTGACTAGATCATAGTAAGACAACTTTGTACGACTATGCTAAATTAACTTTCATATTACTTTTTTTGTTTTAACGTGACTTTGACAAAATCTAATGCACTGGCATCCTAGTATACTCCGCTATAGAAAGCTCTTCACACACACACAAAACAAACTTAACTAAATATGCATGCTTGAATATTATAGTGAAACTCATCATGTACCATATACAAGAAGAATGACGCAAAATGAACGTCTCATCAAGTTTTCTACAACTAAAGTAATAAAACCCCTTTTTACTCCAAGTTTTCTGAGAATCCAGAAACATGTTTTATCCATAGATTAATTTGGGTGTTAATTCTCGAAAACCGGTTACTTGTTTTCCATCTCATTGCAGCTCGTATGATGAAAAACTGAAACCCGATCTTCCCTCATTGGTAGATTTCAGCTCCAGCTTCTGGAACGGGCTGCAATTCGTTCAAGCAAATTGTCATCTACTTCTCTGTTATTCCGGAGTCAATCAGCATACCCCAAATAAGGTTGCAAGATTAAATTATCATAAATTACTTCATAAGCATAACTAGCTTAAGATTTGATCTACTTCTCTTTAAAATGCCCAGGTACTTCAAACTTGAACAGAATATTTAAACAGAAAAAGGGACCATAGATTAGAGAAAGGAAGTTAGAAGGAAAAAATGTCACGGTGAAAAAGAAAAGCCATCAGTTTCCTCTCTATAAAATGTAAAACAAAATGCTTTGGGCACCAGTAGAAAAGAAGGGAGTAAAGACCTGCTGTTAGGATCATAGTAGAAGCCATTGATAGATCCGTCACTACAAGAGAAGCATACATAGTAAAAGCCAGCTATAGTTAACCCGCAGTCCGTTCCGACATTCACGAAGTATTGCTCTTTCCATCTCTGCACCAGGCAAAAGAATTATTGAAGAGGTCTTGCTTTGGATATAGTACCCTTCTATCAAGCGGCAAAAATATGTGAAATGTTTACCATAAATATGTACGAATAGTTGCTCAGGTCCAAAGATTTTCCCCCATCAGCTTCCACTTGGCTCTGCCCAAATAAATAAATAAATAAATAAACAAACAAACACATGAATTGGGAGATTAGGAATTTTACGAGTCTGATTAAGAAGTCGGGATTCTCACCGTTAAAGGACTAAAGGAAGTAAACTTGGTCCAGTGCCTAATATCATCCTCTGGTCTGCCAAGATATCACAAACTAGTCAGAAGTAGAAAACAGATTTGTTCGTGGTTCTGATTTTTGAATAGCTATCTAGTGAATGGCAATGGCATCATAAAAGCAGTACTTGATAGTATCAGCAATAATTATAAATAAAGAAAAGATAGAATCTGCAATTTAAACAGGATTTGAGCTACCTTAAGAGTATAATGAATTGAGAAAAAAAAAAAATACAAAACGAAAGGAAACATGCGATGCTTCCCATTTGGCAGTGAAGTATAATTCTTGGTATCAACAATTTCTCCTTCCCAAAAGGTTACTACCCGACAGATGATAGAATTATAAAAGGTAATGCTTTATAAGGACTTCAAAAAAAAAAAAAAAAAAAAAAAAAAAAAAAAAAAAAACAGAGAGAGAGAAATAAAACTACAAAAGCTGGAATCTCTATGTTTTTTTTTTTATTTTTTTTATTTTTACAATAATATCAAAAACGATATTCTTACGTCAAAGGATGTCATTGAACATAAAGAAACGCAAAAGAGGAAAATAAAAGCAACAAACACTTCTAAGTTACATTATCATCTGAAGGTTTTGAGAAGAAAATAATTCAATTCTTCTTATTGAATAATATGTGAATTACATGAATAAATGGGATTGCTTGTATCCTTGTAATCCTAACTAACTTGCTGACAATAACAAATCTAGAACCTATAATATCTGAATCCTAAGTTCTAGGATTCAGATTTTTTATTGAACAAAAAATAGAACTAAATCCTAACAAACTCCCTAACTTTCTGACACTCCCCCTCAAGTTGGTGCGTAGATATTGATCAAACCCAACTTGCTGACAAGAACCTTGAAGTTAGGTTTGAACAATCCTTTTGTACGAATGTCTGCCATTTGCTACGATGTTGTAATGAATGGTATGCAAATGATTCTTGCTTCAAGCTTCTCCTTGATAAAATGTCTATCAATCTCGACATGCTTGGTTTGGTCGTGTTGGACTGGATTATGAACAATGCTTATCGCTGCTTTATTGTCACAGTACAGTTTCATCGGTGTATTCACAAGCTTCTGTAATTCTGCAACAACCCGTTGTAACCATAATAATTCACAAACTCCATTGGCCATGGCTCTGTATTATGCTTCAGCACTGCTTCGAGACACAACTTTATGGTTCTTGCTTCCCCATGTAACCAAATTACCCCACACATAAGTAGAGTATCAGGTTGTTCATCTTCGATCAGTTATAGAACCTGCCCAATCTTGCATCGGTGTAGACTTCAATATTTCATTGTGGATTTTTTTTTTTTTTTTTTTTGGAAGAATAAGCCTTTTCATGATGAGAACCCTTTAAATACCTCAAAATTCGATAGACGGCCACTAGATGTTCTTTCTTACCAGAGTACATGAAGTCGTTTGTGACAATAAAGCTGCAATAAGTATCGCCCATAATCCTGTACAACATGACAAGATCAAACACGTTGAAATAGATCGGCATTTTATAAATGAAAAGCTCGAGTATGGCAAGATTTGTTTGCCTTTTGTCCCAACGACTGTTTGCCTTTTGTCCCAACGACTCAACAAATAGCAAATATATTGACCAAAGAACTTCTGAGAGAGCCAACTTTGAACATCTAATTAGCAAGTTAGGCATGATTGATATCTCTACTCCAACTTGAGGAGTGTCGGAGTGTTAGTTAGGATTGCGGGAAAAATTGGATTAGATTTAATTGTTTCATTAATTAGTTTGAATTTAGAATTCTAGATAAGATCTTCTAGTTGTTTCTGATTTTGTAATTTTTGATTTCATACGTAGATAGGATTTGATTTTCGTTCCTAGATTTATATAGTTAAACATCTCTGCCTATTAATATGTAATTTCTGATTGAATGAATAAGATCTGAAAAATGCTTTTGTCCCCTCAAACTTACACTATAGTATCTAAATCCTAAGTTCTAGGAATCAGATTTTTTATTGAACAAAAGATAGAACTAAATCCTAACTAACTCCCTAACTTTCCGACACCATCAAATTACAATCTTACCAAAAACTCTGTAAATATGTGACGTTTGCAACAGGTTAAGAAATGGTACATAAAGCTTTGAAATTTTAGGAATTGAAGTGGTTAAATTGATTCCAGATGCATCATCTTATAATGGTAAACTGCAATTCGGGACAGCTGACACGTGTACGTGCAAATCAATGCAGTATAAAGCCATGAAATAGATGTCACAATACCTACTCATAACTAATATTGTGAAGAGATATCCTCAAAAGAAAAGCAGCTGCTTTGCTCTTTAAGATGTATATAACCCTTACAGCGGCCTATTTAATAAACTGCATGCCTAGAAGAGTTTTGAAATTTACGATACCATTAAAAATTTTCCAAAATTATTCTCCTGGGTCACGGATTTTATCAAATATTCTCGAAAATTTTTGGATGCATAACCTTTGTTCACATCCACAGTCATAATAAGGGTAAACTTGACCCAAGAGCAAAAAAATGTGTTTTTATCGGATATTCTCCAACTCAGAAAGGTTATAAATGTTTTAAACCAATTTCAAAAAAAAAAAAAAAAAAAAAAAAGACTTTTGTACCTATGGACGTAACTTTTTTTGAATCAAATCCCTTTTCGGTAATACTCATCTTCAGGGGGAGACGAATATGGAAGATTCGGTTAATGTGGAAGATTCGGTGTTTCTAAAATTATATTTCAAAACATTCGACTAACATGTGTCTTATGTTTATGATACACAATGCTTTATGCCGATTCGTGCAGCTTCTTTTTTGTCCAAATTCTTGATTGTTTGCAAATCTCCAACTGCAAAACACTGGATAATTCACAATGCTATATTGTGATTCATGGATAAAATGAAGATGAAAAGCAGTAAACTATCAGGCGTAAACTCTTTTATGTCATCAACAATTAAGCAACTAACCATAAGAGTATATGCAGACCTTATATAAATCTACATCACTAGCTACTACAAGCACAAGACTTTTACAATACCCACATACAAAATTAAGTAAAGAAGATAGTAGAGATAAAAAATTTACCTGTCCAACAGTCAAAAGGGTACAAGCCTGGGGTGACGTATGTTCAGAATTTGCACCTTCTGAGATGTAAAATACCAAATTTAGCAACATAATAATAACATTCAAAAGGAATTATAATGGATTAAATTAAACACAAAAAAAAAAAAAATTGAATCATGATCTGGTTATTTCAGTAAAATTAGGTAAGAAAACAAAATGAAATTTCGAGAAAGTGGCAGAAGAGATAAACAATCTCGTATCAGCCTAGTCAGAAAGCTAGGCTCCATCTCAGGCGAAGGGCGATATCTCAAGGAAGGAAGCCACTGATTAAAATTTTCAGCAAAAAAAGGGACGACCCCTTCGATTCTTTGACAATCTCACCAACATCTTTGATGATCTCGTGTCATCTTCGGTTCCTTTTGACTTCCCTTCCCCTTTGATGAGATCAAATGGCATGCTCCCCAAGCCCCTAGGAGATTTTGACAATCACTGACATTGATAGCGCAGTAAATTTTGAGAGTGGCACCAACTTTGACGGCGAGAACGATCATGTTATCATTGTCAAGGAGAGGTTGGTCTAACTTTTAGGCTAGAAGCCGCAAGCATATTTGGTTAAGGTTGGGCTCCTTTTTATTCTTTTAGTGTTTTCTGTAAATTTCTTATTTTGTTGATGAAGCCGGTTCAATTTTAGTAAAGTCAGTTTCTTTATTCAAATTGGTTTTAGATTTTGTTTGGTTCATGAGTTTAAACTCATTGTTTTGATTTTTTTACAGTATTTTTTTCACAAAAAAATTAAATTAAAAAAATTCTCATTAATGAATTATCTCATAAAATTTAAATGTAAAATCAAAACCACTGATTTAAAGACACGAACCAAGCAGACCCTTAATATCTGGTGTTGCGCTAATTCATGGATGATCAGTAATGGAAAATTTGGATAATTTTGGTTGGTTTTTTTTTTAAAAAAAAAAGAAGGTCCCTCGTGGTGTTCAAGTTTTTTTTTTTTTTTTTTCTTTTTCCAAACCGTCTCTTCATTTGTGTTTTTAGTAATTGTTATTTCTAATTTTTATTCTTTCTTTCTTTTAAGGGTGATTTGGGCATTTTGAATCAAAATTAGAAGTTTTAGTGAGAAAATGTATTAATTTGTGTATTAAATGTAAATATGACGTTTCATATTTGATGTAATTAAAAATTAAAGGTTTACTTTTTGAATAACACTAAAATACAGGATATAAAAAGGTAAATAATCCTATTTTTATCTATAAGTGAAAACTGTCATTTTCAGTTAGATTAATTTTTTGCTTGTCAGATTTATACATATCAGTATCAAAAATTTACAGCTTGACCTGGGACGAATGCTGTAAATCACAATATTAAAAGCAAACCTAATATTTAAGACACAATTATTATGAGTCGAACAAAATAGTTTTCTCCGCCATAAATGCACCCTTAATTTAATTCTACATTTATTCTTATGTATTTGTTAAGGGCGGTTCTATTTACACCCATTTTTATTCTCTACACTCCCCTTATAATTACACATATAATTTTTAAATAATTAAATTTTTTTACACACCCTTGTATTTCAAAATTACCCTTAATTATTTTTATAAAATTATTAAGGGAATCACACTCTCTCTTTATTCTCTACACCCCCTCTAACTACAAACCCCTCACATAACATAATATTTTACTATAACATCATTATTTATTTATCACTGTCTATTTTAAGTTCAAAAATAATAATTAAAAAAGTAATTAAAAAGGCAAAAACGAAAAAGAACATATGAACACACGCGGCAAAATATACAAAATAGTAATTGTTTAAACAATGAGATAATTAGCAAATGAATATAAACATAAAAGAAAAAAAAAAAAAAAAAGTCATGAATTTCATAACTTTTTAGAATAGTTATTGAAGTTGAAAATTAGGGTTTTGGATATTAGTATTTTCATGAAAGAAATCATAAAAAATTAGGATTTTCATGAAAAAAAAATCATGTAAATTTAACATAACTTCATATAACTTTTTGGAATAGTCATTAAAAGTTGAAAATTAGGGTTTTGACATAAATTTTTAAATAGAAATAATTTATAATTTGGGAATATGACGCGGGTTGTGAGGAGATGAAAAAAAACTCTATCATTATTTTCCTTTTTAAGTATAATTTAATTGTTATTTAATTGTCAGGTGTCTTTTTTTTATTATTTTTTGTGAGGGTTTTATTGTAATAAGAAATTTTAATTTAAAAGAGAGTAAGAAGAGTAAAAAGTGGTGTGTGCATAGAGTCACTCTCTTGCTAATCAAAAAAGTATTCCTTATATTTTGAAACTATTTCGACTCTACGTTTTTCAAAATAGTTAAAAAAAATAAAACTGATCAAAGTTTTTAAATTTTAAAACACTTCAATAATTAGTATTTAAATATTATTTGTCCTTAATTACTTAATTTATATATATATACATACACAATACTAGATTGAACTTGCAACCTGGGGGAAGAACCAGTGGGTTTGGAAGATCATAGAGCATAATGTAGTATGGGGCAGGATCAATCTGACAAGTCAAAATACGACTAGTCATTTGTGAATGACAATGGCGTAAGATTCTGTCTTGTGTTGGATCAATTTGACATGGCAAAATTTGGATTTTTTAATAGATTTATTTTATTGAAATTTTTAAGTTTTTATCTAAATCTATTTCTTAAATACGACTAGTCATCTGTGGATGACAATGATGTAAGATTTTGTCTTGCGTTGAATCAATTTCACATGGTAAAATTTAGATTTTTTTAATAGTTTTATTTTATTGAAAATTTTAAGTTTTTATCTTAATCTAATTCTTAGTTATTAATACTTCAAAAATAATATTTTTATATTGATTGTTAAGGTTATTTATGTTATTTTTTATAATTTAACCAGTTAATGGGCTTTTTCAGTTCTTTTGAAAACTTAAGGGATAATTTTTAGGTGATATTTAGGCAATATATCTTAGTTTTTAAGGTTCGATTGACTTTTATTATGGATACTAATATTATTACAAAATATACCACAGTCACATGATTTAAATTTTGTGTAGTGAACAAAATGTTGCTTGTACTTTTTTGTATTTAATTCGATTTTGTGAGAATTTATGGTTTTTCAAGTATATATTTATGATTTTTATAGATTTTTTAATTTTTAAGTAGTTTTGATTGTAGCATTGTTTACAATAATTTATGTTTACTAACATATGTCAATCTAAACTTAAAACCTATAGTGTTTCTGCAAAGTGCTCATAATTTTGAGATGGTTTAACCAACACATAAAGGCAAACATGAAATTTGTAGATGTTTGGTTCATGAATTCAGAATCATTCTTGGTTTACGTGTATTTTTTGTGAGAAAAAATATTGTAGCGAACCATAAATCATGACATAAATCCTCATGCCAAACACTTATAGTTAAAACTAAAGGGTTTTTTTTTTTCGTTCCATTTTCATATAACACGTATTATTTTTTTAGTGGTCATTGAAATGTCCTTCCCCCTCGTTGTACATTTAGCAAAATTGTTTTTTCTCGCACGGTGTCATTTTGTTTTTGTTTTTTTTTTTTTTTTTTTTTTTTTTTGGATATTTGAAAGTAAATTGTTTTTTCAAAGCATTTTTTAATAAATGATATTAATTTTGATAAATTATAAAAAGAAAAATATATCATATATGGAAATGCTTAATCAATAATGTATTTATATATGGTTTATCACTTATTAACCAATCTCAACTAATGATTAAATAATTTAAATCAATAATTTATTAATTTATTCGTATTGATAAATTAATGATAAACCATTGATATATAATTAATTAACTAATGTAAAAAATCAATTTATCTAAAATAAAGTACGGCCATTCACCTAAACAAAATTAATTACTAAACGTGTCACTGCCGACCTTTATAAACGTTACCAAACGTGTTTTTTGTGTTTTTACTTGTAAAATAAAAGCAAAAGGTAGTTATTGTTTTTTGTTTGAAACACAAAAGCAAAAAGTAATTTGCGGTTAGCAGGGAATGAAATTGAGCAGTTTGCGTCGGTTCAACAAAAAAAAAAAAAAAAAAAAACTTGGTGGAACCAAACCAAGTAAAATGTTAGTTTCGTAATTTCAAATCCAAAAGTAAAAGAAAAACGTATTTTGTTGATAATTACATTATTCGATAAATTGAAAATGATGAAACTGAATTCATCTACTTTTTTCGTAACAACATTTCTTCTTCTTCTTCTTCTTCTTCTTCTTCTTCTTCTTCTTCTTCTTCTGCTTTCGTTTTTTTTTTAACAAACATATGTATAATAATGCACGGATTAACTTTATAAATGTTATTGATCTCGTTCATTTCATCGATTTGAGTGTATAATTTGAGTACTTTTGTTACAGTAAAAAATTCTTAGAAACATTCATATCTAACTTTTTTACTACAGTAAAAAACTCTAACATAAAATCACATCTCAGTTCGAATTAAAAACTCAAATTAGCGACCTAAACGGGCCCAAACTATGTATCTTAGTTGGATATGTTTTTTGATTTTTTCAAAGAGTTCATTTCACGTGCTATGTAAAGTCATTTAAAACAATCTTGTATTAACTTATTAGTTTCATAAATGTCTCTTAGATATTATTTATTATGTTTCAAGTTGCCCTGATATTTAAAAAAAATTGGAGGACAAATTTATATAAAAATAATAGCTTAGAGGACAAATTGTGTTAAAATCAATAGCTCAACCAGTAATATTAGGAATTACAAGAGCAAAAATTGGTCATTTTAAAATTTTAGTATCATGTTAAATTAAGATATATAATTTGTGGGTGTTTATCGAATTACTCCATATTGCACAATGATAAAAAAAAAAAAAAATAAAAAAGCATTTTACCAATTAGTTGGTGAACCAAAATCCTTTTTTAAGATATAAAATCATTTTGATACCATTTATTATGACAAAATATGATGTTAGTACTCTTTATTTTAAATAATATTAAAACAGTACACACTTTTAAAGAAATGTTATTTTAGTATTTTAAGGCTAATTTTTAGGACGTAAAATGTTCAAAATATTATTTTTATTAATTAAATAGAAACTAATAACCTTAAAAATATTTTCCAAAAACAAGTTAACTTATTAAAATTTTTTAATTTTTAAATACTATCGTATTTTTAGAATTTTTTTTTAAAATAGTTAGTTTGTTATTAGTTAGTGAGAATGGTAGAATGGATATTTTATATCTCAAAAATTGGTCTCATAATATTGAAAGATTATTCTTTTAAATGTGAATATACCGTTTTAATATTATTAAAACCACATAATACTAACGAGATGTCTAACTATAATAAAGAGTACTAAAATGATACTATGACTTTAATTATTTTGCAGACAAGAAGAATATTTTTAGCCTATTCATTTCACCGATTCGAGTTTTATAATAGTAAAAAACTCAAAAAAATAGTCACATATCACTTTTTTGTTACAATAAAAAGCACTCATATAAAGTCACATCTCCACACGAATTAAAAATTTAAATCAGCGAACAAAATAGACACTTAATAATATGTGTATACATAGGCTGATACACATACAAGAAAAGTAATTCACATTTTTTAATTTACCGGCCACCAGAGAGAAGCGACTCGGCAACGGACGATGAGGCGTAAGAGAAGGTCGTGTTCATTGAAGACGGATAGGGCGTGGCGAAATCAGTAAACCCTTCTCCCTTAGCAAATGTCAAATCACCTGCGCAGAGTCCTAACGTGGACAAGTCTGGCATTGCAATGTCCCTCTCCAAGTACTGCACCACCTGCCTCATGCTCGGCCTCACTGCCGGTTCCGAATGCGAACACAGCAGCCCCAACTTCATCACCAGCTCCACCTCCTCCTCCACAAAATCCATCCTCAAATTCGGATCTTTCGCCTCCGTAATACACCCTCTACTCCAACAAGAAAACACATAATCCACCAATATCACGTCCTCTGCTGAACTTCGTCCTTCTATCGGCCTTCTACCGCTGGCAGCTTCGAGAAGGAACACCCCGAAGGCGAAGACATCAGTGCTCGTCGTCGCCTTTCCGGTTCTAGTATGTTCTGGCGCGAGATATCCTACGGTTCCGACGATGTCCGTGGTTTGAGGATCGGTCCCGTGATCGTATAGCCTCGCCAAACCGAAATCCCCTAATCGGCCGTTCAATTCTCCGTCAAGAAGCACATTACTCGCCTTGACGTCACGATGAACGACGACTTGTTCCCACTCTTCGTGGAGGTAGAAAAGGCCGGCGGCGACGCCTTTTATGACTCGAAATCTCTGACTCCAATTGAGTGTCGTTTTTGGTTGGTCGTAGAGGTACTTGTCTAAGCTCCCATTAGGCATGTAATCATAGACCAATAGAAGTTCCCTTTTTCGGCGACAATAGCCTAAAAGGGGGACTAGATTCCGGTGTCGCAGCCGGCCCAAACTAGCGATTTCTGCGACGAATTCTCTCATCCCTTGTCTTGATTCATGAGAAAATTTCTTCACAGCAATCTCTGTATTTGTTGTGGGTAACACTCCTTTGTAGACACTCCCAAATCCTCCTCTCCCCAAAAGCTCTTTTTCCTTGAACCCCTTCGTAGCAATATACAAGTGTTTGTATTTGTACCTTTGAGGCCCATATTCAAGTTCCCAATCTTCCACCAATTCAGCAAACTTTCTCTTCCGTTTAATGAAATAAACCACACCGAAAATTCCGACCCCGACAAATGATAGACAAATCGCCGGCAATCCAATTGTCAAGAGCTTCGATGTTGGCTTCGGTTTTATCCGAGGTAGCTTCGGAAGCTCGGAGAGGTCAAGGTCTTCAACTTGACCATTGAGCTTAAAGCTCCAACCAAGTATGTAATGAGAAGTTGGGACAGAGCCAGTGGAGGAGGAAAAACCAACGTACATGGCTTCTTCAATTACTGAAGAAAGATCCTTAGTCAAAGACAAAAGTGGTTTTTGGGGTTTATTTTCAACATTTGTTGGAGACAAACTCGCATTAATTTGCTTCCTGGAACCATCGTAATCTATCCAAACTTTCATTGGTTGGCCACTTATTAGAGTCAAGTGTTTTAACTCACCATTTTTGTCATTATAATACCCTGCCGGAGCAGATTTCTCTGACGTCAATCCGTTTATGTCGATTCCAACATGGTTGTCGTTGATGTCGTCGATGTCCTCAGCCGCGCTGCTTTCGATCGTGTCGAACTCGACGGCAAAGACATGGTTGGTGGCGTTGCCGTTGTCGGAGACGTTGAATAGGCCGAGGTAATGGCCAGAAAGAGCTCCCGGGAGGCCTCTCGTCGGAGAGATCACGAAAGCCAAGCCATGGCCACTCAACGTGGCATATTCGGATCGGATGGCGAAGACAAAGGTTGTGGAGAAGGAGGAAACGGCGCCGGCTTGGGAGCTCTTGAAGGTCACCGGTTTGGGAAAGAAGGCGTGGCCTTTTTGCTGCTTTGTGTCGTTCGTGAGGCGCAAGAGGCCTTTGGCGGTGACCTCTGCAATGCCATCGAGGGCTAGCTCGGCGGGTTTGAATCCATTGAAGGTGAAGTTGAGATCATTGGATGAAGATGGCGTTGAGATTTGGAGTAGAAGCAAAGGAATTAGGAGCTTGGAGAACATTGCTAGGCCGTATAGAGTTTTTTATGAATACTCTAGTTTGAAATGATGATCTACTTTGACTTCTATGAGAAATTAAACATATATACACATATTTTTACTACCTTATAATGTGGCACATATAATGTGTTGTAGGTTTAATTCCTGCCTGCAATTCTATATCTAAGAGGTCACAATTCCAAATACCTCATTTTTCATAGGAAAAAATTTGAGGTCATGACCTTAATTAATAATCTTAAAAAATAATCCCCCATTCCTCTAAGTTAAAACAACAACAATAACAATAGTAATCCACACCACACTCACTAAAATAAATAAATAAATAACATCATTATAAGTTTTATTTCGATAGACGTGAACAAAAAGTTGGAAAAGAAATTACCACTATAAAAAAAATTAAGAAATTTTTTAAGAATGTCATAAAAAATCACTTTTTTTTTTTTTTGGTCATCAAAATTTATCATTTACGAAATTCATATACTTTTACGATATCTTTCATAATCTGTTTGAATATTTTTTTCTTGATGAGATATTTTTTGTAGTTTATCCTAATACATTTCATATACTACTGGAATCTTTTTATGGCATAAAGTAATAAGATGATTAAAAACAATGGTTATTTTTATAATTTTCTTAAAAATTTAAATTATGATTCAAATCTTTATAACAAACGGGCTAACTGTGTATGCTACTCTTTGTGAATGATGATCTTTTTCTAAAACAAGTGGATAAAATTTTCTGTTTTTCAGAAAAATTATGACCACTAATTTATTTGTTTCAGTCGAAGATATTATAGAAAATGACCTTGACACTCGTGGGAAACTTTTCTAAACAACAAGTACATAAATTTACACTTGCAGCTTGCAACTTGCAAGGGTCATATTTAGGAGTTAGGACCACTGTACTAAGAGACGAAACAAGTATTCCATAATTCATCAATCACCATGGTCTAATCACAAACGTTATATATACGATGAAGCCTACCAAAAGAAAAATTGTACATTTATGCTTAAAGAAAAATTGTACATTTAACAAATATATGTATTTTTTTTTTTTAAAGAAAATGATATCATACCCCATTCCTTTAATATTACTAAAATGATAAAAATTTAAATCAGTGAAGGTTCCTAATCACAAACGTCATATAAATGGAGAAGCCGATAAAAAGAAAAGTCAAATTTATTCACTTGCGAATTGTACATTTATGCTTTCAGAAAAATTTTACATTTAACGAATATATGTATTTTTTTATTTTTTATTTTTAAGAAAATGATATCATACCTCCCATTCCTTTAATATTTATAATAGCAGACGCTTGCATCCGTTAATTAGAATTGAACGCTCATGATGATATGATCCTATAGAGACAAAAATACACCTGATTGCACCAAATCAAATTTATTTAACCAAAATAAAATAAAAATTAAAGTAAAAAAATGGAGATCTGATCTCCTCTGTTGCCTTCAGTGAGACGTCGTCGGCGACCCAAATCTGAAAGCTTCAGATCTCGGTGAGTGGGGTTGCCGGGGCACTGGTCTCGACTCACTCGTGGGTCGCTCCGTCGCGACTATAGCCGATGGAGAAGTCGCGATTCTGGAGTTTGAGGCCGTCACTGTCGGTGGGGAAAGAAAGCTCGTGTTCAGATCTTGTCTGTGGAGAAGGACTTCGCGCGGCGGAGGAGGAAGATGGAGGTCGCGATTTCGTCACGGCCCATTGCATTTGAGGTTGCTATCCCGTCGCGACGAAGGTAGCAACTTCGTCGCGGCTTGTGCCAAGCGAGGTCCGTCGCGACAGAGATCACGATTCCATCGCAAGTACGGCCCTCGTCGCGAGCTCCTCTGCCCCTTCTAGCAGGGATCCGCCGGAATTTTAGCCTTTTTATTTTTTTATTTTTTATTATCAGATTTTTTTGTACTGGTGTCTATTTTTATTTCCATGAATCCTTGATCTCCAACAGCTAACTTCTCAACACGCGGTTTTTAAAAAATTCGGTATGTATAACAATATCCGTACGATCCGGTACGGTAGTCAAGTAGTCTTTTTTTTTTTTTTTTTTTTTCGACGATTTCCGACGAAAGTTTGATCATTAACAAGTCGCAATTAGGGGGAAACAAAAGATTTCAGTCGACTAGAACAATATTAGGCAGTAGTACTAAAACGTTATTGATCCCCTTGGTGGGTACAATTTTTTTTTTCTCCTTTATTTTTCTTTCTAAATTGTTGATCTTATGATCATTACATCCATAAAAATTCTGTGCCCCTTCAAAAATCTAAATTACCATTTATTGCAAATTCACCAAAACGCAAAAACACCCAACAATCCAGAAGCAACCAAAATGGGAAGACTGATCGGACCACTCTTGGCAGCACCATTGTAATAGAAGTCCTTGTTAACAGGGTACAATTCCTCTGGCGGACCGGTTATGTATAAGAACGGTGCCGGAGGCGGAGGACAGTACTGGCCGCCCGTCGGAGACGGTGGGGACGGAGGCTTTTTTGGAGGCGGTGGTGGCGTTGGAGGCGGAGGAGACGGTGACGGCAGGGGCGGTGGTGGGGGGTTTTGAGTGCATGGTGTGCGCTTCTCATCACCCCCTTTGGCTTGATCATCAAGCAGTCCTTGAATGATCTGATCCATTGACCGGATGAAGGGCTGAGAAGATTGCCATCATCAGGAAGAGATTTAGAAGCATTGAAGCCTTGAAACGTTTCATGATTTTTGGTTTGAGATATTATTGCTGTGTAATTGTTTCAAGTGGTGATAGGGGTGTTTTGTTTTTGCGGGGGTGTGAGACTTTTTAGAGACTTTTGAATGATGAGAAAATTGGGAGAATTGGTCTGGAAGGGGGTTAGGTGGACCAAAAATATTAATTATCAAGCTATATGTTGCGTGATTTTTATGCTCGTAAGTGTATGTGCTGAATAAGTAATAAAATGTGAGTAAAGTATCGTTTTTACAAAAAAATTATTAATATTTTTCTCAATAAGATTCAAGAGATGCAACGTAAATAAATTTAATTTTTGATTCGATTACAAAGACTAAAAGAATTGCAATAAACGCAAGCAAATAAATGCGCATTCAATTATCAAAGGAGAAAATCAATCTATGGGAGGGACTGTGACTCAATTTTCTCTTCACTGCAACCTGAGCTATTTATGTTATGACTTTTGCTACAGCAATGCTGTCAGTTAACTTGAACACGAACATTGCACAAGGATCTTCCGACCTACTTATGATTTCACCTCTTTACTCATATTTTAACATATTCCTATGAGAAATCTAAACATAAAGGTTAAGTTAAGCATAGGTTTCAATTGGGTTATGTGAGACAAGTGTATATTCCTATACTACTCGCAAATCAACTAGATTTCTTTGTGAAATTTAGCTAAACAACACATTGTTCAATATTGGTCTAATTCCAATCAACTTTCCAACAAATTGAACTCACAATATTCTGTTTTAGATAATAAACAAAAATGAACGATAAAGAGTATATTGAACAAACTACATCAACATTAATATAGCAAAAGTGAGCATATACAATGTTAGTTACAGATCCGGGTACTTTATCATCCCAGCCAAGTAAATTTAGCTCATACTTGTTCTGTTAACTTCAACAAAATAATCAGCCATGAATTGAATACAAAGAAAGAGGAAAGATAAACCAAAATGAGGATAACAATGGTAAAGACAAGGTGAGGCTAGAGGGTTTCCTCCCGTGGCTTCCCACCTTGAGATTTCCAACCAAGTTAGTCTCCTCCCGTGGCTATTTTTCCTTTCTCCCTTGTTCTCTCGTTTTCTTTTCACTCTCTGCTGCCTCAAGCTTTTTTACTCGGGGTGCTCTCTCTGGTTTCTATTTTCTCCTATTGCTTCCTTTAATGCTTCCTGTAGCACCCCCCTCTCTTGTGGGTTTCCAGGTGCATTCCTCTTTAGGGCAACCAAGGATGCTGAGGTGACACCTACTCAGATGTTGAGTCCAGCTGACTAAGTAACAAATCCGTCTTATGTGCTCTTTGTCCTAATTCTATGTTGTCACATTTTTGTTGTAGCAAATGCAGCATCATTTATCATTACAAAACTTGCAAATTAGAAATGACACCCTTTTGGACACTAGTCAGCAATTTTCTTCCAAGTTAGCACAGAAACCGCACACAATTGACTCTCAGTAGAGAGCACCACATGAGCAAAAGTTGAGCAAATAAGGCAGAAAATTAACAACTAAACATTTGGATGAGCCAACTATAAGTCTAGAAATGCCTAAAATAACTCTAATTCCTAGAGTTGTCACTATATTGTGATTCATCAACAATTAAGCAATGCTATATTGAACGATTAACTAAAAGTTATAATTCACAATGCTATATTGTGATTCATGGATAAAATCAAGATCAAAAGCAGTAAACTATCAAGCGTAAACTCTTTTATGTCATCAACAATTAAGCAACTAACCATAAGAGTATATGCAGACCTTATATAAATCTACATCACTAGCTACTACAAGCACAAGATTTTTACAATACCCACATACAAAATTAAGTAAAGAAGATAGTAGAGATAAAAAATTTACCTGTCCAACACTCAAAAGGGTACAAGCCTGGGGTGACGTATGTTCAGAATTTGCACCTTCTGAGATGTAAAATACCAAATTTAGCAACATAATAATAACATTTAAAAGGCATTATGATGGATTAAATTAAACACACAAAAAAATTGAATCGTGATCTGGTTATTTCAGTAAATTTAGGTGAGAAAACAAAATGAAATTTCGAGAAAATGGCAGAGGAGATAAACAATCTCGTATTCCCTAACTAGTGGAGAAAACAGAAAAAAGAAAGAAGCCCAAGTAGAAAGGTTGATTGGGAAAATGGAAGAGATAAACAATCTCGTATATCTTTTGCAATTAATAAAAACATTTTCAAATAACTATACACTTTATCTATGATCTTTAAAATATAAGATCTGCTGCTTTTAAACAATTAAATATTAATAAAATGCCTCATTTATTAAGTTTTTAACGAAAATTGACATTTAAAATTAATTTTTTTAAAGTATTTTCATAACTATATGATTTAAAATTTAATTTGAAATTAAAATTAATTTGAATTTAAAGTTTTGAATATGAAACACTCATTATTAATTGAATATAAACATTTTATGAATTTTTTTGGTATAATAAAAAAATTATGAAGTTTTTTTAATATTTTTTATGATAAAAATAACTAAATGAAAAATAAGAAACTTTTCTTTTTTACAACTATTCTAGATGCAACACTTATAAAAGCTGTTAAATTTCTTAACGAATGGGTCATTTTGTTAATGTTTTATTATTTAAAGAAAATGAATATTACGTTTTAAAGATTTAGAGATAAAGTGTTATAAAAGGTGTAATTCAAGAAGAATTTTTATAATTAATCATATCTTCTAAAAATGTTTACCATTTTATACCTTATATATACTAATAAAAAACGCTCGAGGTAAAAAAAAAAAAAAAAAAAGGAAAAAGATTTAAAGTAAAATGTAAAGGAAGAAAAAAGCCTAAAAGTCAAAAATAGAAAATACCAAAAAATTTAAAAAAGTTTCAATTGAGCAAGGGGAAATAAATCCTTTACGAAACGTTTGCATATCTCACTCGTGTACGAAATGTTTTGCAATAAAGAAGGACAAGAAAAACAAAAAAAAAAAAAAAAAAAAAAAAAGGCTTGCGACGAATCATTTCGTCAGTGGGTGAAAAAAAAAAAAAAAAAAAACACTTAGAGAGTGATATGTACAAAAAAATTATTTTAACGAAGAATAATAGAGAAAAATAAATCTATGACAGTCAATTTGAAGAAAGAAAAAAAAAAAAAAATGTATAATAGGGCAAAAAAGATAAACATAAAAAACGGGTGGAAAAAAAAAAAATAAAGAAATAAAAAAGAAATAAAACATAAAAAGAAACGGAAAGTTTGAAAAGAAGGGCGAGGGGGTGAAGTCCCCTCCGACTTTCCTTCCCCTTCGATGAGATCAAATGGCCCGTTCCCCAAGCCCCTCGGAGATTTTGACGATCACTGACATTGATAGCGTAATAGATTTTGAGAGCAATAATGACTTTAACGGCGAGAACGATTATGTTATCACTGTCAAAGTGAGGTTGGTTTGACTTCAAAGTTAGGATGCGCAAACATATATGGTCAAGGTTGGTCTCCTTTTTATACTTTTAGTGTTTTCTGTAAATTTCTTGTTTTGTTGATGAAGATGGTTCGATTTTGGTAAAATCAGGTTATGGGTTATTCATGTTGGCTTAAGATTTCGTTTCATTTATGAGTTTAAACTCATAGTTTTAATTTTTTTATAGTGTTTTTCCTCATAAAAAATTTAAATTTAAAAAGTTCTCACTAATAAATTATTTCACAAAATTTAAATATATAATTAAAATTATTTATTTGAATCTATGAATTAAACAGTCTCTTAATCTCCATAGTGTTGTGCTAATTCACGGGGTCACATGTATGATTTCATAATTGAATACATCCGGCTATACATTACAGTTTACTGGTGTTTGATTGTTGATAAATGTTGGAGGTGGATAATTAGAAATGGCAAATTTGGATAATTTTGGTTGGTTTTCTCAAGTCCACGGTGGTTCTCAAAAAAAAAAAAAAAAAAAGTGTTTCTTTTGTTTTGTTTTGTTTTGTTTTTTGTTTTGTTTTTTTGTTGCTTTTTGCAAACCGTCTCTTCATTTGTGTTTTTAGTAGTTGTTATTTCTAATTGATTTGGGCATTTTGAGTCCAAATTATAAGTTTGAGTGAGAAAATGTATAAATTTGTGTATTAAATATAATATGACGATATATATTTGTGTAATTAAAAATTGAAGGTATACTTTTTAAATAATTCTAAAATACAATGTATAAAAAGGTAAATAATCCTATTTTTTATCTATAGGTGAAAATTGTCGTTTTTAGTTGGATTAATTTTTTACTTGTTAAATTTACCGCTTGACCTAGGATGAATGCTCTAAATCACACGATTAAAAACAAATCTAATATTTAAGACACAATTCTTACAAGTGGAACAAAATAGTTTTCTCCGCCATAAATGCACCCTTAACTTCAGTAATTAGTATTTAAATATTATTTGTCCTTAATTACTCAAGTTTTTTTTTTTTTTTTTTTTTTTTTTTTTTTTTTTTTTTTACACAACAAGAAATTAAACTCGTAACCCTCTAACCCAATCCCACCCCACCCAAATCCCAATGTCACTAGACCATAGGCACTTAAGATTTTCTTTAATAAACCAAAGCTAAATAAAACCAAGGAAAAAAAAAAAAAAAGAACCAGTGGGTTTGGACGATCATGGAGCATAATCTAGTATGGGACAGGATCAGTCTAACAAGTGAAAATACGACTAGTCATGTGTGGATGACAAGGGCGTTCTGTTGGATCAATTTGACATGGCAAAATTTGGATGTTTTAAATAGATTTGTTTTATTGAAAATTTTAAGTTCTTATCTAAATCTAATTCTTAGTTATTAATATTTCAAAAATAATATTTTTATATTGATTGTTAACACTTTGTTCGCTTCCCAGATTCGAGTTTTTAATTTAAAATGAGATGTGACATTTTCTGAAAGCTTTTAACTATAGCAGAAAAAGTTAGATATAACATTTTCTAAGAGCTTTTAACTGTAGAAACTTAATATTAAAAACTCGAATCAGTGAAATGAACAAGGCCTTCGGCATTATATCATGAGATTTTAAGTTGGATTGACTTTTGTTATAAATACTAAAACTATTACAAAATATACCACAATGATATCACTTAAATTTGTGTAGTGAGTAAAATTATTCCTTTACTATTTTGTATTTGATTCGATATCATTAGATTTTGTGAGAGTTTGTGATTTTTTAAGTATATATTTATGATTTTTATAAATTTTATAAATTTTTATTATTTTTTTACTGTATCATTTTTTATAATAATTTATGTAAATAATAATTTATGTCTACTTATATATGTCAATTCAAACTTAAAATATGTGGTATTCCTGTAAAATGCCCATAATTTTGAGATGGTTTAACGAACACATAAAGGCAAACATGAGATTTAGTTAAAACTAAGGGCATTTTTTGGATTTTATTTTTCGTTCAGTTTTCATATAGCACACCATTTTTTTTAGTGGTCATTGTCTCATTGAAATGTCCTTCTCTCTCGTTGTACATTTAGCAAAATTGTTTTTCTCGCACAATATCATTTTGTTTTTTGGAGATTTGAAAGTAAATGGTTGTTTTTTTAAACATTTTTTAATAAATGACCTAAATTTTGTTATATTAGAAAACAAAAATATATCATATATGGAAATGGTTAATCAATAATGTATTAATTTATGGTTTATCACTTATTAACCAATATCAATCAATGATTAAATAATTTAAATCAATAATTTAGTAGCTTATCCGTGATAAACTATTGATAAATCAATAATAAACTATTGGTATATAATTAAATAACTCATGTAAAAAAATAAATTTATCTAAAATAAAATTCGGTCATTCACCTAAACAAAATGAATTACTAAGCATGTCGCTGCCGACCATTATAGAAAAATAAACATTAATTACAATTTACTTTTAATTCTATAAATAAATTTGTGAATACAAAAGTAAAAAGTCAAAAATTAAAAAATACTTTAATTTACTTTCACGCCTCTTGTATCTCTTTACTCACTTTCTCTTTTTTTTTTTTTTTCTTTTCTTTCTTTCTTACTAGTGCCATGGACAAATTCATATCAATGCAAATAATTAAAAAGTAAACTCAGATATTTTTTTTTTCATGCTTATAATTTGATTCTTGTGTCATGCCTATTGCCTTTTCATTTCTCAATCTATATCCAAAGCTGATTTCTATTTTCTATAATATGCAATGCAATGCTAAATCTAATTTTATATGTTTATAATGTAGAGTAACCATGTTTCAACTTTTAGCACGAAAAAAGATAGTGATTAAAAAAATTTAATTATTAATTAGTTATCTTAATTTAGATGATTAATTAGGTATGATTAAAAAATCTAATTACTAATCAGTTATACTAATATTAAGATAGTTAGCATAATATACAAATTTTTTTTTTAAGTTCAACACACAAAAATCTACTAAAAGGGCACTAAGTAAATTTATAACAGTTTATTTCGATTCTGGACGTAAGTAAACACATGAATGAGATTGGGACTGATTCTGACTCTGATTCGTAGAACCTAAGTAAACAACTTATTTTGACTTTGATTCTTGTCCACTCCGATTACGGATAATTAAACATGCCATAAACATTACCAAATGTGTTTTCTATTTTTTATTTGTAAAATAAAAGCAAAATGTAGTTATTGTTTTTTATTTGAAACACAAAAGCAAAAAGTAATTCCCGGTTAGTAGGGAATGAAATTGAGCAGTTTGCTTTGGATCAAAAAAAAAAAAAAAAAAAAAATTGATGGAACCAAACCAATTAAAATGTTAAGTTTTGTAATTTCAAACCCAAAAGTAAAAGAAAAACGTATTTTGTTGATAGTTACATGATACGATGAATTGAAATGATGAAACTGAATTCGTTTACTTTTTTCGTCACAACATTTCTTCTTCTTCTTTTTTTTTTTTTTTTTAATCTTTTTTATTTTTAATAACAAACATATGTATAATAATGCACAGATTAACTTTATAAATGTTACTTAAACTATGTATCCTGGTTCGATATGTTTTTTGAATTTTTCAAAGAGTTCATTTCATTTACTATGTAAAGTCATTTAAAACAATCTTGTATTAACTTATTTGTTTCATAAATGTCTTTTAGATATTATTTATTCTGCTTCAACTTGCCCTGATATTTTAAAAAATTAGAGGATAAATTTATATTAACATAATAGCTTAGAGGACAAGTTGTTTTAAAAATCAATAGGTCAACCAGTAATATTAGGAATTACATGAGTAAAATAGGCCACTTTCAAATTTTATTATCATGTTGAATAAAGATATATAGTCCGTGGGTGTTCATCGAATTACTCCATAATGCATCAATGATTAAAAAAAAAAAAAGCATTTTACCAATTAGTTGGTTAAATAAAAGAGCCAAATCCTTTTTTCCGAGATAAAATCATTTTGATACTATTTATTACGGTAAAACTTGTTGTTAACACTATGTGTTTTAAATAATATTAAAACAGTATACACTTTTAAAGAAAGATTATTTTAGTATTTTAAGACCAATTTTTAAGACACACGATGTCAAAAATGTTATTTTTATTAATTAAATAGAAACTAATAACCTTAAAAATATTTTCCAAAAACAAGTTAACTTATTCAAATTTTTAAATTTTTAAATATTATTATTTTTAGAATTTTTTTTTAAAAATTATTAGTTTGTTATTAGTTACTAAGAATGGTAGAATGGATATTTTATGTCTCACATATCGGTCTCAAAATATTAAAAAATTATTCTTTTAAATGTGAATATATTGTTTTTGTATTATTAAAACCACATAAAACAAATGAGATGTTTAACTATAATAAAGAGTACTAAAAAGATAATATGACTTTAATTATTTTGAAGATAATAGCCAAACAAAATGATATTTTCAGGGTCTGTTCATTTCACCGATTCGAGTTTTATTATAGTAAAAAACTCTTAAAAATAGTCACATATAACTTTTTTATTACAGTAAAAAGCTCTTATATAAAATCACATCTCAACTTAAATTAAAACTTTAAATAAGTGAATAAAACGGCCTTAATAATACGTGTATACATAGGTTGACACACATACAAGAAAAGTAATTCACATTTTTTAATTTACCGGCCACCAGAGAGAAGCGACTCGGCAACGGAAGATGAGGGGTGCTGGAAGGCCGTGTTCATGGAAGACGGATAGGACATGGCGAAATCGTTAAACCCTTCTCCCTTAGCAAACGTCAAACCACCTGCGCAGAGTCCCAACGTGGACAAGTCTGGCATTGTAATGTCCCTCTCCAAGTACTGCACCACCTGCCTCATGCTCGGCCTCACAGCCGGTTCTGAATGCGAACACAGTAGCCCCAACTTCATCACCAACTCCACCTCCTCCTCCACAAAATCCGTCCCCAAATTTGGATCTTTCGCCTCCGTAATACTCCCTCTACTCCAACAAGAAAACACATAATCCACCAATATCACGTCCTCTGTTGAACTCCGTCCTCCTATCGGCCTTCTACCACTGGCGACTTCGAGGAGGAACGCCCCAAAGGCGAAGACATCAGTGCTCGTCGTCGCCTTTCCAGTTCTAGTATGTTCTGGCGCGAGATATCCTACGGTTCCGACGACGTGCGTGGTTTGAGGATCGGTCCCGTGATCGTATAGCCTCGCCAAACCGAAATCCCCTAATCGGCTGTTCAACTCTCTGTCGAGAAGCACATTACTCGCCTTGATGTCGCGATGAATGACGACTTGTTCCCACTCTTCATGGAGGTAGAAAAGGCCGGCGGCGACACCTTTTATGACTCGGAATCTCTGACTCCAATTGAGTGTCATTTTTGGTTGGTCGTAGAGGTACTTGTCTAAGCTCCCATTAGGCATGTAATCATAGACTAATAGAAGTTCCCCTTTTCGGCGACAATAGCCTAAAAGGGGTACTAGATTCCGGTGTCGCAACCGGCCCATACTAGCGATTTCAGCGACGAATTCTTTCATCCCTTGTCTTGATTCATGAGAAACTTTCTTCACAGCAATCTCTGTGTTTGTTGTGGGTAACACTCCTTTGTAGACACTCCCAAATCCTCCTCTCCCCAAAAGCTCTTTTTCCTTGAACCCCTTCGTAGCAATATACAAGTGTTTGTATTTGTACCTTTGAGGCCCATATTCAAGTTCCCAATCTTCCACCAATTCAGCAAACTTTCTCTTCCTTTTAATGAAATAAACCACACCCAAAATTCCAACCCCGGCAAATGATAGACAAATCGCCGGCAATCCAATTGTCAGGAGCTTCGATGTTGGCTTCGGTTTTATCCGAGGTAGCTTCGGAAGCTCAGAGATGTCAAGGTCTTCAACTTGACCATTGAGCTTAAAGCTCCAACCAAGTATGTAATGAGAAGTAAGGACAGAGCCAGTGGAGGAGGAAAAACCAACGTACATGGTTTCTTCAATTACTGAAGAAAGATCTTTAGTCAAAGACAAAAGTGGTTTTTGGGGTTTATTTTCAACATTTGTTGGAGACAAACTCACATTAATTTGCTTTCCGGAACCATCGTAATCTATCCAAACTTTCATTGGTTGGCCACTAATTAGAGTCATGTTTTTGAACTCACCATTTTTGTCATTATAATACCATGCCGGAGCAGATTTCTCGGACTTCAATCCGTTTAGGTCGATTCCAACATGGTTGTCGTTGATGTCTTCGAACTCGCTGTTTTTGATCGTGTCGAACTCGACGGCAAAGACATGGTTGGTGGCGTTGCCGTTGTTGGCGACGTTGAATAGGCCGAGGTATTGGCCAGGAAGAGCTCTCGGGAGGCCTCTCGTCGGACAGATCACGAAAGTAAAGCCATGGCCACTCAACGTGGCATATTCGGATCGGATGGCGAAGACAAAGGTTGTGGAGAAGGAGGATACGGCGCCGGCTGGGGAGCTCTTGAAGGTCACCGGGTTGGGAAAGAAGGCGTGGCCTATTTGCTGCTTTGTGTCGTTCGTGAGGCGCAAGAGGCCTCTGGCGGTGACCTCTGCAATGCCGTCGAGGGCTAGCTCGGCGGGTTTGAATCCATTGAAGGTGAAGTTCAGATCTTTGGTTGAAGATGGCGTTGAGATTTGGAGTAGAAGCAAAGGAATTAGGAGCTTGGAGAACATGGCTAGGCCGTAGAGTTTTTTCTTCTGCTATGAATACTCTATTTTGTAATGTTGATCTACTTTGGTTTTTAATATAAGCTCACACGTGTTCCTGTTTGACTTCTAAGAGAAATTAAACATATATACTCTATAACTATCTTATAATGTGGTCACATGTTATTGGTTTAATGCCTGTCTGCAATTCTATATTTAAGAGTTCTCAATTCCAAATTCCTCATTTTTCATAGGAAAAAAATTTGAGGTCGAGACCTTAATTAATAATCTTAAAAAATAATCCCCCATCCCTCTAAGTTAAAACAACAACAATAAGAATAGTAATCCACACTCACTAAAATAAATAAATTAATAACATCATTATAAGTTTTATTTCGATACACTTGAGCAAAAAGTTGAAAAAGAAATTAACACTATAAAAAAAATTAAGAAAATTTTCAAAAATATCATAAAAAATCACTATTTTATTCTTTTCATCAAAATTTATCATTTATGCCATTAATGTTCTTTTAAGATATCTTTCATAATTTGTTATAATATTTTTTTCCTTGATGGCATATTTTTAGTATTTTATCATAATACATTTCATATACTACTAGAATCTTTTTATGGCGTAGAGTAATAAGATGAGGAAAAACAATGGTTATTTTTATAATTATCTCAAAATTTTAATTTATGATTCAAATTTTTATGACAAACGAGTTAACTGTGTATGCTACTCTTTGTGAATAATGATCTTTTCTAAACAATAAGTGGATAAATTTTTCTGTCCTTTAGAAAAATTATGACCACTAATTTCTCTGCCTTTTAGTCGAGGATATTATAGAAAATGACGCTGGTGGGGGGGCATTTCTAATTTCTAAACAACAAGCAAAGAAATTTGCACTTGCAGCTTGCAAAGGTCATATTTAGGAGTAAGGACCACTGTATTAAAAGACGAAACATGCGTTCAACCTCTAATTTTCCCATGTTTTAGGGTAGTAGTCGCAGTCACAGAAAAGTCAAATTTATTCACTTGCGAAGGTAACAATTTCGTTGCGACTTGTGCCAAGCGAGGTCCATCGCGAAGGAGATCACGATTCCATCGCAAGTTACGGCCCTCGTCGCGAGCTCCTCTGCCCCTTCTGGCGGCAATCTGTAGGAATTTTGTCTGTTTAGTTCATAGATTTAAATTAAAATTATTTTTAATTTACGTGTATTTTTTATAAAAAAAATACTATAGTAAACCATAAATCATGATTCGAATCGCATAAGAAACTAGGTACAAACGAACATTAGCCTTTTTTTTTATTATTATCAGATTTTGTTATCGAATCTACTGGTGTCTATTTTTATTTCCATGAATCCTTGATCTCCAACAGCTGACTTCTAATCAGGCGGCTTTTAAAAAATTCAGTATGCATAGATCCGGTTCGGTAGTCATTGTAGTCGTCTTTTTTTTTTTTTTTTTTTTTTTTTCGTCTTTTTGCTAATTAAAGACGTACCGTATATATATGTTGTTGTATGCCTAGCTGATTCGACTAATATCCATTAGTTAATTGATCTACAGACTTTAAAATATAAGATTTAAATTTTTAATTTTAATTTTATGATAAATAAAGTTTTTATAAAAAATTATATTAAACTTTTTTCTATTATAATTAAATTTTTTTTTTTACATAAAATCACTTCTTAAATCAAATAAAAAATTTTAAAAATTTATTAAACATCTATCATTAATCGTGTCATTGGGAGTGAAGAAAATTTATTTTTTCAATTATATTCTATATAAATGAGACTAAAAAAGTAGTATGCGTATTATAAAATAGCAATTGTGTTCTAAATTATTTAACTAACAACAACTGTTTTTTAGTGTCACGTGTCAAAAACTGTTAGATTTCTTAACAGAGTGGGTCTTTTTATTATTGTTTTATTATTTAGGAAGAATGAATGTGACGTTTTTAAAATTAGATAGTGAAATGTTATAAGAGACATAATTTAAGAGAATTTTTTATAATTAATCCTTGATCTGTTATATTTCAAATAGGATGTACACTTTTTCTTATTCTCGATGAGTCTCATATGTTGGAATATTTTTGTGTGCACTAGCATAACTATTAATAATTTTTTTAGTCAAACAACTATATTAATTAAAAAGATATTTTTTAAAAGAGACGGGTAAAAATTCAGACCCATAGACTTTTTAGAGTGAGTTCAATAATTTTTTCTTTATTTAATAATAGGAAAAAAGCAAAAAACAAAACAATAATAAACAATTGACACATAATTATTTAGATAGCATATATATAAAGCTTTTACAAAAGGAGAAATGACACAAATACCTCTTTAAAATATATGAGTCTAAATTTTTATTTCTATTCTTAATTACTATCATTTTAGTCGAATAACTATATTGATCAAAAAAATTATTAATAAAAAATAAGCTGTAAAAATTAAAACTCATACACAATCTAATCATGAACTTTTCTCTTAGGGGTTCACTTCGCGAATTTAGGTTTTCAATTCGAGTTGAAATGTGACATTTTCTGAGAGCTTTTCACTATAATAGAAAAAATTAGATGTGACATTTTATGAAAACTTTTTACTGTAAAAATTTAAAATTAAAAACTCAAATTGATAAAATGAACATGACCTTAATATTCTCTCACAAAACTTTTGGTCTTGGGCCGAAAGACCCAATCCATGAGACTGCAACACTTTCACTTGCTTCAACCCAACACCCCCCACTGAAAATAAATAAATAAATAAATAAAGCCCATTTCCACATGCTTCAAATTAACAGTTGGTCTATGAAGTAATTACATAAATTGTCCATTGGTCTATTGCTTGGATGCGTTCTACCAAATTGGTTGCAGAGCAAATCCATTTCTGTTTGAAAGCTGTTATTTAACCGGTTGATGTTCGCAGAAGCAGACTAATGTTAGGATAAACGCCTCACCCAATCTCACAGCATCATTAATTAAAAATTAGAAAAAAAAAAAAAAAAGAGACAAATACTTCTTTAGAGTGTATGATTTAGAGTTCCTCTCTTACTTTTAATTAGTATTCTTTTTAGTCAAATAACTATATTAGTACTCTTCAATACAATGTTATTTATTATGTCAAATTTTTAATATTTTATATTTTATGGTAAATTTCTCACTAAATTTAGTATTTAATTTCTATTGATTGAAATGTTTATTTTTTTTCATGTAATCAATACAACTTTTGTATTTTTTTAATTATTTTAAACATAAGATTTTACTTTTACAACTTATAAATCTTAATAATTATGAGAAAAATAAATTTAGCATCTCAAATAGCATTGTGTATTTAAACAAAAATGAAAATAACATATCATCATATCACATTTTTTTATGATAAATATACAATTTACATTAACATTTATATTGAAAATTATCTTATGGTAATTTTTTCACACATATAATTAAAGAACAATTACTATACGAATTATCAATAAATTACATAAATTTTATTTCTTACCATGTCATAAAAAGGTTTACATGCCAAGATTCTTTATAAGCACTTGACCGAACACTTACAACCCCACGTCTCGCCAATCCAATCACGACCTTTGAGTTCTTTTCCTTCTTATTATTTTATGATTTTTTTTCCTCCTAATTTGGAAAAGAATCTTTTTAGTACATTGACTGCTAAAAATGAATACTTGCACAAATAGTTCATTCTAATACTATATATTTAGAGTATGTTCGGTAGGAAAGAAAAGTAAAATGAAGAAGGTGGAGGAATTTTAGGAGGGAAAATAAAAATGTAGGTTGTTTGGTAGGAGAGAAAAGAAAAAGGAAGAGAAAATAGAGTGAAAATAATATATGTGGGCAACACTATTTTTTTTCTTTCCACAAGTGGGCAAAAAATAGGATGAAAAATATGAATAACTCATTAAAATGATGAAAGTTACTAAACTACCATTTTCTCCATCAACATCCAAGTAAAAGATTTAAGAGTATAAAAGTAATTTACAAATAAGATTTTTTTCTTTCCTTTCAATTTAACTTCTAATACCAAACAACATACAAGAAAATCAATTTCCTTTCCATCATTGCTATTTTTCATCACTTTCATATTTTATTTCTATCATATTTTCTTTCCTTTCTACCGTAAAATCCTCAAAAAAGGATGAAGTTCCTTGAATGTTTAATTGTACAAGGATTTATTCAGTACTCAATAGTTTCTAACACTTGTTTTCAAAGTGTTTAAATAATTTGTCATAAAATTTTAGAGTTGAACTTTATCATTAGAGATTTCGGTCAAAGACACAAGAGTAAAGGCCTATTAGTTTGTGTTTTTATTTTTAAGCAATAAAAAAAAAGAGCATAAGTCATGAATTTTTAGTTAGTATTTAGATAGTACATTAAAAAGAGCTTTATTATTTCAGAAGAATTTTTGAACGTATTTGATAAATAAGTTAAAAATTCTTATGTTAAAAAAATAAGATAAAACAAGAATATAAATAGAATTTTTAATTTGTTGTTTCTAAATAAAAGGTTAAAGATGTAAAAAAAAAAAATATAAGCACTTTTTTCATACATAGGAAGTAATTTGTCCCAAAAAAACTTATAAAAGTTAAAAATATTTTTATATCGTCCATTTAAACAGGCTCAAAATCAGTTTTTAGACTAAATAAGTCACAAAAAATTTTAAGTTAATCCAAACAGGCTCTAAAGGTTCTTACGTAGACTTTTCTAATTGGATTTGACACTCACATTCAACACTTTTGCAAGAAAAAAGTTTAGTTTTGACACAACAAAAACGAAAGCTTTACCAGCGGGCCCTAAGCATCAATCATAAATGAAGTATTAGAGCATTCTTAGCATTCTAGAAGATAGAGAATAAGTCCACACTACCTCAACGGCTCCCACTTCAACCGTAGAGTTTTGTAAGAAAAAAAACACTTGAGTTGTTTAGTCAGGGGATTTATCTTTTGATTTTAATTATAATTCGTAATTTACTATAATATTTTTTCTCATAAAAAATACACGTAAATTAAAAATGATTCTAATATCATAGTTTTAATTCATGACCAAACGTTAACAGAATTAAAATTATGAATTTAAACGTATAAAATAAATGAGTCTTAAAAGGTTGACAACATTGACAAGAAAACTATCTCAATTAAGCCACTGCCACTTCATGAGTCTCAGACCATAAATAAATTTGATAATGCAAGAGACGACAATTTAAATATTAATTTTTATATATTAGTTTATGTGGCATGTAAATTGTCATTTTTAAATTAATGTGTTTAAAATATCACATTTTTTATGATAAATATACAATTAACATTAATATTTACATTGAAAATAATTTTATGATAATTTTTTCACAAATAAAGAACAATTATTATACCAATTATCAATAAATTATATAAATTTTATTTCTTACCATGTCATAAAAAGGGTTACATGCCAAGATTCTTTATAAGCACTTGACCGAACACTTATAACCCCACGTCTCGCCAATCCAATCACGACCTTTGAGTTCTTTTCCTTCTTATTATTTTATGATTTTTTTTTTCCTCCTAATTTGGAAAACAATCTTTTTAGTACATTGACAGCTAAAAATGAATACTTGCACAAATAGTCCATTCTAATACTATATATTTAGTGTAAAATCCTCAAAAAAAGATGATGTTCCTTGAATGTTTAATTGTATAAGGATTTATTCAGTACTCAATAGTTTCTAACACTTGTTTTTAAAGTGTTTGGATAATCCATCAGAAGATTTTAGAGTTTGACTTTATCATTAGAGATTTCAGTTAAAGACACAAGAGTAAAGGCCTATTAGTTTGTGCTTTTATTTTTAAGCAGTAGAATAAAAAAAGTATAAATCATGGATTTTTTGTTAGTATTTAGATAATACATAAAAAAAAAAAATTCAAAAGAACTTTTGAACGTATTTCATAAATAAGTCAAAAATTCTTATTGTTAAAAAAATAATATAAAACAAGAATATAAATAGAATTTTTGACTTGTTGTTTCTAAATAAAAGATTAAAGATATAAATAAAAAAAATATAAACACTTTTTTCGTAAACACATAAGAGGTGGTTTGTCTCAAAAAGAAAAAAAAAACTTATTGCTTCCTAATAGCAGCGTGTCTACCGATTTCACCATAGCGGCTTGTTCGAAATTATAATAACCTATTTTTATTCAATCGTCGAGATTGAAGTAGTCAATTCAATGCCATATGCAATATATATATATAATATATATTTAGGAAAGATTAAAATTGCTGAATAAAAACTTTTTATTAGAATTTTACCGTAACGCTTTCAATAATCCTTATTTTTATTGGTCTATTTTTTATTATAGTGTTATAGTCTTCGTTTTATTTAACTTAAAAATGGGATTTGAAAATACTTTATTATTTTATGCTCGAATAAAATCTAATAACTGGTGCAACTTGATAGTTATAACCTCAATTTATGGATTGAACTCAAAACGTTCTTTCGCATTTTTAATTTTTTAATGATTCATTTCTTAATGATTTATTTTATGAATCTCAAAAAATGCACTTTTTCGATGACATAAAAATCCTATTTTTATGTATCACAATTTTGTTGATACATGCAGGGGATTGTAACTCTTTGCATAGCTTTGTATTAAAGTGTTTGTTTTAATTGTGTAGAGAATTTGTCTACCAAACAAATTAATTCAATATTGAATATTGGTAGGTTTTGGACTAGGCTAGGGGATATTATGTAATAAAAATTTTCAATTTCTAGCCTAAGTAAATCCTATTTTTAGTATAATCACTTTAAAAAAAAAAGGTTTTTCTTAATTGGCTTAAATGAAAAATAAATTAAAAATTAGGGGTATATCCTAATAAATTAGGGGTATATATCCTAATAATAAGTTATAGAAAGAATAGTTTAGAAAGTTATAAAACACATCTTAAACTTAATTAATTGGTTTCAACAACCTATTAGTTTTGACTACAAATTTTATATTATATATTTTCTTCTATATTATTGTAATAAATAGATTAATATATTTTAAATCTATTAAATATACTATAGTTATGCTTTTACAGTATAAAATAATATAAATAAATAATATAAATAAAAGAGAAAGGTTTTTTATTATTGAATCAATGGGGATTCTTATTTTCCCACCCTAAAAACAATAAAGCCTACTCAAAAGAAAGGTTAATCTTATGCTTGCGTTTATTTTTTTTTCAAACAAAGAAGTATAGTATTATACTTTAAATTTAGTAGACACAAGAATCTTTTTTTTTTTTATCTTTATTATAAAAGCGAAACTAATTCAATTTAATATTGCTATTGATCGGGTCAAAACATTAGAGAATACCCAGTTTTCCTTTTATTTCTATTTAGATATTTTTTATTATCTATATATTTAGATAAATATATATTTATCTATATTAATACATTAATATTAATACATTATATAATATAAGTTAATATATATTATAATTTAAAATATAATTATATTATATAAGTTAATGAATATAATTATAAGTTAATATAATTTATAATTTTTATAATTTTTTTAGTATTATTTAAAATTAATTATTTATATAAATAAAGTATTTAATTAAATAAATTAAGTATAAAGTATTAATTTGCATTCTAAAATTCTAAAAGTATTAATATTTAATTAATATTTATTATAATAATTATAATATAATACAAATTTTAATTTTTGGAAATTTTTTAACTTATAAAATAAAATACAACTTATAAATAAAAAATTCTAAAAAATTTCCAATTATAAACAAATTAGACTGACTGTCTTTCGAGCTAGTCCCAAATATTTTTATATTATCCATTTAAACGGACTTAAAATCAGTTTTTAGACTAAATAAGTCAAAAAAAAAATCTTTAAACCAATCCAAACAGACTCTAAAGATTCTTACGTAAACTTTTTTAATTGGATTTCACACTCACATTCAACACTTGCAAGAAAAAAGTTAGTTTTGACCCAACAAAAATGAAAGCTTTACCAGCGGGCCCTAAGTAGCAATCATAAATGAAGTATTAGAGCATTCATTTAGAAGATAGAGAATAAGTCCACACTACCTCAACGGCTCCCACTTCCACCGTAGAGTCTCTTTAATCTACATGTTTAAATCAGTAATTCTTAATTTTGATATTTAATTAAGAACAGTAGTGGGGGTGGCGGCGGCACGTAGTTGCACACGCCGGGGGGGGGACGTTAGTCGAAGAGGGGGGCCAGTTGGAGAAGGCGGGGGAGGGGTCGAGTCGCGGGCGCCTTTGGAGGGGGGGGGGGGGGGTGGGTGGGCGAGAGAAGGCGGTGGACGGGCAGTCGGAGAAGATGGTGGCGGGCCAGTCAGAGAGGAGTGACGGTGGGCTTTCGGATGTCCCGCGTCTTCTTCGGCTGGAGAAGAGAGAGAAGAAAAAAAAATTTTAATCCATTTTTAGAAAACAAAAACGTGAAAATGAAAAATGTCTTTTTTTCGTTTTCAGTTTTTCACAAAAAGACAAAAATATTTTTTGTTTTTATTTTTTAAAAAGTTTTGCGCCAAACGCGTTTTTAGATTGCATTTTCATTTTTTAGCTTCAAAAAACATGAAAAATAAAAACAAAAATAAAAACAAACTGTAGATTCTCCACTTCCAATATAAATAAATGCAAAATGCCGGATACCCTAACATTTTCTTGTGTCTTGTCTCCTTCAGACAATAAAAAAAAAAAAAAAAAAAAAAACAAACAATTTATCCTTTTGAGCTACTTGTCATTTGGCAGTTTCTATCTACATTATTTAAGCCATTTTGCATTTCATTCTCCTTTTTGTTCTATCATCAACCATCACACCATTGAAATTCCTCTAAGAAATAATTAATAAAAATAAGGCTGATGATGAATCTAATCCGACAATCTACTCTCTCTACCATAAAGAAGTGAAATAGGGGAAGCAGCAAAACTAGTGTCCAAATCCCTATTATTAGCCCCAAAGGAATACGACTTGCTCAACCCATCAAACGACGATGAAGGAAACGACTGCAAGAAATCATCAAACCCATCGTTATCAACACCCAAATGATCTTTCCTCCCATCAAACTCCCCATTTGGATTCCTCACCTCCACCGGTACGGAAACCTCTCCTTCCAAGTACCTCACAACCTGCCTCATACTGGGCCGGGCCGAAGCAACACTGTTCGAGCACATCAAGCCCAACTTCACCACCATCACCGCCTCAACGACGTCGTATTCCCCCTCCAACCTCTTGTCCACAATCTCCAAAACATTCCCTTCTTTGTACTTGTCCCAAACCCAGTCAACGAGAACAAGCTCCTCCGGGCTCGATTTGGGCTCAATGGGCCGTCTCCCACAGGCCACCTCCAACAAAAGGGCCCCAAACGCAAAAACATCAGAGCCCGTCGTGGCCTTGCCGGTTCTGGGGAACTCCGGCGCCAAATACCCCAAGGTCCCAACTACACGTGTCGTGCTCATATTGGCTCCATGGTCATGAAGCCTCGCTAATCCGAAATCCCCTAAACGGCCGTTTAACTCGCCGTCCAACAAAACGTTACTGGCCTTGACGTCTCTGTGGATGACGACCTGCTCGAAGCCCTCGTGGAGGTAGAGAAGCGCGGAAGCGACGCCGTTTATGATCTTCATCCGCTGCTCCCAACGCAGTGTCGTTTTCGGCTCATCGAAGAGGAATTTATCCAAGCTTCCATTCTCCATAAAGTCGTAAACCAAAAGAAGGTCACCTCTACGACGACACCAGCCCATGAGCTGAACCAAATTCCGATGTCGTAACCGGCCAATACTCGCGATCTCAGACACAAACTCCCTAAGACCCTGTTTGGATTCATGAGATATTCGCTTTACTGCAACTACGGCTTTCGACTTTGGAAGCTTTCCTTTGTAAACTCTCCCAAACCCGCCGTATCCCAAAAGCTCTTTCTCTCTGAAGTTCTTCGTTGCCTTTTTCAGCTCTTTGTAAGAATATCTATGTGGGCCTACCTCAAATTCCCATGTCTCGATCGGATCAGCGTTTTTTATCTTCACAAAGAGATAAACTGCGAGAGAAATCACAGAAATCAGTAGAATAAAGGACGACACCGAAACTCCGATGGTTAAATCAGTGTGACTCTTCTTCGGACCCGGAAGGTGAGGAAGAGAAGATAAATCTAAAGTTTGAGCTTCGCCATTGATCTTGAAGCTCCAACCCAAGATGTAATGAGAGCTCGCGAGCAATCCCGTGGAACCGGAAAACCCGACGTACATGAATTCCTCAAGAATTACAGAAAGATCGATTTCGGAAGACAAGAGAGGAACATTCGGTTTGTTTCCGGAAGGAGAGATCGTTACGTTGAGGAGATTCCGATCGGAGTCGTAATCAATCCACGCCTGAATGGCTTTCCCGTTGAGGCTGAAGTTCCGGCTCTCCGAAACGGCGTCGTCGAAGTAGGCTGCGGCGGCCGAGAAGGTGGAGTTGAGGCTGTTGAGGTCGACTCCAACATGGTTGTCGTTTATGTCGCCGAATTCGAAGTCCTGGACGGTGTCGAACTCGACGGCGAAGAGATGGTTCGAGAAGTTTCCGCTGCTGTCGCTGGCGTTGAGGAGTCCGAGGTACTGGCTAGGAAGGGCTTTGAGGTCTATGGAAGGGACGATAGTGAAGGCTAAGCCATGTCCGCCGAGTTTCGGGTACTCGGGGATTATGGTGAAGGCGAAGCAGGTCGAGAAGGAGAAGGCTTTTCCGGTGGAGGAATTCTTGAAACGAAAGGGAGAGCTAGAAAAGGCATGGCCCGTTACCCTTCTGCTGTCGTTTGTCAGCCTCAGGATGCCGTTTTGCTGAATCTCCGCGTTTCCGGTCAGAGTGAGATTGGTGTTGTTGGGGGTCATGTGTTTGAAGCCGGAGTAGAAAAGAGTAGTGTCGGTGTACTGGGATGATGTTTGGGTGGTGAAGAAGAACAAGATTAAAGTGAGAAAATTAGTTGTGAAGAAGATGAAAAACATGAAATGGTTTTGGTTTTCCATGAGTAAAGGAATGGAAAGTTTTGGTGGAGAAAAGGGCTGGCAAAAGGAGATCTGAAATAATGGAGAAGGGGATGTTGGGAAAAGGGGT